>OY015315.1:9258827-9704467 GCA_955612985.1 Cheilosia scutellata | reverse complement strand
TTATCTAAGCAAAATCGAATATGCACTCGAAAATGTCATAAAGCCAAATTGGCCTTATGACGCTTAATCAAAGTGTCATAATGCCAAATGCTAGAATTTGGCCTTATGTCACTTTCGCAAAGCGACATATGGCCAAATTTCGAGATTTGGCCTTATGACGCTTGGCCTTATGTCACGGCACCGAAGAAAACTCGCGAGCGCCTTACGTTTTATTACACTTTTTTCTAGAGTGAGCCCGGATTTTTGCAAGTAGGTATTTCTGTGCTGCATCAACTTCTCCCAAAATATGGCACCAGAATGAAAGATAACATAAAAACGTAGCAGATAAGAGTATGGTTGCAGCACCTCTTGCATCCAAATTTTCCTTTTAAGGATCACAAAGGAGTTCAAGAGTTGAAACTATCTTCACAAAATTTTTTCAATGGCTTAACATTAACAGCCCCGTGATGGGCGCTCCATCTATAGTGTCTACAAGTCTCTTGACTGACACACCTACATTTTTTATGAGAATATCCCAACGATGCGTATACATATATGCTGAGAAAAATGTGTGAAGTTTTTCCACTGTCCCAAAAAACGTTGTACTTGAAGGAGTGCTTCCTAAAGAGTGAACTCCACAAAGGTTTTAAGAATGGTTTGCACATGGCGTAAACGAAGCTTTTGGATTAGTTTGCCGAATTTATTTTTGAACTCCTCCTTGAATACCCGCCATAGCCGTACCATTATGAGCCCGACAAAGGTTAATTTCAAGACTATCGTTGAGTTGCTTTAATATATCGTCGGTAAGTTCTTTGGCACTCTTTGCAGATGTAGGAAAAAACGATGGCATGAAGTAAAGTCTTATGCAAAAAGGTTCAAAACGTAATTTTGCACTTTTGAAAACGCGTTTTGGACTTTATTTCACTTTTTGAAAGTGCAATAAAGTCCTCGGACTCAGCTATTTAAAAGATAAAGACGAACAGAATAAAACAGAAAATATTTTCCACTGACAATGGTTTAATTTACTTGTATTTTTTTCATATATTCACCCACTCCAAATCCTACAGTAAGCAAGGGGTTTGCAGGTAGGCAGCATGCCCCCCCCCTCCATACATATTCTACTGTTTATGCATTTTGGATATAATAGAATATGTATAGGTAGATATATATATACACTGCAGACAATTATGGCACCAATGGTCGAACAAGGTTTTCGGGTTACGGCAAAATAGGCCACTTCCGGTACCTACCTTAAATTTTTGTGTGTTTAATTATACCACAAGGTGATTGAATAAACATAAGTAGATTTCGAAGTTTATCTACCTAGTTCGTAAAAACCTTCTCCTGGTAATTACGAACAACTGAAAAAAATTTGAGCCAAATCGGCCCAGCCAACGTTACCGATGGACAATTTGAAAATGTCCCCAAAAAAGGTCGCCCGAGCCAAAAAAAATGCGTCCCACCGAATTTGGTTCAGGTTTAAATTATTAAATTATATTTTTTATTAAAAAAAAATCCATGTTCACTTCACCAATAAAAACGTACAACACATGCCTGTGTACCTACATTAATAACAAAGAAGTTCTTCATTCGAACTCAACTAAGTATTTAGGCACGACTCTAGACGCGAAACTGCGCTGGAAAACTCATGTCAAGAAAAAATATGACGAACTAAATATACGATACAATAAAATGTATTGGCTCATAGGGAGGAATTCATGTCTCACAATATATAATAAATTGCTTTTATATAAGCCAGTCCTAAAACCAATATGGAAGGAAATATGGTCTCCAGCTTTGGCACAAGTAAGTCAAATCTACAAAGCATTCAATGCTTCCAAAACAAAGTACCTACTACGCAATATTGTTAATGCGCCATGTTACATAGATACGTAACGCTGATACATAGAGATTTAAAAATTGAAACAAAAATAATTTTCTCCCACAGCAACCACCGCCCCCAACCACCACCACCCCTGCCAGCCACGACATTCCACTCATATCTAACACGAAATCTCCCCATGCAATCCAACAACGCATAATGCATCGAGAGCGATAAACACACAAGCCACACCCTTTTCGGAGTAATTCTCTCGGTTTGCTTGCGCGAGGTCGTGTTCAACCAAACACCAATATGGTATGCGTATGGCCGTGTGGGTGTGTGACATTGTATATATATGAATATGGTGTATGAGATGAGATGAGAAAAAAAGCATCGAAATCAGTTCCTATTCTTACGTTGTCAAAATGCACCGAAATACGCGCCAAGAACTTCGCAAAAATGCGCCAAAACGCCCAACCAAAGCGAGAAAAATTCCCGCCAAAACTGTGCAAAACTTGCGCCAAAAACGCTCAACAAATCCTTAAAAGAAATCGACAAAAATTCCCGCCAAAAATGTGGAAAAATTTCGAAAAAAAACGAGCCAAAATACGTGTCAAAAAACCCGCCAAATTACGCGCCAAAACTGTGCAAAACTTGCGCCAAAAACGCTCAACAAATCCTTAAAAGAAATCGACAAAAATTCACGCCAAAAATGTGGAAAAATTTCGAAAAAAAAACGAGCCAAAATACGGGTCAAAAAACCCGCCAAATTACGCGCCAAAAAATGCGCAAAAATATGCAACGTAAAAATCAATGCGCTCCAATCAGATACGACCAGCTCCACATCTCAGAATCGACTGCCTGCAAAAATTCGAAACACGCCCTTTTATAGAGACGCTACATGTTGCTGTTTGGCACGTTACGTAATTTAATTCACTTCCATACTCATGTTGTGACTCTGAGCATAGCTCGCCCAGAAAAACGCGTCAAAATAGGGCGTATCACTAGCACTATGCACCCTGCGTCTGCAGCTTTCCCCTTCCTACCACGTCAACAGTTCCTTAACCAGTATGTTTCAGAGAAGGGGAAATAGGACGCCAAGTTGTGAGTGAGGTATCCTACATGTTGACAGATCTTTTTGGCAGATACCACACCTAGTTTTGATAATCTGACTTCTGAGAATCAGCAAATAAATCAACTCACCCACTGAGCTATTCAGTTCTCCCCCTTGGGGTTTCCTCCTGCTCATCTTTAGGTGGCAAATCGCCCGACTATGCGTGCCATAGGTGCCAAAAACTGCCAGGAGTTCAATACGATACCCTAAGAAAATCGAATATGGAAAAGACGTAGGTAGGTAAAGGAAGGAATTTACGAAACTGAAAGTCGGAACCCCAGCACCGTGTTTTTTGTCATCGTCTAGGCGTCTCATCAGTGAACGAGCAATGCGTGACGAAAATTGTTTTTGGTTTGGAAAAATACTTGTCGCTATACCACCCTATCCAACGACTGCGATTTTCCTTTGTGCTAAGTCCTTTGTAGGAATGGCGTAACAAAGATTTAAAAAAAATTCAACAAACCGGTAGCTAACCATGAACAATTTAATTTAAAGTTTCAAATATAACTACCGTCAGATCATCCAAATGGGCTTAACTCTAAGCCGGATGGGTATTAATTCGGAATCACAATAATTCAATTTCCAGACGAAAACGGTTAGCGGTCTACAAGTATCTAGGTATACGGATTGTGTGCGCGTTGCCATATATTATTTCATTATGCAAATACGATTTTCGTTTCGCATACATAATTCAAATTTACAACATGTCCAGGGAGTATCCTCTATATGTCGGTTCAATATGATTTTCTATAGTTTAGCGAAATTGAATTTAAAACATTTTTCTATCATTGCGCTCTGGCTGTATCCAATTGTATGGTGGGTGTTAAGCACAAAACCCGATGTGATTATTGAACAAAACCCGGTTGAGTAGTTTGGTTGCATATAGTGCAAAAAAAAGCACAAAAAAATAAGGATTTCCTATTCATATGAGCGGGTGTAACCACATGACACGCATTTGGTTATTACATTCAGGCGAGGTTATTCTTCTCTTTGGGTTTGATGTTGGCGTTTCAAGCGTTAAATTAAATTATTCTACTGTGAATTTGAGTGGAATTTCACTGCGAGGATTTAAATAATATAGGCTATAGGGTTGCACGAAATACTGAGCATGCTTCGCGATTGATAGAGCACGAAATCTTGCACAATCAAACCAACACCGAAGACTGAACACCTCCCCTGTTTTTCTAACGAAAGCAAAGTAACTTCTCAGGTGCCTGTGGGGAGATCGTTTATAGTTCTCTTATAAACAGGACTTGAATTTGAATTCAGTTTCAGAGATGTATCTCCGAATGTGGGCAAAAATCCGACTGATTTATTGAAATGCAAATTAATGAGTACCATATTCGCAAATTTGGGAATCTTACCTTCTAACGCAGTCGAGAAGCTGATCAAAAACCATTTGGATTCGTTTGAATTTTTAATAACAACAGCTCCCTCAATGCCCACACATCCTTCGATCAAATTGACAAAAAGGCAAAACCCTCATTCTTAGTATAGTCTCTCACTTAAGATCCGCCTCCTATCTAACAAGAATAATTTTCAACCGCCACCACCACTGCCAGCCACCCCAAGAATAATTTTCAACCACCACAACCAACCACCACCAACCTCAACTGCCAGCCACGACATTCCAGATTCCACTGATATCCAACACGAAAAAAAACCGCCTCCTATCCAAAAAGAATAATTTTCAACCACCACTGCCAGCCACGACAAGAATAATTTTCAACCACCACCACCAAACACCACTGCCAGCCACGACAAGAATAATTTTCAACCACCACCACCAACCACCACCAACCACCGTCCACCACTGCCAGCCACGACATTCCAGATTCCACTGATATCCAACACGAAATCTCCCCATGCAATCCAACAACGCATAATGCATCGAGAGCGATAAACACACAAGCCACACCTTTTTCGGAGTAATTCTCTATGGAATGCGTATAGCCGTGTGGTGTGGTGAGGTGACATTGACAATGGTGTATGAGATGGGTATGCATTGGGATTGGAATGGAAGCCTAGGTACAAAATTTTCTTATTTTATTCGGACAGACATCGTAGCGAAAGCAATAAGGTTCCTCCACATGGAAACGGAACCTTAATAAAAGAGAGCATGCATAATGCGGCCCATAGGCATTAGGCAATTCACTTGTGCTGCACCGGTCACAAACCAGTGAGAATAGACGGTCGACTCCTCCCACATAACGGACTTTGCCTACAAGCTGCCGGCGGGCCCAGGATTTTTCATGTATTGGTGCTGTACAAAATCAAAGGAGCGCCATTAACGCACGCATACTTGAAAAATCCTAGGCCCATGGTATAGCATGGAAAATCATTGCCGCCATTAATTTTGACATTTACACGTATTCACAGACAGGGTAATTCCTTCCGGGGGGAATCGGGTAGGTGCACGGGAAGTCGGCGGTCTATTCTTACTGGTTTGTGGCACCGGTGTCAGTGGACGGAAATGCGTGCTGTGTGTGGGTGGGCTGGTGCGCCACCGATATTGGTGTCAGACACGGTGCGAGTAAAATCAAAAGTGTTTGATTTTTGGTATCGGTGTCTCGATCGGTGTGATGTGTATGGCGGAATGCCACACAGGTGTCAGTACACCGGTGCACTGTGCAGATGCAGCCACAAGTGTGGTGGCTACGGGCCGCTTAACGCATTAACGAATGAGATGAGGAGAATGATAGCCGAGCGAGAGTATGAAAACATATGCATGTGTGTATGCGAATGTGTATATTTATTGGAGTTCCAATTCCAATAGGAGAGAAACGATTAAGAGAACACGCTTTATGAATGAGATGAGAATAGAGAAAGGAGTGTATTTTATATGGAAATATTGTCCTATTTTTGTAAATATCTTGGAAAATATTAACTTTTCGGCAAAACAGTCTTCAGCACATATATAGCTACGAATATGATCTACAAAATAGGAACCTATGCATGAGTGTTCTTTGTTTGTAAACCAATAAATAAACAGTTTTTTGTGCGAAAAAAAAATTTGTTTCCGCCAAATTATGAATAACTCCAAAACCAGCCGATGTATTGTTAATATTGGTATTTGCCGTTTAACTAGAGGTTATACCCGATGTTGTGTGCAAATTTCAGCCTTCTACGTGAATTAGTTCGGACAGACACGAAAAGCGAAAGCAATAAGGTTCCTCCATATGGAAACGGAACCTTAAAAACGAGAAAGTTCAAAAAAATGTCACTTGCACGAGCATTTCAGAAGTTAGAAATTGAATAAATGTAAAGAAAAAACTTTATTTATTTGTATTATAATTTCTGAATGATATCAAATTTTTTCTTCAGATCTACAGTTTCATTTTTAGGATCGAATTTTTTCTTTGCTAGCAATTTTGCCCGCATTTCAGCAGCTGTTAGATTCAAATTAAGACCAGTTTTGTTGTTATTTTTGGAATTGTTGTCATTATCCTGCAGTTGCTGAGTTGTTTTCATCAATATCAAAGACTCCATTGCTTGTCCATTTGATTTTGTAAAATTGTCATTCATCGTACTTGCTTCCATATCGGGTGTATCAACTGTCATATTGTTACTATAGGTTGATTGAGATTTCAAGCTGGGCATACTTATGCTAGTTATGTATTCCTTTTGCTCTAATGAAGAGGGTATATCTGTTGTTGCTGTATCCGGTGTTTGCATTATTGGTTGGGCTTGGGAATTTACTTGTGCTGTTGATATGTTAAGAGATTTTGAATTAGCGTTTGTCATGGTACTACGTTTGCTGTCGACAGTGTTATTTTCTGAAGTTTTTTCAGCAGTTTGCTCACTTTCTGTACTAGTATCGATTAATAGCAAGCGAACTTCGTTCGAAATGGCCTTAATTCTTTGCACTACTTGCTTGTGTGTTTCGGTTCCAATATTTACACCATTTACCTCAATGATTTGATCACCTTCACGAAGGCCAGCAGCTTCTGCTGGCGAATTGGCGTCTACTTTGCCAATATACTGACCCTGCTTAATCTTCTCTGAGTGTAAGTTAAAGCCGTAGCCATCAAAATCAGGTCGCTTCACAATATGACAGTATCGGCCATAATTTGGTTTGGAAGGAATGTTATTTTTGCCGACGCAACTGTCGCTACTGTTGTTCGTCGAATTTGGCTCATTTGTACCCATAGTGCTGTTATCTATCGCCTTTCCGTTAGTTTACCAACCCTACACGCTTTACCGCTTCCGTTTTTCTGCAAAAAAAGAAAGGATAGGAACATGAATAATTGTATAATGTGGATGCAAAGATTGGGGAGAGTTACAACTAGCCATATCTACTTAGAACACTCATGATGAAAATGCCCCTTTACAAAACGATAAGTTTGAGAAGTCGAATATCGCAGTCTTGCACTGTTTAAGAGTTATAGCAGAAACCGCAATTCATTATCGAATGGAGTTCTATGTATCCGCCAGAATTTGATATTTTAGTACGTTACAAATTGTCTGCAAAGGCGGTAAGGAAGCTGCGCAGATGCACAGATGGTTTTAAACACCGATACAGGAGAAACAATATGGCTACGAAGCAACCAAGCAACGGATTCACTGTCGATGACCCTGCAAAACAAAATACGGACAATCAGGCCTATTCGGCAAAATCTTTTATCCATTTTTCCTGTTATTCTGTTATGAATTTCCATACAAAAGTTCGAACTGTCAAAAAATCTTCGATCTCCAGAATTGGTATTCTGCGTGCAAAAATCTTTTATGAAATCTGTTATAAATCATAACAGAATAAGAGACAGAATTTTGTGACTTTTATCATAAAAGATTTTTATTAATTAGAAAGTTTTGGATTGAAAGGGATAATCTATATAATTTATGGTCAACGAAATGTTTACAAAAGAAGACAAATGTAATAATTGTGCATAAACTAGTGGGTTTGTAATGGAAAATAATTTGGAAATTTATATTTTTGCTTTAATTCGCGAGGAACTCAATGTCGAGTAGCTACTTCTCCGGACCGAGCGATCCATGCTTCGGTGGTTTGGTCATGTTAAACGCATGTCCCAACCAGGATCCCACGACGTCCTATGGAATCCGTACCATCATCAGACAGGCGTCCTCTAGGTAGACCCAGTATGGTTATATCAAGTTCATAATCTATCCTCTACCCGTATGAGGATTGCCCGTGATGATTTAGAGACGATGGCGGAGAATCGAGAGCTATGAAGGGTCCACTTGAGCAACCTACACACGCAACCCATTTAATGGATAAGCGGACCATTGAAAATGATTGAATGAATATTTTTGGTTCAGACGAAGACACCCAAACCGATCACTTTTGCTGGAACTAAGATTAAATAGTAATCAATTTGATTTTCCTAATGTGCGTTCTACTCAGCTTTATAGATTGGATAAGGTGTATGCTAGAATTATAATGAACAAATTGGAACAATTTACAAAACACGAATACAACCATTTCATTTCAAATGCAGGTAAATTGTATTTCTAATGACGATGTAAAGTTGGGTATTTATTTCAAGTTTCTCGCGACACTACATTTTTACGGATACAGTTCATATCAGGCATCAATAGGAACACTGTTTTGGTTTATCGCAGCCCAGTACATCGAGATCGATTCATTACTAATTTGAAATAGTTTTCAAATTGCATTTTGCTCCATGTAAGAGCAATATACTTCTTTTTGCCTCGTCGTGGTTTTTTGTTGTCTTTTTTTTCCTAAAAAGATGTTCCAGTATTTATTACACAATTATTTAGTTTGTAATAATTCAAAACATACTTTTTTCAGACTGCATTTTAATATGTTTTTTGCACAAAATTGATCAGGTGCCTACCGTCTATGTATAAAAAAAAAACTCTGCGGTTTGTTTTGACAGCTTCGTAACAGATTTTCAAATTTCGAACTTCCATAACAGATTTTCATAAAAGTTCGAAACCCTGAATACGATTTATAAAAGATCTTTTATGGTCGAGATCTTTTATGATTCATAACAGAAAATTCATAACAGAATAAACGATTTTGCCGAATAGGCCTAAATGACATTCGCATCTGTAAGTGGAATGTTCGAACACTGAACAGACCGCGTGCAGGCAAGCAATGTTGTGCCCTTATTCAAGGTGTTCCGAATTGCAATAACAATGCGAACGATAACACCAAGCGTAACCGAACCATATGAATGGGGCTACACAGGTGTAATTCGTACACTATGCCGACTCATCACTCCAAGTGCAAGTAACTCGGTTATGCGAATACAAGCCAGGGTGGAGTATAAGGTCGGCGTAAATGTATGAAAATGACGAAATGCTTGGCACTGCAATCGGGAAGATTAATCCCGGAAAACAGATGGTTTGTTGGGCAAAATAGTTAATATAAAGATCTTAAGATGTTAGGCTAGAAATTTTGAAGTTAACTTAAGGTAAGGGTAGAGTGCAGTACCTACAGTGTTGTAACAATTTAAGACAATAAGATTAAAGTGAAAAGAAAAACACAAGTTTCTGTTTTGTTTTATTTATCAAAAAACACATCAACAATAAGCGGAGGCCCTAGTCTGCTACAATGCGGTGCGGTTATTACCGCATTCCAGGAGGTGGGATGGGCCCGGCACGGCTAGAAACGCAACAAACCGCCAGAGCGTTTGCCGATCGCGCATCCCTCAACCTCTCGAGAAGTCCTGTACAGCCAGCATCAAGTACTCAAGACCAGTGACATCGATGCCAAGACGCTGTCAGAAAAAACGCAACTGATGTGCTTAATTTCAAGTTACTGTAACCTCTACCGTCATTCAGTTCGAACATTTCTCAATGTTCCCATAAGGTCAATGTGTGTTTGACAGTTGCGTGAGTCGCAGGCAGCCTGGTGGTAAATCAATAGGCCTGTTTTTGTAGGCCTATTTATCTCAGTGAAGTAAGTAAAGTAGAATCTTCTGCACGCAATTACAACAACTATACAGAGTCTCGAAAGTGTCAAACAGTGTGTAGTTGTTGTAATTGCGTGGTAAAGATTTCTTTCCTTTACTTCACTGAGAAAGATGTGCAATAAAACAGGTCTAATGTCAAAATGAAATTTCCTCGTGAAAATAGTTTAGTGGTAGTGGTAGGAAACATCGCAAAATCTTCCCAAAAGAATTTCACTTTAATATTTCTATTCACTCACGACTATGTTAGAAAATGTGCCGATAATAATTATTTAACTCAATTGACATAAGTCATTAGCCCAACAAGAACGGGAACAGGCTTAAAATGTTATTAAATCTGTGATTCATTCACCAATGGAATTTTACTACACTATATGAATCTGTATTGCAGCTGTAATGTGTTTTGTTTGTTTCAATTTGATTAAACTTTTCTCTCTGCAAATGGTTTAAAGAACAACAACTGAAACGATAGCCATATCTACACAAGGTCAAGGCATCCCGGACAACAAAAATATTACAAGTATATGAGCATAAGGTCATTGCTTCTGATCAAATACATTATGTAATCACTTAATCAGTAATACCAATATCTAAGCCATTCTGATCAAAATACATCAGTAATAATAATTGTGTAAAGGCCCTTGAAATAATTGTATTCCACATTTTTTTATATTATGTTAAGTTGGGTTTACCGTCAACCTGGCTTCAAGCAAATTTCTGACTTAGTCTTTGCAACAACGAAAATACACGAATTAAAAAAGAAAACTAAAAATGCTAAACAAATTTAAGCGAATCAGGTTTTTAACGATTCTTTTTTTTTACGCCCAACTAGCTTGTTGTATTCTCACTACTGACTGTTATTTCAATACTGCAAAAATAACAGTTTAATGTTTTTAATAGCAGAAATGATAAAAATAAAAAATGAGTAGATGAATGAAAATAAATGCCAAATGTATGTATATATTAAATGCTAACCCGAGCTCAATCTGCACACTATCGAAAAAATAAATAAAGAAAACAAAACGCTTATTTATTGCACGGCTTACACTCTTGTGGTCGAATAACAGAATTATCCAAAGGGGTACCGCGTCCGCACCCAAACGAATTTACTTCAGTACTGAATGAATATTTGGTCAGGTGTTTTTTTTTTTAGTGTAAAGGAAAGGGGACCGGTAAGCAGGCTTGCCATGTACTTCGATTTTTATTTCCATTTAGCGATAGCAACTCAATTTTTGTGCTAAATCGAAATGTATGTTTTATTGTTAATACTTCCTGTTGAAAACAAAAATAGCAATGTAATGACACATGACAGAAAACTGTTAATATTTTTCATGCAAATGGTGGTAGTTATTTATTTGTCAAACAGAATCTATCGCTGTCTTTGCAGTGAATGATCATTTTTTTGTTGTTTTCATTTGCATGGGATTTGATAGAGTTTTAGGAGGAAATAGAACAGTGAATTCGAATTAATTAGAAGCGTAAAAGTAGAGAACACCAAGAATAATTATTTAGCGCAATTGGCCTTTAAATAACAATAATTAAATAATAATTATTTGTCTTGTAGAACAAGAGTGTGTACGTACACACGGCGGATTGTGACTGCGAAAATATGAATAAAATGGGCGCCAATGTGTCTTGATAACAATGTTAAATATATATACAAAAACGCTTGATTATTTGATAGATTCGCAAAAATAAAAGATAATTGGCCGGTCTACATTGTAGCTTGGATTTTAAGAGCTTCAAAATACACACCTTCAAGGCAATAGGCAATGATTTATATTGCAATGAACCAACTTTTATACATGAAAATATATCAATATTACGATGCCAATGCGTTAATATTTTGCATTTTAATGTGTAGACATATCCATACGATTTACTTTTGTACGATTTCATGGTCAGTATAATAGAAATGATACTTTACGATAACTTTTTGGTATGGCAAGCATGTCAGCAAGGTAAAGGTAATATGAGAACCTCCACAACCACATACCATATACCAATACCACTTGTTGTTTGAATAGTTGGCTTTGATGGCACACAACAATGTAAAATCTCTGATTAACCTCATCGCGATGATATTTGATTTGACAGAGGGAGGGGGTGCAGGTGTAGAGTTGGTAGCGTGGTCCGTGGTGGTTAAAAACTAAGTGCAGCTCAGTGTTAAGCAATTTGATAGATTTGATTTTGGTCATAGTTTCTCTCTTCTGTTGTGATGAGAGGAGTATCGGATTTGATTTTGATATCAATATCACGCAGTTATATAGACGATAGACTGATAATATGCTATGGATATATGCATCACATACTTTACGCTTTAATCATCTTAAGGCCTATCTGTGGTATTACGTCGGATTTATATTTGCACTGCCGGTATAAATTCCTACCCTTGTCGGCGTGTTTTATTTTTAGATAAACAGTTGTTAATTAAAATACTATGTTATTATCTTAAGGCTTAGCACTGTTATTTCCTTTGATTCGTCATAATGAACTGGGGGTTTTCCTATTGCTAGAAACTTACCTTTTCTCCATAATTTGTAAAAAAAATACAGTTGTTAATTAAAATGGAATTTTATTATCTTAATGCTAATCGGTATTGTCACGTCTATTTTTGCTTGACGTCGCAGAGGATAAGGCAAATAATGATGTATTTTCTTTAATGTAGGTGACATAACTAAAATGACATTTACTGAATTTTGTGAAACTAAATTAATCAATTATACCAACACTCAGCCCTGTCATGAATTCCGTCGTAATCGAAAATACGCTACGTATCCCGAAAAATACATCATGGAATCCATTCGTAGTGGAATGGAATTTCTACGAATTTGCTACATGAATTTCGAAATTCGTAAATATATGTATCTCTGAATCCGAATGAAACGAAAAATTTTCATTTACCTCTCTTTCTACTACAAGTAATTTGTTTCGTAGATGTTGGGCAAAAAGATGTTTGCGCTGCAATAGGATGCGTTTTGTATAAAAAAACGTATTAGTAATTTTTCGGTCTGAGAGGGGTAACCAAAAGATATTTTCATTACTGTGTAGCCTTAGTAGGGGGTATATTAAAAATAAAAGTCTGGCAGCAAAACGTTGCAACCGAAGCGTGTGACAGTGCGTTGAATATGCATCATTTTCCACAATAGTTTTTTTTTCCTTTAGGGAGGGCGAAGAATGCTGCATGCACCGTTAAGAAATTGAAATTTTCTTGGTGTGTCAGACTCTTACTGACTAAACTCCCCCTCTTCTTTTGGCTTTCCTCAACAGCCCCCTGGAACCACTATTCGTATTACTTCGGGGGCCATTTTTTTCCTTCTACCTCATAAACTTTCCTGTTCGAGCCGATAGTTATCCCAAGATACTTTACTGCGTTTTTGCTGGTGATTACGTCTGGGCCTATATGGAATTCAATTTGCGTCGGGATATGTTTTCTGGACAGTAGGACAATCTCGGCCTTTTCAGATACAAGACTAAGACCATGGGTTTCTAACCAGAAATAGACACGTCTCATAATTTGATTCAATTTCCTTCGTGCTTCCTCAGTGTCCCCCGCAGTTATCACCGCGCCAATATCGTCTGCATATCCTATCAAATAGGTGTCGTTAGGCATTTCGATACGGAGAATCTCATCATAAAATATGTTCCAGAGGTCGGGTCCAAGGATTGATCCCGGCGCTGCTCCTGCTGTGATTTCTTTAACACGAGGCCCTTCTTTTGTGGCGTAAATAAGTTTTCGTTCGCCGAGGTAGTTTTGGATTATACGAAGTATAGGTACTGCGGTATCCTATAGACCTCCTCGAGCGATTTCAACATGTGTATCCATCTGGCTGTGTTGAATGGGTTTCTCACGTCTAGGGTAACCATATCGGCGATCTTTTTCGTGCTATGTCTTATTCGATGGGCGGCTTTTGCTGTTTTGATCACCATAATAATCATCATCGTCAATTGGCAAAACGGCTCATTCTAATTACGCCAATCATGCAGCAGCCACGAAGAGCAACGCAACGCAACGAAACGAGACGAGACGCTTAACACCCGAATTCGAAACCCCTTTTCTTTTGTCTTCAAACTTGAACATTGAATTAAAACTTATACATTTAATTAAAATTTAAACTCTAAACCTTATTAAATATTTAACCCCTATGAATTACAAAGTGTCCTAAATGAATGAAACGTTAGGCAAAAATATATTGTTTGTTTTTATGTTCTCCTATTTCTTCCATGAGCGCACGTGAGCTCCATACAATTTAGCTCTTTCCCATCGCCCTTTTGCTTGTGTTTTTACCAAAACTCCCTTCGTGATATTGGATTGGATTGGTTTTCATAAATTAAAACAGAAGCTCTTTTTTTGTATATAATTGTTTTTCAACATAAATACATTATTTTTATTAAAATCACTTATATTACGTACGCACAACATTTTTTCACTTCAACATAAATACATTATTTTTATTAAAATCACTTATATTTCGTACGCACAACATTTTTTCACTTCCAAGAGAAAGCATCGACCATAAATTTGTAATCGACTACAAGAGAATAAGTGAGTGCTTCTCTCACCGAGAGCCACTTCAAACAAAACATGCCTTGGCCTTCAGGGACTCTGTAGAGCGACATCCTGTGTAATGTTTTCGCGACGGCACTTCACTAGCTTTGACATTTTATTTCTGCTGTTGATGACATCATGCTTGAGAGTGTGCTTCACCTGTCCTTCTCGGTCTAATTGCACTTCATCGACTACTTCCTTAAACCAACCCTCGCGTCACTTTATATTAAAATAAAAATATGCAACTAATTTTGTTTTGTTTATTTCATCATCAAGAGGCATTACAATTTAGTTCTTTTTGTTTTTGTTTGCTTAAAATAAAAATTAATTATAAATTGAAAATATGCATACGCGCAAGTATATAGTTGATACACATATCGACAAATTCTTTAATTTTAAAATATGCCGGTTTAAACGCATTGCGGCCTACTATTAACTCTTTTTAGTGATCATCAAATTTCACGCAGTTTATAACTGCTACCTACATTAAAAGGTCAATAATGCCATTCTGTGAACATTTTTATAAAATTCAAATGAACACTAAACATAGTTGATTAGTAAGGCGCATTATTTATTATTATTTTGTTTGTTTTTATTTATTTCTAGCATACATTTAAAACATAACATCCAACAAAACCTGTCGAGAAGTAAATTCATAATGTACAGTAATCCATTTTTCTATTAATTTCGTTTTTTAGGGAAATAAAATATTTATATTTGTAGCTAGCTCATTCCTTGTGGTTGTTTTGAATAATGAAATTCTGTTGTATTTTTGTTCTTTTTTATTTCCATCTTTTTTTTTCACTCAAATAAAAATGCATGTATGTATAGTATTTAGGTTTTGGGCCTCAACTCGACCAAACAATTACTAAGTTAAGTTATATGCTTATGTGAGTTTTAAATACAAAGTGCACCTAATTAGAACCGAGTGAAAAAAAAAATGTTCAAAATGTAAACCAAAGATTTTCAGCACCTGTATTCTTGGCTAATTTATAAATCGCGGCAGTGTAAAACAATGTATCTAAAGATTTATCGAAATAACAATTTTAGGAATTAGTTTATTTTAAGCAAAATATCGCATGGAACCACAAAAATTGCAAATACATAACACTTTTGTGATAGGTATACTCGTACCTAGTCTATAAAATTGTTTGTTTTGAAAAACAAATAGGTAGCTACTTTTTGTATGTTAAACAAAGACAATTTTTAGTGAAGCTGCTTATAAAATGTGTAGAATTACCAAGAACTTAGCCAAATCTAAATTGATTTGGGAATACAAAGAAACCGACCAAAAATAGCAAAACAATATAAAAAAAAAATAAAAAAAAAACAAAAAAAAAATACCTAAAACATTAAACATAGTTGCAGCAATGGGCCAAAACAAAATTGTTCAATTTGAACACCCTGTAATACAATGAAAAATTATACAACCCCCTTATAGTCGAGTTGACTTAGGCCCGAAACACACATGCGATTTCAATCGCGCGACTTTTTAGTCGCATAACAAACACTCACATTGATATGTGTGTGCTTCATTTCGCGCGATTGAAATCGCATGTGTGTTTCGGGTTTTAGGGCCGAAATTTTCGCCGGATGTGCTTTCATTATGTGAGATGGATTAGTGTAGAAAATATTTATTAAACTGAAATAAATTTAACAGTATGTTTGACAGTACTTCATCTTGATGCAATATAATAACATACCCGGTAATTACAGCGGAAAATTGAGTAACTAGAATACATACATACGTACGAAAAATAAAAAAAAAAAATAAATGTTCACATTATGCATACCTTATACAATGTCTACATTATATTAGCATGTCAATATATATATATATTAGGTATAGATATTTATGCAACTATCGACAATGAGCTGAAAAATTGCGCAATCTCAAAAATTATTATTTTACATTGTTGATTTTTACAAGTCCTTACAACTCGGAGCCAAGCCGGTTGTAACACTTTATTGAAAAACACATATTGGTAATGTAAATTTGTTAATTTGTCAAAAAATTCAGTTAGAGCAATTGCGCGATGCTCACCATTGATAATTTTTATCTATACAAATTATATGGATGTATACTTTATATGTATGACATGCTTGCTAAGTATGCATGGATGAATGCATGAGTACATGTAATATGGTAATTCTGTTATGTATTGGATGTATGCATATAGATATGTATGTATAAAATAAAGAATAGTTACTAAATACAAAATATATATATATATATAGGTATATTGAAATGATAAAACGAGCATTGCATTGGCTTTTCTGTTTAAGGTGTTGATCTTGTTATGGTTGGATTTTATGTTTTATTCATTTTGATGTTGTTTTTTTTTTTGTTTTTGTATTTTGTTACGATTTTTTTAGCTCAGAGTTGGAAATTGACGTTCATCATCAACCTTTGGTGCATGCTGACCCCCACGTTGCTGTCTCTCCCCTCCAGTCTCCTGAAAGAATATGTTTGTGGTTAGTGTCATATATCATCAGCAAAATTATATATTCTGGTAATTACCCGTCTTGGATTCTCATTTCGTGGCCGTCCTACGTTTAAACGTGGACCTTCTGGACGACCTCCACCAGGAGCAACAGCATTAGGACCGCTGACACCACCGCCAGGACGCTCAACGCCGCCTGTTGGCCGTGAGCCACGTCCGCGGCCACGTCCCATGCCACCACCTCCACGGCGACCGTCATTAAAATGGAATTGAATGTCTAAAACACGCTGCAAACGTCCAACACGCTGAGGATACATTGATGGGTCATATTCCAATTCTTCTTCACTGTCCCCTTCCTGATGAAATAATTAAAAATTAAACAAAATCTTAAAATTCAACAAAATATAATGTACGTGTTTTATTCAACAGAATAAATAGTTCGACACAACTCCAATCAACTTCCGATTTTACACGATATGTACTTGCTTGGATTAAGTACCCAACTACATAAAAAAAAACGGTTACGAAACAACCCAGAGCCTCGGATTATGATGGATTTACTGTTGACGACCCAGTGGAAGATCTGCACGTATATACTCTTCGAACACTGAGCAGGCCACGTGCAAATGAACAATTAGCCATACAAAACTGCCCTTTTGGAAGAATGATGGGATGAGCAGGAAGTGCTGTGACATTTATTTCTATGACTACCATAGAGAGTAGGCTATACGCTACATTTTAGTCCTTTTTGAAGTGACATAATCTCTGTTTCATATGATATATAAATATCTCTTCCCATTCTCCTCTTCCATCTACACATAATCTTAAAACAATATAGTTTCCTTATATACGATATTGTGAGCTTGAGAATATTGAATAAAATTAATTGAATTAATAAAAAAAGTCTGATGATTAGTGGTGTAGTTCGGAAAAAGGGACTATGCGTTTATTGTTCTCTCAATAATAATTCATAGACTGAAATTCGACAACAGGGTCAAATCCAACTAGCGAGAATCGTTGTTACTTCTCGCTTCCCACTCAGTAAAAACGGATTTAGTTATGATAACTCTTTATTTTGTATCATTATTCTGTTTTAGTTAATTAATTAATTAAAGGAACGATTTTAAACTTACAACATTTCCACCCACCTTCTTCTTGTTATTCAAGGCAATCATCTTTTTCCATTGTGTTACATCTTCACCCTCGCCAGCTTTACGGATATTGAATTGAGGCTTAGCCCTTTGCTGTCTCTGTGCCTTCCATTCATCAAGAGTTAATTCTTTGGTTTCTTCCTCGATAGTAAGATTCTGTTCTGCCGTTTGATCATTTCCTGATTCTTCTTTGTCAGTAAGTCCAGCTTTATTGAAAAATACATAATTATTTTATGAATTTATAAAGAAGTGAATCGAGGTTTCTAGATTTCTAAATTAATCAGGACATGTTCTTTGACCAAATTCAATCATCTGCATTCAACGAATAAAATAACTAAATAATATGAAACTGTAACCTTTAAGGAAGGGCCTTGCCCTTAACCTTAACCTGAAACATTCTTACGGTCGTAATATATAATTTTAATGGAAGTTTATAAAATTTAACCGGGACACTACAAATTATTTTTAGTAAGGCGCTAAGTTGGTGAGGCCAATACATATTTAAACTATTTTTCCCATACGATTAGCAGTAAAAATTAGGTGTAGGCTGAGTTTTAATTGTGAAATATGTTGAAAAAACAAATATATGTTAATCATTTATTAAGTCCCCATGAAATATTGTATGTATTAGGTAAACGTTTTGAGAAAAATGCATTTTAATTTTCATATTAAATAGCTGGCACAACAGGTCCATATAGGCAACCTTGGCCTAGCTTCTCACACCCATTCGTTTGTGTGAGTTTAAATTTAGGAATTATCCCAATTCCGAACGGCTGAATTTTTCTAAGACTCTTCGGAAAAATACATTTTGTTCACTTTGAAAAAGCGACTTACCTTCATCAGTGGATTTATTAATATCTTCGATGTCTTGCTTTACAGAACCCCAATTGTGTGCACCAGCGCCATCGCGTTTATCAACAGACTTAACACCAGTCTTGTCTGATCCTGACTGACGATCGAATTCACGTTTTCCACCGCGTACACCCTCAGCTCCAGTGCGATTGCGTTGTGTTCCCCCAAAACGTTGATTATTCTGACGTATGCGTTGTTGCGATTCATTATTATTGTATTCCCCAATGCCAGCAACTGATCCAGGTACACCATTTTCACGATTACGACGATTATTGCGTTGTTCTCGAGTTTCGCCATTTAGTTGTTTGAAATTGTTACGTCCAACTGCTGATACTGAAAGGATGTAAAGAAAAAGTTTTTATTTAGTCGCATGTTTGAAGTTGAATTCGAACTCTATTCTTAGTTCTATTCGTTTTTATTTTATGGAACAATTTAATCTAGTGAGTGGTTTTTATAGGCATGATATAATCATATAGGAAAATGCATTATGTAACTGTTTACCACAGCACCTCTGCGAATAGGAGTCTCGCAAGGACATACACTTTAAACGCCCTACAATATAGACCAACAAAGCGCGTTTCAAGTCACTATGGAGTTTTAAAACTGTGCGGAGAGAGAGCAACGAAAAATTTGCTAAATTCAATTCACTCCCTATATCTCTCAATCCCATTAAATATACCTACTCAACAAGCGCACTTTGATTTGAAATGATACGCAAAATTAGGCGACAGTGTGCCCATTTAATTGGCATACCGAAAATTTATCCTTGAACTGTAACAAGTTGTTTTCTTTGACACAGAAGCCAAGGATTTCAAGAAGCATTTACTTTGGATCAGGTTCGTATTCACTCTTATTAAAACCCATTTTAATAATTTAAATGTTAAGTTAAGTAGTGAATGAAAAGAGAAACAACGTTATATGAAATGAAAATGACAAGTAATGAAATTCGAATGAGTTCTTAAGAGCGTATATCAAATTCTCTGTTCCACATTGTAAGATTCTACATAGATTGCGAGTTGGTAGAATGGGACCAATCTACTGATGACATTGAAGTCAGATTCAGTTGGTGATAGACGTAACAAATAGGGGCTTCTGAAGTAAAGTGATTTTATTCGGATTTGTGAAGGATTTTATTACAAAAACTATTTAAAACAATGAAAACTTGTTTTTTCCTGTTTTCTATCGTGAACATTTTTTAATGCGATGGATAGTTTCTATGGTAAATGTGATAAAAAGTTTAGTTATTCCATCGAGGATGCTGTGAAGGGCAATTAACCGAGGGTAACCGTCACCTTAGTTATAGTTGCTTTGATTGTGTTATGATTTCAAACAAAATTCTTAAGCAATATGACATCTGGATAGATTCACAACGGGCCAAATATGAACAGATAATCGAAGTGTGAACTGTAAAGCAAAGGAGTGGAAACTGGAAAGGAAAAAAAAATCATAACAAACTGTTTGAATCGATAGAAACATATTGCTGTCGAAACTAAGCGGATATAATATTAAAAACAATGAACTGAGCTGGTTTAAATCGTACCTGAATAACAGATCTCAAAGAACAAAAGTGAATGGTGTAATGTCGGAGAGTATTATAACTACGTTGGGTGTGCCACAAGGATCAGTGCTGGAACATTGTTGTTTGCCATTTACATGAAATACATGCTCAAAAATTCACAACTGGCTCTCTTTGCGGATGATGCGCTCATATTTATAATCGGGAAAATTATTGAGGAGTGCGTGCAAAAGCTTCAAGAGGACTTATCACTTATGAGCACCTGGCTACAATCAAATAAACTTAAGTTGAACGAACGTCTGTAAGTCAAAATGTATGATTTTTAAGAATATTCACGATATAAATCCAAGTGAAAATAATGAAATTATTGCACAAGTTGATCATATAAAATATCTAGGTGTAATTATTGATGCGAAGTTAAAGTTTGATATTCATATAGACTATATTATGAAGAAAATCTAAAAAAAAAAGTGTATTTTTTAACCCTAGATTCATAAACATGGGTCTCACAGACCCTCTCAGTTGATTAATCAGTCATAGCATGCGGTGTAAAAGAGATACAAACACGTACCTTTCAGTACCTTCCTAAAAATAAGAAAGCTTAGTGTCGCGCAAGTTTCGTTGGTGCATAAAGGTGCATTAGTCGAAATTTGAAGTGCAAGGGGTCTGAGGTACGTATGTTTATGAATAGTGTTAAATTTTTTTATAATTACGTGGCCTCTATGTTACTTTTTTGACATATTGAATATGTCTATAGTCACTTTTTTTGTCATCCACCTACTTAATAGTAGCCGTAATAAACAAAAACCATTGACAAAGGGAGCATTTGTGAAAGATATATCACGTAAATTGATAGAGCCTTGGTTGGGTTATATGGTAGCGAAGTACCGAATTTGAGCCGATGCCTAAAAAGGAATATTGATGCCATTTTAGGTGATTGTACACATATCCGCATTCAATTACCAGGTGGAACTGATCCAGAACATTTTAGAAATAGCAAGAGAACGTCCAAACAAACTGCAGCGAATTTAAAGATAAACTCCATCGTCGTTAGTTGGCAGGTATTACTCATATTATGAAAATATGAAGTAAATCCATTTTAAATAGTTATTCTTTAAAAGGGTTCTGTGCATGATCATCGTATTTTCAAGCTATATACATACTTTGAAATCTGCTTTCATGTTCCATGTGCCACGAAAAATCCGAGAATGAAATTCAAATCTTATCTGCCCAATGGAAAATCACATTTAAAATGCACACAATTGAAATTTCACGCGAAATGCAAATCTAAGATTGAACTGACATATTGTGTGTCATCTCATTCACTTGCCATTACATTTTCCATTACATTTGTAACGCCAAGGAGTCACCGGAGACCCCATAAAGTATAACATGTATAGTACATAATATTCTGAATCAGGATCAAATTCAGAATCGCTTTAGCTATGTCCGTATGTCTGTCTGTTGAAAACACATCAACGTCCAAGGGAATCGATCTAGACGGATGCAATTTTTTAAGACGATTTCTTTTTACCGTCGCGTCGTCCGGTTGGTATTGAAAATGAGCTATATCGGTCGAGTAGTACCTCCCATACAAAGCCAATATTACACCCATGTGATGTGTAGGTACATACGTGCTAACTCACATGCCTAACATTTTGCATGTATTGTACCTCCTATGCAGTGGAGGGTATTAAAGCATCGGCCAAGCTGATGATAACACTTTTAACTTTTTCTGTTAAGTTTTTGAAAAAACATAATAAAAAAATAAGTTGTACATATTATATTATACCTTTTTTCCCCCCTGAAGAATTCGTCTCGTGTACGCAGGCCCACTGTCTGTATTTAGCCCCTCTACAAAAAACCGTTATCAATTTTCGACGCCTAAGTTATCGTACTCGTGCCCTAATGGGACTTGTATTTTTAAAATTTAAATGATTGAACTTCGCGAAAGCGCTCCAAGTTCCAAATCACATATAAAGGGTGATCAAATTACATAGTGTATACCTACTAAAAACATAAATATGTACATATATTTTTTAAACTTAATTGTAATATGTACATATTTTTATTAATTTTTTTTTTTTTTTAATAAAGTCACATTGATTTTCAGTATTGATTGACAGATCACCATGCAGACCCACAGGTGAACAGCATATAGAAATTGTTGAAATGTATGACGTATTGTGACTATGATGACAATGACTATGTTATCTCGATGAATGCCGATATGATCATGGGATATTGTCTTTTTTTTAAATTATTTTAAATCATTTGAGAATATGAACCAATGAACCACAAAAACTCAATAACCCTAAAACCAACCTTATTCGTTTTATTGGTAAAATTAATGCAGATTTATATAAAAACTCAACTCAACTGGCCAAAAACTAAGTATTCCAATAAAAAATTAGTGTCATGGACAGATCTAAAATCTCTATGATATCTGACGTTTTGTTTTAATTTTAAATTAAAAATATATAACCCGATATAAACATTGAAGTTAATATGTTCAGTAATATAGGCATAAACTCCCTGTATACAGAGGATGGACAGAATCGCGAGAAATGTTTTTCTGAGTTCCTTTATAACGATTAATAGGTATATCTCGAGAAGAAAAAAACAAACAAACAAATTAATACGGCTGCAGTAAATAAATTTAAATCTACTGCGTTAATTATTACTACTCCACAATTTGGTCCATCATAACTGTAGCTACATTCAGCGATTGACCAACCTACTACCCCCATCAACTCGTTATATTTTTGTCTGAAAATCAATTTTAGCTTTTGCACAGTACGCCAATGTAACAGATACAGAAATTTTTAGGAAAACAAACTACATACATATTTACTACTTGTACATGCATACATACATAATTGCGCTGTGGAATCAAATTTGTTTGTCAATAAAAAAATAAAGGAAACATTGTTTCAAAGTTTGAAGAACAATTGAAACTGATAAACATCCTTTAACAAAATAATGAATTGTTTTGCTACAAACTTTTTTCAATCAGACAGAGAGCCAAAAGAAAAGATGTAATTTCGAAGTGCTTGCATAGAGCAGCTATCTTATGGAGCTGTTTTTCTGAAAACCATTTATTTCTTCTATCTACTTGTGTGAGCAGTTTATCCGCATTACTCGTTCGGTCTCGCTCAGCACGTTTTTGTGCACATAACATCGACATCGCACATGTTATCATATCACACTAATGTAGGTATTGAGTGACAATTTTTTTTCTCTTTCCACATACCTTATATTATACACATGATACTGATACATGAAATATATTATATATTATCATTTATGTGTGATATGGGCAATGATACCTACGCACAATGGGATTTAGGTACAATTATATTTTTTCTAGCGAATAGCACATTTTATTCTGCTACCGCCCACTAACGATTTGATTATTTGTTGCAACATGTATTAGCGAGACGAAAGCGCGCGAGGACCGGTCTGAGTCCACTGGAGTGGTATTATTTACAGCATACGAATTCCAAAGAATTTCAATTTTCACTTTGGTACTCTCCATTATTCTGTTTTTGCACATGCATATGTAGTAATTTACTTGAAAACGACTCCAATATTGCACATGACTTATATTGTTAACCAAGATTCAATTTACGAATCCTGAAAAGATGGTGGTAGGTGAAAAAATATAGGGTAAGCGATTATCATCAGTTTCGTAGCTTCAAGTAAGCGTAAGGACTGCGATGTCACTTCGAGTAATGGAAAAGGGGAGAGCATAAACAGAGACAAGATAATGGGGGTCGATAGTAGAGGCAGAGGGCGATGCGAGTATTTCTTCCTTAATTAATATTCGTAGGTAAAGAACGAAAATCACTAAATTTATATATCGCCACTAGACTTACCGTTATTATTATCCCTATTGTTACGGTTGGCATTTGGGTGACTGTTGCTGAGCTGCTGCTGTTGACCAGATTTACTTCCAACTGTCTTACCAACCGGCGCATTAGTACCGCCGCCTCCACCAGATGTGGCGTTGCTACCAGTCGATTTTTTATTGTCCAAGTTCTTATTCATTGCCAATGACTTATTTTCCTTTTCCGATGATAAATGTGCAGCACTTTTCTTGGGGTTTTCTGCATTTTGTTTACCAGCGAGACTACTCTTCGTTTGCTGTGCCACCGATGTGACAGCAGCTGGCTGCTTAACCTTTTTCTTAGCAATATTATCTAATGGATCACTAACATCGTCGTCCATAAATAATAATTCATAACGATTTTTGCCCGAATTATCCATATTCGCTTAGGATGTGTTATTCTATTTTTTCACTAACGATGGCAGGTGATTTAATTGGATTTAAATTTTCTAAACTAAGGCAATAAGCACGGAACCACCAGCGAAACAGGAAAAAGAAACTGAGAAACTCTGATCTGTATAGAAAAGAACCGCACAACTGCCCTTTACAAGAACTGCGCACTGCTTTCAGAGCGAGGCCTCGTGCTTTTGTCTATCTTTTTCGCACTTTGCAATAATACCTTTTCACTCAGTCTCAGGATAAACAGCTAAATAGTAATGTCAACGGGGGAATTAAAAGCCACCATTTTCTTATGCCTACAACGTCACTATGCACCGACCTCAACAATTTGCTAATAGAATTAATACAGCAAATAAGTGGAATATGTACTTGGTTCAATATGACGTCATCTGAAAAATTCTGCATAGGTACCACGTTTTTTTATATTTGTGTTCACCATATGTGTACGTTCAGAAGTAGATAGCGATGGGTATTTATCTAGCGAAAAACGGATCAGATTAAACAACGCTTCAGTATAGAAAATATTTGAATGTTAGAAAATTGGGCATATTCTGCCAAATCTTTTACTGCATATGTTATGAATTTTATGTTATGAATCATCAAATTACCTGAATTTGAAATTAATTAGTCGTATTCGTTGGTTGCATAAATTTTCCTATTAGAATTCTAGCATTCACCTTATTCAATGTAAGGAGCTAAATTAAACGCACATTAGGAGGATCAAATACATGATGTAATTAATCTTATACTATGTTTCCACCAACGCGTTTGCTGGGTTTCAACTTGTCGATTTAAAATTGACAATTATTAATATATTTTTATGCAAATTAGAACATTGGCAAGTGGAAATAGCGAAAAATTACTTGTCAGTGAATGGGCTAACAGCGTTGTCACTTTGTCTTTAATTGACAGTGAAAATTAATTGGCATGTGCTTTCTTTTTCACTTAAAAGTCAAACAAAATTGTAGGAAAACAAACGAAATTTCAGCACGTAATTACAACAACTATATAGAGTCACGATAGTGTCAAACAGTGTGTAGTTGTTGTAATTGCGTGTTCAAGATTCTACTTTACTTTACATCACTGAGATAGATTGCCAATAAAACAGGCCTAATAGTTTATTGGTCTAAAGTTTATATTAAACTGCGAAATACAAATTGAAATCACTGCCCTATTGAAATTTAGGGTTTGTTAAAAGTGTTGTACTTTGGCGCATCATACTTGTCAGAAGTCGTTGAGCATTGAACAACGTCAGTGTCAAATGAGAAAAAAAGCAAAGTGACAGATAAAAAAACTTGTAGGAAAACAAACGAAATTTTATATGGCGGGAGATAGGGTTTGCCCAGTTTATTTGTGAAAAGGTTATAATAAAGTGCGGAATGCAAATTGAAAACATTTCAAACTTGGAATTTATTTATTGTTTGTTAGACAGAGTTCGACACGGCATTTTTGTTCTTAATTTTGGAAATAAATGCAATTTTATGTCATTATTTTTGGATGTGTTGTTTGTACAGTTCCTAATGCAACATTGTCTGCATTTTTCCTTATTTTATTAGGTATATTCGTCAGTGGAAAATGATAAAATTTGCCGCCACAACGCGCGTGATCATAAGAGTTTATTTTGGATTTTTTGATACAATCTCTACAACAAGACAAGATAGCACATTGAAGTTTTCATTTTTGATTTGTTCTGCCCATGTACGTCATAGTTGCGTAATGAACATTTTGACATTTGGAACGATTTGTGTTGTTCCTATAAATGTTTAAATAAATTCTAAAACATAGGGAATATAGTTTCTGAATTGTTCGGAAAAACATTTAACGTCCATATGTGTTTTTGTTTGCTGTTCCTATTGTAGTGTGGATTGAAAAGTACTACTTATTGACACCAGCGCCATCTAATTGAAAGTGGACGAACTTATTCAACGGAACTTCGAAACTCAACGAATGGTGAATGGTCTAAAACGAAACTAGTACATTCTCGATTGTTCCGGTTGGAGTATGGAATATTCGAGAAGCTTTATTTGGGAGTAAAAAAAGGGTTGCGAATCTTCCCTTAAAGGATTATACTTCTTAACTGGGTCACCCTGTATGTTTTCCTTTCGTTTAAAAAAGTTTATCAACTTCCTCGTTTATCTCTAATAAAAATGAATACACTTCGGTGGTACTTTTATTTGTCGGCATTTTAAATCTAATTTTCAGGAGGCTGGTTGGTAACATATCCCTGGTTGGTAACATATCCCTTATATTATATGGAGCAGGAGTTCAAAATTTGTCTATTTTCAAGAAGTTGTATTTGTTTTGATGAAGAAGGAAAAAGATCAGACCTTTTATATGATTTCATAATTATGTAATTGAGTGGATCAATAATTGTTTACAAAAGTTTAATAATTTTTGTTTTGCAAGAGCGACCAAAACATAATTGCTGGCAGCGGACGAGAGAGGGGGAGGAGTGTCCTCTCACTGAGGCACTTATTCTCAGGCGGCAGCGGAGGAATTCATTAGATGGAATCAACGGTGGCGTCTACAGTTCCATTGTAATCCCTCATTCCGAGTATTCGTCGTACTCGGAATTATGTTACGAACCCCGAAATAACTATCAAAGAATCCATTTTTAAATTTAGCTAAATATATTTTGATGAAAGGCTACTGGGAATAAATATGATCTTTGAACTCGAAGCAACATTCAAAGAGAGCCTGTATCTGGATAACTACACACAGCAGAAATGTAGGTAATGCTTTCAGTGCATCTAGGTAATATATTCCTTTCAAGTTTATTATTATTATAATCAATACAAAAGGAGAACAATTGAATTAATTTAATCTTCAACGGTTATGCCGCCCAGCACAGTATTAATACACTCTTCCTTGTTGATTAAGTGGCATGTTTTATTGACTAATGCCATTAGTCGATTAGTATCCTGAGCCCAGTTATTTAGAATATCTGATGAAGTCTTTTTTGTTGTGAAATAAACAATTTCAGCTGGGCGATCGATTTTGACCCTAATTGTGTCGGCGTTGGCCAGTTTCGACAAGTATTCTTCACATTTATCCGATGGGAGCACAAGTAATTCACTCATGCGTTTTAGGTATATACGAGAGTAATAGTTAGAGATGATCCTGATATTCTAAAAAAACATACGAATAGATAATTACTATAAAATATGTCTTATTTTTAATTTTTATAATTTACATGTTCTATGAGGCGATCCTTAAGCTCTGTGGAGCACTTTTTACCATGTGCTGAGCTCTCTTGAAATATTGAATTTTCTGTAAGAATGCATCCGAACTCTGAGTCGAATGCGTCAAAGTTTATCAATTCCTTGCACATGAATAAGCGAAGAATTTCTCTAAAATAGACAACAAAGCATTTAAAATAGTTTCAGCAAATTAGTCTAAGGAAACGTTTATAATTACTTGTAAACAGGGATCTCTTGAAGCTTCTTGTTCTTTGCCAAATGTGCCATCATATCATTTTGTTCATTGTCATACGGGGCCAAGATAGCATACAAAATAGCGCACTTCAGTTTTTGTTTCTGATCTTCTATTTGCTCTTCTGTAAGCTGTGGTTTAGAAACAACTGCTGCAGCAGACTCTTTATCTTCATGTTCCCCTTTATTTGTAGGGCTAATCTCGGTTGGCGATGCGGTATCATCTTTCACTGATTGTATAGGAATCGGCTTTGAATCAGCAATTGCTTGGTAATGGCGTGAAGTTTTTAAAAATGAAGTATCGCGATCAAGACGGATCATTAAATCGTAGAATTTATATTTCAAGTCTTGTTGACGGGGATCATCAAAAAACTTAATACTAATTTTTTTCGCGATAATCTGTGTGGAAACGTAGTCCTCCTTAAGAAGGCATAACCGCATTTGCTCGAGTATCAATTCGACCTAGAAAAAATAGAACAAATGCATTACAATTTGAATCATATATTATCTATAGTACAGTTAAATTATGCGGCTCTTATATGAACCGATCTTAACAAATGACGCATCACAAGTCATGTGGGAGTCATAAACCCCTAGGGCATCACAATGGGTCTACATTGATCTAACAAATTTGTACGAAAACATGAGCGCCTGGCCTAATGGGGCAGTTTTTAATAATGTAAATTAATTTACTTGTTAATAAATATTAAAAATAATAAATAATAATAATATTTAAGCAATGCAAATCTTGGGCACGGGCAAAGCCAGGCGGTAGCTAGTTTTTATAATAAATAAAATTTAAAAAATTGATTCCTATACAAAACTATTTTCAAATTACATATTAGAAATTAATAAATTTGGTGGAGATTATTGGATGCCATCAACTGTTTGCTGATACGTTTCTTAACGATTTAAGTTCTACTTAAATTCTTATGGGGTACTTTTTTTATGGCATAAACTGTCACATAAGAGTTTATGTGGAATTTAAATCTTTATGAGTCGTATCAGCAAACGGCTCTTAGTGGCCTTACTCCAAAAAAAAAATTACTGTAGCGATTAGTAAATTGGAACATGTTTTCATACCTTTTCCCTTTTATCCATTGATCCGTAAGTTTCAACTTGCAGCTCTTCCATTACCGCCGCAGCTCCTGCAATATCGCCTTCTGCTTCCTTTATATCGGCGAGAATTTTAGTTAACCGAGCCCTTTCGATTTCTACATAGATTTTACCCTCTGTTACAGTACGCAGGGTATTAATGAGCTTAAGCTTTACTGCTTTATTTGGGGTCTTATCAACGTAAGTGCAGCACTCTTGTATCATTTTGCTTACAGCTTGTTTTAATTGGGATCTTCGTCGGGCCAAAAGTATAATGAACTCATTTAATGCGTTCCAGTTTCCAGCATTAAAACAAATTTGACAGATCGCAACAAGAACCCGAGAGCAAGATACCATATCAGCTCCCTAAAGTAAATTGTTTATTCAAATTAATACTTTAATCAATGCAAACTTCATGTACTCACTAATCTTGTTTGCTTTTCTAACTGCAACAACATCTCTATAGACTCGTGGAATTCATCTGAGTTTAGCTCTGCCATTGATATGGCTTTGGGAATCTTCTCATCACAAATTGGTGCGTAATCAACTTCCATTTTAGTGATACGACCGCCATCGAACATATAATTGTCCATTTTCTTTATTAATTTTTGTCTACAAAAAAAAAACATGTTTATATAACACAATAAATATTAAACATATTAATGTTTAATGAAAAGGGCACAATTTTAATTTTGGAATCGCAGTCACCGACTAACCTTCGCGCTGTTCGCATCGCCGCTGCTGTCGTCTGATTTCTTTACTTAACGTATAGTGACTATCTAATCTATCGCACCCTCTCTTACACACTTGTGTTTGTAGCAGTGTTTAAAATTAGTAGTTTTCCCTCTCCTACGCGTGTGAAGTTCCTTAACCTCAAAAGCCGCATGGCCCCCGGGCCGCAAAAAAAACCGGGAAATCGGTTTAGAGCGTTGGAACAAACCACGCTCCCCGAGCCCCGGGCTAAAAAAAACAAGCGAAACTACACATCCCTTGAAGAATATCCACAACTGCCTGAAAAAACAAATTCGAAAAACCCTAGATTTGTGCTAATATCCCCCGCTGATAATGGAAAACCTCTTTCGTCGGTAAGCATATTTGCGCTAAGAAAGGCCATCGATGGTATTAGCTCAGAATATGAGCACATTGCCCAGCTTAGGGACGGTAATATTCTGATTTTGACTAAAAATCAAACCATTGCCAATAAATTCCTTGCCACAAAAAACTTGGCAAATCAGTGTCCAGTCACAGTTAAAATGCATGATCGTCTCAATTCCTCAAAAGGAATCGTTTACGCACCATGCCTAAAAAATGTTCCAGAGTCTGAAATCGTCACAGAAATGTCTGAACAGGGAGTCACTGAGGTGTACAAATTCTCAAAACTATCCGACGGAAAAAAACAGCCCACTGGTTTAATACTCCTAACATTTGACCTTTTCCATCCTCCAGAAACAGTAGAAATAGGCTGGTATAAGACGAAAGTCTCTGAATACATCCCAAACCCAATGAGGTGCCGAAACTGCCAACTATTGGGACACACTACAAACAAGTGTAACGGGAACACAACCTGTCAAACATGCAACATGCCTCCCCACGCAGAAACGGAATGCTCCCGGATTATGTGTGCTAACTGCTCTGCCCCACACCCCTCTTCTTCAAGAGATTGTCCAAAATACCTTCAAATTAAAGAAACTCTGGCAATTAAAACAAAAAATAGATGTACAATGGCCGAAGCCAAACGCTTGTACAAGCAACAAAACCCACTGCAACCTAACCTCATTTCAGTTTCTTTCGCAGAAAAGGCCAAAGAAACATCCCTAATTACTACTGAAAACACCGACTTAATTATTGAACCAACGAATATTAAAAAAACAACTGCAAACCCTGAACTTATTAAACAAAAAACTAGCAATATTACTTCCAACAAACCAATCACACCCATACACACCATTTCTCCAACAAATACCCATACCCCCCCACAACATCATCAAAAGCAAATGCTGAAAACTCAACCCATCCCTCCCATAGCCTTTCACAGGCTAAATCTAACAAACAACAAGAAAATTCAATCACTTTTGATATAAATCCCCTCTTCACATCATCATCACAAATAATAAAAAACCCCACCAAACCATCCACAATTCCAAATTCTCCGATTACCACATTAACTGACTCTCTTATAAAAAAAAACAACTACTTTATGCACACATCTGATTCCGACGACGACAACAAGTCAACATAAATATATTATGTAATTGCATTCGGTGTCTTTGCGGACGGTTTACTGCATGAGCAGCCCGTAGCTGTACTTTTGAAGTATATCTGTCCTTTTTGGCCATATACTTCGGGGTCTTGCTACGAATGGATGCGATGCAGCTTACCGCCTGTGAAGACGCCGAATCGATACATGAACAACTTAAAACTTCATCATAAAACTGTGACAGCGGTACTTGGCAATCTGTAGTTGACACAATTACAGTACAGTGCCACTGGCGCAGGCCCCAATTACAAAACTCCCACACTTTTGTTGCTTCTCGGCAATAAAAGAAGTGGCTTTAAGTTTTCTATACGAAATGGCTCAAACGATCCTACAATGGAACATCAAAGGCCTTCTAAATAACTATGATGAGCTTAAAATATTACTTAAAGAACACCAACCAGTTGTAATATCTCTTCAAGAGACACACTGTCCATTTGGTGTCCAGCCCAAATTACCCAAACCATACATAGGATATTTTGCAAACATCCCTACAAACAATACCGCCAAACAAGGTGCTGGCATTATCGTTAAAAGGAACTTACCCCACAAACCTGTACACATTAACTCAAACATACAAGCAGTCGCGATCAAAGACGAGCACCCTACTAGAATGACTATTCTATCTATATATATTCTACCAGACCAATCTTTCTCCAAAAGCGACTTAGAAAATATTTTACAACAGGTCGACCCTCCAGTCTTACTTTTTTTTTTTTTTTTTTTTTTTTTTTTTGTCGGAGGTTGTTACTATCCGATGGAGCACTCAGACACAACTACTGGTCCATTGTACTGCCAAACAGACACCTTACATTGCTGTACTTAGTTTTCCCGTCTTTCGAAGAAAGATAAGAAGGAGCTTCAGTGATGAAGAGCTTAGATGTTCGGCACTCACCACGTCAGCCCCAAAAATCCGCCACCTGATGCGAGCAAAGGCAGGACAACTACAGAGGAAGTGTTCCGCCGTATCATCGTCCTCTCCACAAGCAGGACAGATGGTGGTGTCGCTCAAGCCCAATACATTTAAGTGTTTGGCGAAAGCTTGGTGGCCCGAAAGGACGCCCACAAGCAGTCTACAGTCGATTCTCCTGAGAGACAGAAGAAAGGACGCGGACCTTTTGCAGATGTCCGGAAGCAGTCGCTTGGCCTGTCTGCACCCAGCACAATCACGCCACCGACGCTCGTGTTTGCGAGAAACCCAAATATCGATGGATGACCCAACCACAGATGCAGGCAGACCCAGCGCGGGTTCAGGTCCTGAAAGAGCTTCTTCTGAACCCAGCCTGGCAAGCCCATCAGCGATCTCATTTCCCTGGATACCAGTGTGACCTGGGACCCAAACAAGTTTGACCGTGTTTAGCCTACCGACCAAGTTCAAAGCAAGCTTGAGTTCGAGCACTAGCTTGGACGAGGTGAGAGGGTTAAGCAGCGCTTTTAGTGCAGCCTGGCTGTCACTGCAAACGCATATACTTTTAGCCCTCCACCTGTTTGTCACAATATAGCGCATAGCCATAAGGATAGCGAAAATCTCCGCCTGGAAGACAGTCGCGTGGTTACCTAAAGGGTAGTGTAGTCTAATGTTCTCGCATTCCACGAAGACTCCAGAACCAGACCCCTGTCCGGTTTTAGAGCCATCCGTGAATACACGATGGCATTCTTTCCCTGGCTCAGAGTCCGGCCGAAGCCATTCCGTTGCCTGAGGAAAGTTGACGTGGTAGTTTTGTCGCAGTAGGATTTCTGGTGTCATTGCATCAGACGGCATATCCATAAGACAGGGGTCAAAGGATAATTCTCGCACAAGTTCATCAAAATTCCAATGCGCGTGGTACCAAAAGCCACCTCTCTTTAAACGGGAGATGGTTTTCAGTGTACACCCCATGATAAAAATATCAAGGGGGGGGAGGTTCATCATAGCATCTAGAGCAGAACCCGGGGTGCTGGGGAAGGCCCCTGTGCAGCCAAGGCAAACTGTTCTTTGGAGTTTGGCGAAAGAGGCAGTAACACGTTTCCGCGAAAGCCTGTTCCACCACACAACCGATGCATATGAGAGAAGTGGTCTTACCATTGCCGTATAGATCCAAAGGACCCTTTTCGGAGATAAGCCCCATGTCTTACCAAAAGCGCCTTTGCACTGCCAGAAAGTCGACAGCGCTTTATCGGTTTTCGATTCAACATGCTTGGACCAAAGAAGTTTTCTATCGAGGATTACTCCAAGATATTTGACTTCGTCAGAGATCGGGATAGTGACACCTTTTAGCACAAGTTGAGTCAGACCAGTGAAGTTCCTCCTCCTCGTGAAGAGAACAACCGTAGTTTTAAGAGGATTCACTGAAAGCCCATTTCTTGTGCACCAATCATCGATCAAGCCCAAGGATCTCTGCGCCTGAGAGCAGACAGTCCTTAGGTTCGAGCCGACAGACAGAACGGCGACATCGTCCGCGTAGGCTTGTGTGTAGGTTCCAGGAAGATTGAGTAACGTTAGCAGAGAGTCTACTACCATACACCATAAAAGGGGAGACAGAACACCACCTTGTGGGCAGCCCCTGTTTACCCCTGTCATGACGCATTTGCCACAATCCGCCTCGGCAATCAACGTCCTGTACATTAGCATTGCTTTAATCCACAACACCAATGTTTCATCTATACCGTGATGTCTAGCTGCGTTACACATGCTGTCAAAAGTCGCATTATCAAAAGCACCCTCAATATCGACGAAAATACCCAACGCGTACTCCTTCCGATCAAGAGCACTTTCGATCCTACCAACAAGGTTCTGAAGCGCAGTTTCACAGGATTTTCCGCGCTGATAAGCATGTTGCATCTCAGAAAGAGGATGCGATCGAAGAGCAACATTGCGCACGTGCAGCTCAACCAGTCTTTCCAAACTTTTCAGCAGGAAGGAAGACAGACTTATGGGTCTGAAACTTTTGGCGAGAGTGTAGTCAGTCTTACCGATTTTTGGTATGAACACGACTTTAACCATACGCCAAAGAGAAGGTATGTAGGCCAAGGCCAAGCTAGCGGTGAAAATTCTTTTCAACGTCGGCATCAGCTGACTAAAACCTTGTTTCAGCATAGCCGGGTAAATTCCATCCGGACCAGGTGCCTTGAAACTCTCAAACGATGCAATTGCATATTTGATAGCGTCATCCGTCACCACTCTGGATGCAATATACCAGCTACGCCGCGTGGTGTTTGTCCGTTCCGTGGTGGCCACCGTTTCCGGTACCACTGAAGAGCGCGTAGTGATCTGATTTCCCGGGAAATGAGTCTCCAACAGAAGACTGAAAGTCTCCGCCTTTGTCTCAGTGTAGGTGCCATCAGATTTTTGGAGCGATTCCAGTTTACTTGGTCTGTCCCTTTTGAGGACTTTAACAAGTCTACTGGTTGCACTTAGTGATTCGACCTCCTCACAAAATTTCCTATAAGAGTCATTTTTCGATTTACGAATCAGTCTCTTAAATTCTTTTTGCTTCGATCGATACAGATTCCAGTCTTCTTCTAAGTTGGTTTTTAAAGACCGATTTAGGAGCTTCCTGGTTTCTCTGCGAATACGCTGCAGTTCGGTATTCCACCAAGGTACCGGTTTTCTGCAGGAGTTTTTTGTAACCGGACACGCTTGTTCAAAACAACGGATAAGGACGCTGTTCAGATCCTGAGCAGACCTCTCTACCCCTTGTATTGACCTTAATTTAAGTGGAGCTTTAACAGAATTGCCAAGTTCCTCCTTAAACCGTGCCCAATTCGTTTTTCTCGGATTTCTCCTCTCTTGCGAAGGTGAAACTTCACAGTAGATTTGAAATTCGATGTATCTGTGATCTGACAAAGTGCTATCTGGCGATACCCTCCAATTGATGATAGTCTTGGAATGCCTGTTGGACAGGGTAATATCGATTACTTGCTGTCTCCTGGCTGTAACAAATGTAGGCCGACGACCCACATTGTTGATGGTGATGTCAGACGATAGGATGAAATCCAGAAGACGATCTCCTCGTATATTGCATTTGCTGCTGCCCCAAACAGTGTTTTGAGCATTAGCATCGCAACATAAGACAAGACCAATCTTTTTGACCTCGCAGTACTCTATGAGCTCAACAATTGCCTTTGGTGGTGGAGGAATTAGAGAGTCGTAGGGGAAGTAAGCCGATGCAACAACAAAGGTTTCCCAATTGCCATTTGCATGGTAAGTGATAGTTGCAGCAACCAAATCTTGGCCACAAAACCGTTTGATTTTAACTGCCGTGAGGGATTTCGATACAACAAGACATGTCCTAGGTCTCTCGGACAGTTCATCGTAAAGAACATGGTATGCACCGCTCAACTCACCAAGGCCACAGATGCGATTTTTCCACACCCATGGTTCCTGGATGGATGTTATGCGGTTAGTCTTACTTACGGGAGATGTTAACTCATGGAGCGTTTTGTGGGGCAGCATAATCGAGGATTTTATTTCACAATCCAACCTGATTATCCTTAACGATGGCTCCCCTACACATCTATCCACACATAATACTCTCACCAACATAGACCTAACTTGTTGCTCTCCACTTCTCTTCCCAAAAATGAAATGGCACGTTCTAGACGACTTATGCAACAGCGACCATTTCCCCATTTTGGTATCAATTGCGCTCGACCAACAACAGGATGCATCCACGCCTAACCTAAGATACAAAACTGACCTAGCTGACTGGGACAAGTTTAGGATCTTCGCTGATAACTACCTTTCAGAAAAAATACAAGACTCAACTGTTAATAGGGAGGCAGCAATACTGCAAAAATGCATGCGTTTCGCCGCCAATAAATCCATTCCCCTTACTTCTCCAAAACCACCTAAACGCGTAGTTCCGTGGTGGAACCCCGAATTGGGCGACCTAAGAAGAGACAAGATTACCACCGGGAAACAATTTAAAAGAAACCCAAGCCTGGACAATTTGATAGCTTATAAAAAATCTAATGCTAAATTCAGAAGACTTCTAAAAAGCAGAAAAATACAAAGCTTTAATGAATTTACTTCATCTATCAGTCCTAATTCTTCAACCACCCAACTTTGGCAAAACATCCGAAGACTAGTCGGTGCCCCCACTGGCCTCAGTATTAAACATATCAATTCATCGGCTGGACCTTTAAGCTCCCCGGTTGAAATCAGCAACTTCTTTGCCCAAAGTTGGTCCCAATATTCCAACGATGCCAACTTTCCTGATCAATTCAAAGAAAACAAACTGCGATCCCTGAACATCTCCGTGACAAGGACAAATAACATACTAGCTAAGCGCATAGAGGAACCGATCTCATATATTGAATTTGAAACCTGTCTGAACTTAGTAAAAGGTAAAACTCCAGGTCGGGACAAAATATCATATCCTATGATAAAAAACTTACCAACTTCAGCAAAAACAAGATTAATCAAACTATATAACCTAATTTTTAATGAAGGTGTCATACCACAATCGTGGAATACAGCTGCCATAGTCCCCATCCCAAAACCTAATAAAGATAACTCAACTATTAATGGGTACCGCCCCATTTCGCTACTCCCATGCGCCTCAAAAGTTCTAGAAAAAATAATAGCATCCCGTCTGCTCTGGTACACGGAATCCAGAAAGCTAATGAGCAAAAACCAACTTGCTTTCAAACCAAAACGAGGATGTATTGACGCCTTGTTGCATATCGATTGGCTCATAACAAATGCTATATCCACCCGTAATCACATCTCGATCCTAGCATTAGATTTTGAAAAGGCATTTGACCGCATTGGCATACACCTGGTGCTACAAAAACTAAAAGAATGGAGCATTGGCCCAAAAATGTTCGGCTATATTAGATCCTTTCTGACCAACAGGAAGTTTTCTGTGAAACTTGGCAATACCTTCTCATCTACGTTCCCCCTACACAATGGCATACCACAAGGATCACCCTTGTCAGTTATTCTGTTTTCAATAGCCTTTAATGATATCAGCAAAATTATAAACAATCACAAACAATTAGATCACTGCGTTTACGCAGATGATGTATATATCCTCTGTAGACAAAGCACTCAAAATCAAATCAATACTTTACTCGCCAGAGTACTAAATGACATCCTAAAATGGTCTGCTGCGTCCGGGGCCAACTTATCTTTGCAAAAATGCAAATTACTTCATGTTTGCCGCAAACGTTCATGTCAAAATGTAGATCTAAGATTTAATAACATAGTCATAGAATCTGTACATAATTTAAGCATACTAGGTTTGTTATTCAATTGTAGATATAAGTGGAAAAATCACTGTATAGAAATTAAGAAATCGCTAGTTGCAAGATGTAATATTATTAAATATCTCTCTAGTAACAAGAGCAGTGCTCATATAAACTCTCTTTGCAATGTAACTAGATCACTTGTGCTAAGTAAAATTGACTATGCTTTATGTATATACGGGTCCTGCCCTAAGTCTACACTACAAATCATCAAGCCTCCATATCACCAAGCCGCCAGAAGAAGCATCAACGCCTACCGTACCTCCCCGATAAGAAACATCTTAGCTGAAGCTGGGTTGCCATCAGTCGAAGAGCGCTACTGGGAAATCTCAGCTAATCTACTAACTAAATTGTCCTTCGCAACCGGTTCTATCATCGACAAAGATGTACTTACCATATCCAAACTTAAGCGAACAAAAAGATTACCATCCGCAATGGAACTCTCGTTGTCCCTAGGCAAACAGTTGGAGATACCATTTACAATTTTCACCCAATTCCACTCTTCACAACCACCATGGACGATCAGCAACAAATCTGTAAATTTAAACCTCAGCAAATTCCCTAAAGGAAGCTCTAACAGTCGGTTATACCGATCATTATTCCTTGACATATCTTCGGATCTAACCTCAGAAGGATGGACTTTAATCTACACAGATGGTTCTAAAACCGAACATAACACTGCCTTTGCAGTCACCTTAGTGGATGGAACTCTACTCAAACAAGGGATTGTATCAGAAACAGCATCTATTTTCACAACAGAAGCTCTGGCCATACTAGAAGCGCTAAAACTTACAAGCCTTTTAAACGGCAAATTTGTTATCTGCTCCGACAGTCTCTCCGTATTGCGTGGAATCCTAAACCCTAGAAACAATGGACCAATCGTCTCCAGAATCCGTGATCAGCTTCTTAAATCTACAGCGAAAGCGAAGTTAATGTGGGTTCCAGGACATGTTGGCATTCCTGGCAACGAAGCAGCCGACAATGCCGCAAACTCAGCCTGTGTTGCCCCCACCTTTTTACTCAACATATACAGCCAAGTAGATCTTAAACGCTCGATTGAAAAGACAATACGGTTCCATCAGCTTAATAACTGGAAACTCTACACCCACCACTATGCAAAGATCAACCCTAATAAGTCGACTCCCAAGTATCCAGCCTCCGCCACCAAAGCCTTGATCAAAAATTTTGTCCGACTACGTATAGGTCACGGTGCAACTACCCACCAGCATCTACTAAAAGGGGAACCACCACCAATCTGCAGCAAATGTAACAACCCTCTAAACATGGAACACATAATTGGAGAATGTTACCTATCATCACACCAAGCAAAACACCATCTAAAAACCAACATCGTCAACACACTGGGCAGCCCATCTTTAGAAAATCTAAACATAGTCAACAAATTACTTGAAATGTACAATATCACTTTGTAATCCATGTATATAACTTAACACTTTTTTCTTAATTTTGAGCCGAAAGCCTCTGCAGCTAGCGCTCGTTAAATTTAAGTTTTTAGCAGTGCATTTTTTACATACATTGTTAAAATAATAATAATAATAATAATAATTTTGGAATAGGTAAATGCTTGTCTGCCTGAATAAAAAAATCAATATCGGAATATACTCGGAATCGGTTCATCCAATGAAATCATTCGATAATGAACTTCTTTCCCTCGAAACTCAGAATGCGAGTTATTTCGAGTGAAAGTTTTCAATTCGAGGGATACTATATTCGATCGAATCTCAGAATAAGCGTGAATAAGAAGATCGCGCGTTATTGAAGGATGACTTAAGCATCCATCCTACACCCGCGATTCTTACTGATAGATGTGACGTTATCTCATGGTATGGTATAATCTTCAAGATTTTGATTAGCGAAATTGTGGTTGAAAGATGTTGATTTGCGAGATTTTGAAAACGATCTTAAAATGCATTCAACCGTACCCATTACCCAAACCTATTAAAAGGCCATGCGAAGCACATACAACTAGCTAGTCTAGAACCACAGAAGTTTTTATAATCCACAGAATATAAGTAGGTATGTGTCCCAAATTACAAGAGTAACCAATATCCCTATTGTTTGTTTTAGTTACAAAAGTTTATCTTGGAATACAGTCAAAGATGATTTGGTCCGTTTATTATTAATATGCATTATATTTCTTCTATTCTGCAATCAGTTAAAACTTAAATAATAGATTTTTCTTTGTTTTTAAAATGTGCAACCTTTTCCTCTTTACTTATGTTGTCATCTAAACTGTTTGGGTGATGGACAACCGTTCTTATTGTTCATGATATTTCGCTTATACAAATGTCGTAAAATAAAGCAGCGAAAATGAGTGTCACGTTTTTTTGTTCGTGTTTCGCACTTTTTATTTCTAAATTTCTAAATTAACTTGCCAAAATAAATGTAAATAATTGTCATATCGAAAAAGTCCATAAACTATAACAATTACAAAAATGCAAAAACGCCAATGTCAAATCAGAAAATTGTTGAAACATTTTACATTTATAATTATACTATGTATTTTGCCGAAATCTTATTACAAGGCACTGTTAATGAACTTACCACTAACGATTTTAAGAATTTATTACAATATATTGATAGAGTATGCTGCTACTTCGATTAAATATATCGCGTTTATAAATTTTGAGAAATAATCCACTTTAACACCACAATCGAAAAACAAACCAAAGAATTGCAAACGAAATTTAATGCTGACGAACACTCTGAAGTTGGCTACTGATAATTTTCTATCAAACCAGTGTTGCAAGACTTAAGTGTATGGACTCGTTCACAAATCTAGTCGCCTTAAGCTAGAAACAGAATATGTATAGCACCACTGCGTATGCGGTGCCATAAAATTGACTGCCAAGTAAAGGACATCTTTATAAAATTCTATAATTTTAATTATAATTGAATCCAATTACAAAATACAAATTTCGTGTTGATGTCAAATATCCATGTCACTTGTTTAGCAGCTGATGGAATTCTTCACAAATTATTTTCCGCTGGCTTTTCACAGCGAAGGTTGAGTGGATGAGTGGCCGTGTTCAATACGCTTTTTCCTATATAAGGCGAATTTTTTTGGGAATCTATAGCTAGTTCACTTTTACTTTTACATGCAAAACTGGTATACTCACTTTTTGTTTTGTTATACTCACTTTTGGTTTTACATGCAAAACGGTTATACTCACTTTTGGTTTTGTTATACTCACTTCCCAAAAAAATACGCCTATAGCCAACAGCTTCTAATTGGACGATTTGCCTGCAAATCTGGGAAAGTTTCGTGTGTGTGGAATTGGAAAGAATTTCGGTCTCCACTTACCGATTTGAAATTGACGTATATGCCAATTAAAATTTGGCAAGTGTAAATAGCGAATAATTGCTTGTCAATAGGCGTATTTTTTTGGGAAGTGAGTATAACAAAACCAAAAGTGTGTATAACAGTTTTGCATGTAAAACCCAAAGTGAGTATAACAAAACCAAAAGTGAGTATACCAGTTTTGCATGTAAAAGTAAAAGTGAGCTAGCTATAGATTCCCAAAAAAATACGCCTAATGACAGCGTTTGTCAATAACTGTCAAAAAAAAAAACACTCAACAAGTGGAAATAACTGAATTGTCAAACAAAATGTCACTTTGTCTTTAATTGAAAGGAAAACGAATTATGTATTATACTAGCTGACCCGGCAAACGTTGTTCTGCCTAAAATAGTTATTTTAAATATTTCAAGATTTATTTTGATATTTTTGTTTAATTTTTTTGTCATCATTTTTTTGAATAGGAATGAATGTGTATAGAGAAAACCAAAAGAAACAAAACAAAATCAGACTGGTTCAGGAGATGCTATAATATGAGCAAGATAAATCAATATAGCATGGTGTAGATGTAGAATACGATGGTGTAGGATTTGTGTGTTATGAGATGGTGGGGGGGGGGACGATGCAAGGGGTGTTCAGTTGGGAGAGACAAATTGAATTAAAACTGAATTCGGCTTCCTTTCTGTCATTGCAGAAGATTTGAGGATTGGACATACAATAATGTATGTTAGAAGACTATACTTCTTAACTGGGGCACCCTGTATATGGCTCGCGGGGGGCTGACTAGAATTTTGTCCATCCTGGTGAGAAGATCACTGTCCTTCGGTGGTATTTGCTTACTCGCGTTCCTTAACCTTTCCTTCCTATTCCTGAAATAAGTTTTGGGCTGATTTCCGGGTTCGGACATCGTTGATGAAGCCATTCAAACGCTTCCGTAGCTTACTGACGCACTTTCACTTTATGCAATATTACCCGGTGGTGTGGCGTGTGGAACGGGGACGTTTCGTTACAACCAAGTATTTTTGAGAGCGTACAAATTAGCTTGTAGGCAAATATGTCTTGCCTATTTTGCACACTTTCTTTGCAACTGGTATTGTATTTTGTGCAAATGAGTTGTAACATAGGGTTTTCGGAGAAAATTTTGATTATGAGCCAACGATTTGAATAAAGTTGGGAAAAAAAGTATAAATTACATACACGAGTAGCTTTAATTCATATATATTTGATTATGTTAATAACTTCATTTTAGTTGAAACTAATCGGAGTTCGTGTAAAAATACCTAAATCAGATTGCAAAAACCGCAACATAAGCAAACGGCAACGGCCATCCCGCCCTTCGATTTGGTCCGGCTTCTTTTTTAACAGAATATTGCCAAACAAGGTAGCTGCAAGCAAAATATATTATATCGATATGGTTCGTTGTATAGCGGTTTGTATACCTATGTTATTTAAGTTGTAATTTTTTCTATCGATTCCATCCCTCAGAAAAATACATAAGTGTAAGAAAACATTTCGTCTTGGTGGACTTAAACGAGTTATGAGGTCCATTGCTTCTTCAAGAGTGTTAGTTTGCAGCAACTGATCAACGTATGGCTTTAGAAGTGCTTCACTAGGAGCTTCGAGTAACATTAACATAGCCTCTGCAGCAGTGACAGGATTTCCAGCTATTACAAAATTAAACAAAAAACAAACAGATATGATATTGATAGCATAAGGACAAAGAAATACAATTATTTAAAGCTGTAATAGATTAATATTATATTATTGTGGGCGCAGTAGCGCAGTGGTTAGTGTGCTGGACTGCTGTGCGAGGGATCCCAGGTTCGATCCCCGGAAAAACACAAATTACATCTTAGTGTTATTTTTTTCTACTGCGCCACCTCTCGCGAACGTCTGACAAACATCCGAGAGTATAACTGTCCTGAAAAAGCTTCTCAATTCAGCCGTTCGGAATCGGCATAAAATTGTAGGTCCCTTCCATTCGTCCCAAAAATAGAACCTCACACAAACGAATGGTTGCGAGAAGCTAGGCCTAGGGTGTCTACCGCCTGTTGCGCCACCTATTTTTTTATTTTTTTTATTTTTAGATTAATATTATTGTTTAATAAACGTAGGTAGTTGAACATACATATCTAGCATAGTATATTTTTTGCGCGTCTAATCTTTGCAAACACTCCACCGATCCGAGGTTCGTTGTATTGACCATTTGGCATAGTTTTCTTTCCTAACCCACTCTATACATATGTAATTGAATACAATTAATAAGCAATGTGGGTAACACTTACGAAACTCATCATTTGACCAGCTATCAAGCCAGTCCCGAATTTGATTGATATGTACATTCCTTGAGTACTTGCGATCCAGTGAAAATACCCCTTCTGTTTTGTACTCCATTTTATGTAGATAATCAATTAGTAAAAAAAATTCCCTCGGCATAGTTACTTTAAATTTATTTCCTTGGATATTTACCTATGTTCGGAAATAAAAAATTAAGCTGAAGCAATCAAACCTATCAAAATCTTACCAGTTCATTGATTTCCTTCAGCGTATATTCACAGATTGGACGATTCGTGTGACATAAAGTTTCCAAAGGAAGACCAAAACAGCTTGGTCTGTATTCACCCATTATTGTAATAAAAATATCGCGACCATCCTTCACATGGAGCACTAATATATCGAAAACGACCTTACCTTGCGTTGATCGCATTTTTTTGAATAATTCGGCAACTGTTCCAGAATCAGCAAGAAATTTAATTCTAATGCTAAGACTAGTACCTGCAAAAAGGAGGCAATTAAAATTGAAATATGCCACAAAATATAATATTTTATTCAGTGTAGTTATAGGAAAAAATCCTCGACGCGAATCGTAGAAGCGATTTCTATTTTGCTGTGCCAATTAAACTATTTCACATATAAACCAAATACTAGCCATTTTTCAGTTTAAAAGATAAATTAGGTTAAGCATAATATGCCACTTAATCAATAACCAACTTATGTCTAGTAGCTACCGTGAATACTCCCCACTTTCCAAAATGGCCATATCAATAAACAAATTTAGATACCAGAAAATCGTTAACTGTATGTTAATTTTGAGAAAGTCATGTTTATCTCGGCCATTAACTAATGTCGTGTTCTATTGGGATTCTTAGATTCAGGTTTCAAATTTAGTCTGTCCACAATCCAACACAAAAACAATAGCAAATATTTGACACTACCTGCTTACCTGTTATCAAACTTCCCGATTTCGGTTCAACGTCCAACCATTTTTCACAAATGTGTTTATCATACTCATCTTTTGGTTTAAATGTAAATTCAACTGGCAAATGACAGTTATTAGCCACCGTGAAGTCCCTTATAGCGAGTTCGTTAAAAGTTACAACATCGAAATCAATATCTGTCTTTTCTACTGTGATTTGTGGTTGATTATCATTCTCATATTTATCCACTCGTTTAAGTACGTCTTCGTGGACCCGCTTATACATCTGTTGGTCTTTTGTTTTAATCTGAAAAGCATTTCTGCACATTATAACCATTTTATTTAAAGTTACGAATTGAATTTTTCCAACGACCAACTTACTCCTGTAAGAAACTCAGCATAAACAGGCTTATGGTCACTCTGCCTGATATCAACGACACTATTGTATGTCAATTGCTTTATTCGTTCCCCCTTCCATAGAATACGATCACAATAAGCGGGGGCTCGACATTTCTCGCTAAAAAAAAAATATTTTAAAGTAATACAGATTCTGCACGAATACGACCGTTTTGGCGCACGCCACAAACATTTTTTTGCGGTTGGCTCACTCACTGAAAACACCCGAAGGAATAGTGTTACCACTTAATAAAATCTCGTCGATTGTTCTGAGTTACAGTTAACCGTCCATAGCTTCCATGGAGCCTATCACAACAGTCCTTAATTTCTACGTTAATTTAAACTTAGTGAATGACCGTCATTTTAAGGTCGACAAAATACTATTTTAAGGTATTGGAAATCGATTTCACCAAAGAGAAATTTTTTTGCAAAATCTCGAAAATTGAAATTTGTTTTTGTCAGTGAAAAGTTGCGTTCCCATGATTTTGCCAAAGGAATATTATTCTCAATTTCGTTCACTAAGTGTTGAAATTGTCTTTTATTTGAAAAATATGCCAAAAATTCTTGTCTTGCTTGCTATATGGCGCGCGTTACTGAGTCTAGAAATTCTGCACATGTATTTTAGGCATAAGAGTACACAGACTACAAATATTATTAGTGGCATGTTCAATAACTTACCTGGAATCATAATTATCCGTACCAACATCATACTTGTAAGTTGGTCGAAATTGTATATCTCCCTCAAAGTATCCCTGGAAAACATTTCCTTTGCGCATTTCAATACGCAACTGATCAAATGGTAGCATTCTATCGTAGTTTTGCGGGTCAGGACGTTGACCTGGTGGTTCGTCAATTCTATAATTTAAATCACCGATCCAGAATATGTGACTAGAAGTAAAGCAAAAATACTCCAAATATAAAATTGAGTTTCTTATATACAGTGAATGTCAAAAGTAAGTAAATATCATTAAAGTTTTTACTTGTCTTTGGAGTTTGCAAACTATTTTCTTTTAATAAATTATTTTATCCGTTTTTAAGGTTCCGTTTCCATAAGGAGGAACCTTATGGCTTTCGTTACGAAGCCTGTCCGAATAAAATAAGAAAATTTTGTACCTAGGTCTATCTCAAGAACTAATTGGCGTAGAAGACTGAAATTTGCACACAACATCGGGTATAACCTCTAGTTAAACGACAAATACCAAGGGTAAACGCACTAGTATCCGGACACTTAACGTGTCTCTTAACTTTGAATTCGACTCATTTTCTTGCTATAAACGCTACCTTAGATAATTATATTTTGTTTAAGAGTGCAGACATTTCTTAATAATATAGCGCCCACATAATTTGCAAATATAACATTGTTAAAATTACTAAAATAAAAATTCAAAAAAGTTCGATTTTCACTAGTATCCGGACGGCAAAATTTTGTTTCCGGACGCTTTTATTTTAGTATCCGGACGCGAAAATTTTGTATGAAGTTTAAGTCGTTTCCGTCTTGATTGAATAAACATTTTTGTTAGTTTTTTGTAAAATACACTTTAATTCATTTTTTTACTTTAAATATAGATATGGACATTATGTTTATTGTAAAAAAGGTATTTAAAATATGTAGGTAGTAGTAGATACTAGGAACGTGGGTTGATATAGTACATGGTTGTACACCAATGTTTAAACAAACTTATAGGTTCCATTAATATAATGTAATCGAATGTTTAAACATTAAAACAAATTATTAATTATTACAAAATTAAAAATTAAATTAAAATATGCACTTATTTATTTATGTATATAATATATAATACATAAAACATAATGGCAGCGATTTCTTGCAGTTCTATTGAAATTTGATCTTGCCGGACGTTTTTCGATGAATTCAGCTCCATTTCGGATTGAATCCTGTTGGCCTCATTAGATCCAGAGACTTTTTCGGTTTCTTGTATAATGTTCCATTTCTGTTTAGAATGTATACTCTAGTGTTCAAGTCTCCTAAACCTCTTGGGGTCCCTCCAAGATCAGAGTCCACTGTTACGATCTGGTGGAGGCTTAGTACAAGCTACAAAAACCAACTTACAATACTAGAACTAAAAACTAAGCCTTATAACTAGGAATTAAAGCTAGGGTTTAGGATGATGGAGGCTGAGTTTAATGGAGGGAATGCTGCGGTTTAAATCAAAAATGGAAATGTTTGAACTTACGTTCCGTAGCATACCGGAAATTGGTTCGTTGGAGCCGTAGGACGTGCGGTGAGTAGACGAGCAATCGATAGGATCTGATATTAGTCGATGAATGAAGAGAATGTTTGCAGCATCCCTGCGATCCTCAAGGCTTTTCAAGTTAATGAGTTTGAGACGGTTTTGATAGCGAGGCAGAATTAGCGGATCATTCCAAGAAAAACGTCTTTGCATGTTTTCCATTCTTCTTACATGAACTTGCTGAAAGGGTTACCACGTTTGGCTGGCGTATTCGAGGAGGACAAAAGTGGTGTAGAAAGATCTGGTCACGTAGGGGTCGGAGCACCGTTTAATGAATCCATGTGATGAATTGGCTTTACGAATTATCTCATAAATAAACGAACGTTAATTAAGCTCGCGGTCGTACAAGGTCACGAAGAGACTGTACGATGGATATAGGTTCATCATTAAGAAGGTATAGACGGGGAGGGAACTAGTTGTACTTACGTGATAAGGTGATAGATTGGCATTTGGGAATATTGAGCTTTAGGCAGTCTTTGAAACACCAGATAGAAAAACTATCTAGATCTTGTTACAGCAAACAGGGGTCTTGTGATGAAGATATGGGCTTGCAAAATTTGGTATCGTCGGCATAGAGATAGATAGAGGATTGTTTAATGACCCTTTTAAGATCGTTTATAGTTAAGATGAAGAGAAGTGGACCTAGGTGGCTGCCTTGCGGTACACCAGAGGTTGCCAGGAAAGGGGGGATATGACGGACCTGAAGCGAACACTATATACATATTCATTTGCAGCTTTCCTGTGCTATGTTGTCTGAATTCATTCCCTCAAAATAATAAAGAAGAAGGAACGTAATATGGATAAAAACCAAAAAAATGTCATACAAAATAGAGTTGTCCGGACACTGAACCTTATTTTTTTAGTATCCGGACAGACATATTCGTACTAAGTAAACCCTGTCCGAATACTGAAAACATAAGAGAAAAACACATTTCTCTTTCTATAAATCATAGAAGATATACCATACTATCATTTAGGAGCATTAACAAGAGAATTTGTCGTTTCCCTCATATTTTTAGTAGCCGGACAGCTTGTCCGGAAACTGAAAATCATCTTCAATTTTGGTTTCAGTGTCCGGACACTAAAAAAACTGCCAAAGATATTAATTAATTTAATATTTTATTTTAAATTGTTTAAATTTATTGTATTTCAAAGAAAACTAATTACTTTCCAATATAATAAGTCAATAAATACTTGTTCAATTAGTTACTTTTTTAAAATGCTCACACTATTTTTTTTTTACACAAAGCGACAACACAGCCGCACTCTCAGACCCCAGACACTATACCGACGCATAACTCTTAAAGTATGCACTTGATTTACCTGAAACTTTGCATGTATATGTAGGATACATAGGGCATTGTATTTTTTTTATTATCTGAGACTTTATATGAGTGATGTTCCTATTAATCTCAAAAAAAGGGCAGAGTGTCCGGACACTAACACTGTCCGGATACTAGTGCGTTTACCCAATATTAATAATACATCGGCACCACATAAAATACGCCACAATTGGAACTTCCATTCCAATCCCAATGCATACCCATCTCATACACCATTGTCAATGTCACCCACCCACACGGCCACGGTGTTTGGTGAACACGATCTACACCACGCGCAAGCAAACAGAGAGAATTACTCCGAAAAGGGTGTGGCTTGTGTGTTTATCGCTCTCGATGCATTATGCGTTGTTGGATTGCATGGGGAGATTTCGTGTTGGATATGACATATGAGTGGAATGTCGTGGCTGGCAATGGTGGTTGCTGTGGGGGAAAATTATTTTTGTTGGATAGGAGTAGGAGTAGGATCTTAAGTGAGATATACATAATTCATATAGAATTTTTGCATATGAGATGTGCTTGAGGAGAAATACCATTTGTGAGGTTTGATGGGAGAGCATGGTGAATATTTTTTGTTGTGCATCTCGGTCGATGTCATGGAGGATGGAGGCGGAGGGTTGTGATCTGGCCTCTCTCCCCACGATCATCGCATTGTTTCATATTCATTGGATCGTGTTCGTGTATGCATTTTTGTTGCACGTGTGCTCTGTCTGTTAATTTGTATTATTACGAGTTGGGTGGGGCCGATGATTTTGCAATGAAATATCTTGCTCGCATTTTTAGGGGGTAGGTCAGTAAAGGTACAATACCTTAACTATGCATGCATATTATTATGAACTAACGCACGGAACCTTCGTTGCGCGAGTGACACTTGCACTTGGCCGGTTTTTTGTGTTATTTTTCGAAAATGCATCATAAAAAAAATAAAAAATATCTGGACCTTGAATCCAGTATGGTAATGGAAAATCCACTACAGTTGATATCATATCGCTCGCTGGGTATTTATCCCATTTGCTCACGGGTCCCCAGTAATGATAAAAAATTGGCAACCCTGCGAGACCTTAAAGAGGGACCGATTTATGTAAGTCATTGCAACCAGACGGAGAGACAAACATCCTATCTTCCCTGTACTGACAATTTTTGTTGGACAGAATAAAGTTAACATTAGGCGAAAGCAGAGGGTTATGGATAGGTATATATAGTTGCGGAAATAGGCATTCGATCCCTCTCTTCCTTTAAATCCCCATGACTCGATGGAATTACTCTTTCTACGTTGCAGAGAACTGCTTGTACTATTATTTAATGTCGAGAACGGTTACGAGAAGGTAGCAGATTCTTTTTATCGTTCAACAAACATTGGTATTTTATATGCAGAACTGATTAAAAATACTTTCTGTAAAAGTATTAAATAATAGTAAACTGTAATAATTATTTTCCCTATCTTCTTAAAAGGATGAATAACGAGAATTTTCCAACTATATCTAACATTCAAAGTAACATTCTTCTATTTATCAATCGGCTATCGGTACAATATTTAGTATGCGATTGCTCCATTTATGGGTTACATTACGCTGCGGTTATTATTTATTTTTCTGGTTTACTAATATAATAAAACTAAACTTACTCATGTTGTGAAATAGTCCTCCGTTCATAAACATCTTCGAATATGCACCGCCTATTAATCTCAGCAAAATCCTGGTTTCTTGATTCAACCTCATTTAAATGAGCAGCCAAATGCGAGTTTACGAAACATAAATTAGCTTCGTTTAAACTTAAGCTAACAGCAACGCCACCTTTATTTCCCATAAAATTCAAGGCTCCCGTACCAACTGTTTGAATTTTACAACGTATGACGCTTGGGCGAAGTTCTTTTCTGACTATTATTGTTAACATCATGCCAACAAGACGTACTGATGTCAGTTCTTCATACTGGGCTCCTGTATGAAGGTGTTCCATAATTTTTTGGCTTAAACGAGAAATTATTATTACAAGTAAATAAACACCGAAATAAGCTTAAAGTACACACAATTGTTGCGTTACTTAGTAGATATATTACTTACTTCCAAATAGGGTCAGGACGGCTTTCACTAAATGTGATTGCTTTTGGGGATAGGTCCAACTCCTGCAGTGCAACAGCATATATATCTGGTGGATCTTCAGAAGCAGCTAACCATAAGCTCAATGCACTTTCCCGGTATGGCTGGCCATTAATGTTCCATGTAGCACAATAAATCCTGTAATTATAGAATGTGTTCGGTTCCACTCAATTCTGTTTTTACACAAATTTTTAAGTGAAACGAAAGACTAGAAGTAAATGCTGGCATGATCTGAAATTTAATATTGCTTTCGGTCTTCTGAAAGTCCCCATTTTGAAAGTCGACTTTTAGGGGTTGAGTAAGGTCAATGATTCGAGAGAATTGCTCCAGATGCACATACAAATACAACAGATATGGGTGATGAATGATGATATTGTATAAAAACGTTGTTTTAAAGGGCGAAAGGAATTAAGAGAACTGTATTCTCCGACTTATTCTCTCTTTTTATTTATGTCGTGCACCCAAAATGTCGCGCCTAATATGTTAACATTACATTTCGAAGGTAAACTTACCGATAATCTTTATAAATAATAAATTCATGTTCGCGTTTCTTAAGTTCATCCTGGAATTTTGACTCGCCCTTTTTCAAACGTTTTGTCCCATCAGCAATAGATCTATCAATTGCGGTAAAATCTTCGTCCTGTTGTTTGTATGCTTTCAACCAACTGAAACCAAAATCTGGCTGATTTAAAACTATTTCACTTTCGTGATCCTGTTTCTGTAGCTTTTGTTGTTGCTGCAGCAGTTGTTGCTTTGTTTCGAACGAACGTTTAGCTTGTAATACTTGGCATTGGAATGTCTCAAAGTCGTTTATACCGACACTGCTTATTGGGTAGTAGTAAAATTTTGATGGAAGCTCATCTGACGTCTTTAAGTCAAATTGCAGTTGCGAAATAGATCCCTTACTGTCTACAAAGAAATGCATTTACATATAAAAATTTCGTATGTAATTTATTGACAAAATAATACCTGCTCCAAAATGAAAGAAATCATTCAGTGGAAAAATCTTATCGATGGTTAGATCTGAAATAGTTTCAGGGGGAAGCCGAGTGGCATTCAAAGAAAAAATAGCGTAAGTTCCAGTAGAAGAGACCAGTGCCAGTAACCGATTTACATGTTCACTTCCAATTATTTGATAGGCTTCGAAGAGCTGAAAAGTTAATGTAAAAGTTATAAATGAGTGTGTGTTGATTGATGAAACTTCAGAAATACAAATTATAGAGCTGTGTACGAATGAGCGTATTCCAATAGAAGTTATACTTCTTTGGTGTGAAAACAATACCGACAACAAAATATGCAAGGCGATAAGTACCTATATAGTGCAATTCTCCAACACATAGAACTCACATAAAATTATAGAAACAATGTACGTAGCCACGAGGCCACCATCATAGCTCAGAGGCAATCTTAAGCTTGTCTATAACCAAACAAATTTCTAAATTCGAACAGGTCCATAGCTCAGAGGCAATCTTAAGATTGTCTATGACCAAACAAATTTCTCACAGGTTCATAGCTCAAAGACAATCTTAAGCTTGTCTATAACCAAACAAATTTCTAAATTTTAACTCGTAAAGACCTAAAAAATGACCTACTGACCACCTGGAAATACAAAATAAAAACACATTGGACCAACTATCGTAATATTTACGCCAAATTCAACCCAGAAGCTCAAAAGACCTTGTACCCTACAAATGTGTCACATGAGAAAATACAAATCTATATCAGATTAAGGATGGGGCACACAAGCATAACCCCTGAACACCTCATCACAAAACAACCACCACCACTTTGTCAGCTGTGCACCGCTAAGCCAAGATTCACAATCAATCACCTACTTGTCTGCGAAGAAGTCGATCGAATCTGCAAAACCATTTCCGACAAAAGCCTCCTAGAACTATTGACCATTAAGAAATATGTACATATATGTTTTCCTCCAAAAAATTACTAAATTGCAAATTAATTAATAATCTTATATTAGTTAACTTACCGCCAATACTGTTTCTCGATGTTTGAACTTCTGCTGTACGATTTGAAGATCAATTACGTGTTTTTCCATATTTACTGACGCCGATATTGTTGGTATTGCTGGTGCAGGTTTCTCCGTTGAGTTTTTCAAAGAATCACTTTCAAAGTTCATTTCAAAATTTTCATTTGACAATTTTTCCAATTCTGTCCAAAACAAAAACAAATTCTATGGTAAAGACGAAGCGGACGCCCGTTTTTGGCGTCCTCACTCTATCAACGCAAATATCAAATGAAGATTTGTATCGAAAGCACAATGGTTCGGAAAAGAACCTTCATGTATATGGGAGAATTATTTCTGAAAGTGGATTTTCGTTGCTGTGTCATTTACCTCATCCTTCTACTCACTCAAACTCTACCTGTCTCGCTGGACACGACGCCGACGCGACGTTCATGGGAAAGCACAAGTGCACTATGACGCCTTGTTTTTATGTATAGCCAAATCGTTCATGGGAGTGAAGGTCAGATTTCAGAAAAACACACCTATAAACAAATGTTCTAGGCTCTCGTAACTGCTCATTGCTTTTTTAAGCATTATTTTCTTCATAGAGCAAGTGAGCATTGAGAACCTAGGAACACTAAATGCTCAATGCTCAGTAATAACTGTTTTTTAAGGTTCCGTTTCCATATGGAGGAACCTTATTGCTTTCGCTACGATGTCTGTCCGAATAAAATAATAAAATTTTGTACCTAGGTCTATCTCAAGAACTAATTGACGTAGACGGCTGGAATTTGCACACGGTATCAGGTATAACCTCTAACCAATATTAACAATACAGGTGGGCCTCACTTATCACGTATCTACTTCTTATAGCACGGCCTCGTTTTAACACGGTTCACTTTTTGCAACATTTTTTCGTTTAACACGGTTCAAAGCCTTGTTTTAAACGGTTTCTGAAACAATTTTTTTTCTCGATAAGTTGTTTCAATTATGCACATACGCATTTGCGTAAAACATACAAGTTTTGTTAATATGTACATCATACTTGCTGTGTTTCTAAGAACTGAAATAGGAACTTCCCCATATTAACTGTGCCAACGCGATGATAGATATCCTCAATGAGGATAAATTGCTCAGTTACAGTCTTCTGTTGACTAGGCACTAGGACGTTAGGTTAGGTACCTACAGCATTATTTTGTAGGAGATTGAATGACATAAGTGATTGTGATTTGAAATCAAGGTTTGTTTTTAAAAATATGGTTCATTTTTAGGCCTTTGTTTACAAAGTGGTTTTCTAGATTTTGATATGTCGGCAAAGACAGATAAACATTCGCTTAAGAGAAATGTTATTTCTCTCGAAGCAAAGATTACAAATTTTGGATCGTTTGGTGAAAATGTCACTGCAATTGCAAGAAGCTTAAATTTAAATGAATCTTCAGTACGGACCATTAAGAGAAATGAATTGGCGATAAGGAAAGCAGTAGCTGATGGTTCCTCAACATCCCTAAAACATTTTAAATAAAAATAATCTAAAAAGTAAAAAAAAAAATATTTCTGGTTTTTCAGATTATGGAACGTAACTCCTCTTTTGCACTGGTTTCTTGTTTCGTTTAGCACGATTTTGTTTAACACGATATTTTTCAGGAACGTTACCCCCGTGTTAAGTGAGGTCTACCTGTACATCGGATATTTACAAAAAAACTCAATCACCACATAAAATACGCCACAATTGGAACTTCCATTCCAATCCCAATGCATACCCATCTCATACACCATTGTCAATGTCACCCACCCACACGGCCATACGCATACCATATTGGTGTTTGGTACGATCTACACCACGCGGCACGCGCAAGCAAACCGAGAGAATTACTCCGAAAAGGGTGTGGCTTGTGTGTTTATCGCTCTCGATGCATTATGCGTTGTTGGATTGCATGGGGAGATTTCGTGTTGGATATGACATATGAGTGGAATGTCGTGGCTGGCAATGGTGGTTGCTGTGGGGGAAAATTATTTTTGTTGGATAGGAGTAGGAGTAGGATCTTAAGTGAGATATACATAATTCATATAGAATTTTTGCATATGAGATGTGCTTGAGGAGAAATACCATTTGTGAGGTTTGATGGGAGAGCATGGTGAATATTTTTTGTTGTGCATCTCGGTCGATGTCATGGAGGATTTGCTCGCATTTTTAGGGGGTAGGTCAGTAAAGGTATGTATATACATAGGTACCAGAGCTGCAGTTTCAGATTTTTGTTAGGGAGTATAATTCGATACCTTTGCGCAGTACCGGGCAGTACTTTTTAAGAATGAAAGATTTTTTTATTTGATTTTTTTTATAATTTGATCAGTTATTGTGACGGTTCCCATTTTTCGGAATCATTACTGTCTATTAAATCTTTTGACATAAGAATTGAATTTATGTACCTATCATTAAAGAATTTCTTTTCTTATCTTTTATTAGATTTAGTTCCAAAAACTTCCTTTCAGCAGTGAAATCTTTTATTAATGGAAACATTTTTTCACCCAACTCGTTTTTCTGTTTGAAAACGTGGTTCCAAAATTGCTGTAGCTTTAAGCCTTTTCAAAAATTAAATTAAATAATTCTTTATCTAATGACTCTTCTTCGAGCCTACGAGAAAATTAGGAAATAGTCATAGTGAGACAAGACTTGAAGCTAATTGCTTTGGATCAATGCCTTGCAATGCAACTAAAACTATGTCATTGAAGTTGATGCGACACAAAATTTGTTTGCAGTAGTTCTCGGCAATTATCCTTAATATTTTAAACATAAATATAGAAACCAACAGCCACAAGTAAATAAACAACTAACAACGTATTGGTCACTGACAGCACAGTGTCATAGCTAAGATCAAATGACAACTGGAATGTAGGCGCGCTCAGTTCACAAATGCATTTCACTGAACCAAATAAAACTATTACACATGTATTTTAATTCGCATTCTTAGATACATTTTTTGTTTTGGGTTGAGCAGTATAATTTGCTTTTGGGGAGTACGCAGTATTGGATGAAAAAATCGCAGTACAATACTGCTATTGCAGTACTTTCGGCAGCCCTTATAGGTACTACATGTTAGTTTTCGAAGATCCAAGTAGGCATAGCCCATAGGTCGAAACTGACGAGTGACGACGACCGACCGACGCACGTTAGGGAACAATACCTTAACTATGCATGCATATTATTATGAACTGACGTACGGAATCTTCGGTGCGCGAGTGACACTTGCACTTGGCCGGTTTTTTTTTAATCACTGTGACTGTGTATAATGCTCTGTTGTCTGTTCTTCGCAATGTAGGGATGCAGAAAAAGATGAATTTACGAATACAGTATAAACTCGATTTACGCAACTAATAAAAATCAAGGTAGTTGCAATTACCGGGCTACATTTTTTTAAATAAAATTATAGTTTAAATGGCTATGTTCTGTAGAAATAATGACAGTGCGATTCAACATTTTTGAAACCAAAACAAATGGCTTTTGTTGAACATATGTTTCTTTAATCAGAAAACACATCTGAAGACATATTTTTCTATTCTGAATTTATCTAACTATCTCTTTCAGATCAGGCTTTGTTCTGCTCTCAGTTAGCTGTGAAAAAAGTAAGGATTCAAGAAATAACAAACAAAAAACAACAAAGCAGCCTTATTTATAACTCAATTCGCCAGTTTGTGGGCGAAGAAAACCCGAGGACAACAATAAACAAAAAAAAAAGAAAAAAAAAACACCTCGTAGCAACAACAACGCACAGAGGTTGGTCTTCTCCTCCGTTCTAATCACCAGTTAGTGGGCTTGTACTCATCGCTCAATTGGCGCAAGTAGTCACTTGGTCAATTGACAAAATCGAAATGTAAGTTTACTTCCTGACAGGGGAAAGCAGAAATGTCTTCCTAAGTGGATTATATAGGAACTGAGAATTGACTGTCAGAATTCAAACTATTCAAACAATCACTTAAAAGGAGTCTGATGATGTGGTGTAGTTCGAAATACATAGCTATCATTCCTACCAAAGTGACTGTTTGCGGCAAAAAGTTTGGAGTTAGAAATTTTGTTATCTAAACTCTTTTTAAACTTGTATTCTTAATACATTGAATTGAAATAAATGATCCTACCCTCGGAAAGCTAGTAAAATATACAATTTTCTGTTAATAAATGCATCAAAATCAATTCGGTTATTCGCTCTCATGTGTCCTTAATTAGTTGTAATTTTGATAGTTGAAAGAACATCTCCGTATTAGAGAATATTTCATCGAAATGTTGTTAAAAAACAACAAAATGATATCATCATCGGGACCAGTTTGAAATGTTTAGGCCGTGTCTTAAATAGGTGAATGTTAACACACATCCCTAACCTTTGTCCAATAAACAGTTCAAATTTGAAATTTGAGTGTGGTTCCTAATTGTTACTGCTTCTACTGTGGGGTCTACGTTAAATCTACTGAAACTTTTCAATATGCACAATCGATTCCCCATATTGATAGATCGTCTCGAGAGTATACCAACAATATTACATACCTCAACTTCTGATGGCTAAAAATCTTAAATTCATACGGCACTTTCGCAAGATGCACACGAGAATTTAGGCAATTTAAATCTATATATAAGAAATCCTTGCGGGATATATAATTGTAAAATTAGAGGGAACAACTTTCGTCAAATTGTAGAGGGCCTTTTAGCAAACTTTCGATCCAAAATCGATTTTATTTGGAAATCAAATTAAATTTGCAGACAACGCAAAATCGAACTAAATCGTTTGAGTTCTGTTGAACGAATTTTTATCTATTTTACAGTTTCAAATTTGTTGAACTAAAAATTTGACCGCCGTTTACACATTTACATACCGATGTCCGATACCGAATTTAGAAAAACAATACAGACCAGAGATGAGTGAGTACTAAGAAGTTAAACATTTCACTGGAATGTCAGCTGTTTAGTTTAATTAGTTTAATGTCGATTTCCATTGGGCAAGAAAAATCACTTTTTTTTTATGTCGTTTTCGATTGGCAATACAGAACCGTCCGGAAGCAATCCGAACGTCGTAAACTCGTCGTAAACGTCGTAAGTTTACGACGTGGTAAATGAACTGTCAAAATTTGTATAGAAAATCATTTACGACGAGATGGTAAACTTACTACGCGAATTTGTGTTGAAAACCGAGATGGTAAACTTACGACGAGGTTATTGTGACATTTCACATTTGAAATAAAGGCGCCAAATCAGAAAAAAATTACTTTGCATGCATTTATAATACTTTTGATGCATTTATAAATAGAAATTGCGAATTTTACTATTCCAATTGTAGGATAATTAGTTAGTCCATCAAATTGTATTAAGAAAACAAGTTTTAAAAGAGATTAAATATCGAAATTTTCATTTCCAAACAAAGGTAGTTTTCGTTCGCGGTAAAAAGATTGGAATTGTAAATTTCGTTATTTAAACCCTTTTAAAACTTGTTTTCTTAATACAATTTGATGGACTAACTAATTATCCTACAATTGGAATAGTAAAATGTGCAATTTTCTCTTTATAATTGCATCAAAAGTGGTTTGTTCGCATTTTATCAATTCGTTCGTTCCTTCTCATGTGTAACAGCTGATTGGTTTACCACCATTTACCACAAACAGCAAATTGGGGCGTTCATGAAACGTTTGTCGTAAACTTACAATTTTACGCAAATGGTAAACTTACGACGTTGCATGAATACCCTTATTGTAAACGCAAATTTCCATGACCCCTTTTACACGCACCGGTTTTTCACGTACGAATCTTCTTAATTCTCTTTTGGGCACTTATGGTGCATTTATACGTTCAGTGTTTTCACTTTAGTGTCTTGGTTGTCAAATTGTCTTTGTTTCCTTATTTTTCTCATTCGTCGTTCGCGGTGGTAGCTGCACTTTCGAAGCGCAGACCGCACACAGTTAGAAAATAGAGCGAATGCAGACGTCAATCGCGATCGAGTACGGTTTGAGAATAAAGCAACGCTGAAAATAACGAAAGAGAACACAAGAATCGGATGGGAATTCGCGGCCTATCCGTGTTCGGCTATCCCCTGCACTTTTCATCCCATTTACCACCACATTCTCGACACTAAAGTGAAAAACCGGTGCGTGTAAAAGGTGTCTATAAAAAAAATAGCTGACTGTCAAATAACACACCAACACAAATGCAAAAAAAAAAATAATATTATTTCATGTTCCATTGGGGCAGGAAAAATCTGATGTCGTTTTTGGTTGGTCGTCCAGAACCGTCTGGAAGAACTCTCTTCTTTCCAGGAGAAGAACTGTCAGTTGAGTGCCAATCGAACGCTTTCGGATCTCTCTCTCTGAAGTCATGCAAAATTGCCTAGCGTGGTAATGTAAATCCACCATAATTATCTTCTTTCTTTCGTGGTGTGGTGAAAAACGAATTTTCAGCTGTCAACATATAATTATATTCCGGGATCAAGATACTGAGCAAGTATGTATGTATTACAGTAGACGCTCGGTATAGTGAACCCTCTGTATAGTTAACTATCCAATATAGTGAACCACCAACATTTTACACAGACTACTCTAAATAGTGAACTATGAAAATCTCGATATAGTGAACTCAGATTTGTTTCGCAAAAGTCAAAGAAAAATGTTCCAGTTTAGCAATGCGCGTGCATGTCAACAATTTTTTAGAACAATTTACCGTTCATTTGTGTGTTTTTTTGATATTTTAGTTATGAAGATTAGGTTAGCCACCTAGACTGTCCCAAAAACAGGACACAGGAAGTGTCCAGAAAAGTTATGGGCCGGACATTACAGGTGGGAACTCTGTTGCTGCCTACGAATTTCTTTTAAAGAAAGGTATCTCCGTACATCTTACCGTGATGGCTGAAACAGTTAACTCAGTTGGTTAAACATGTTTGAATTTAGCATCTCCTGGTGGCGGTTTGTCTTCGGGTATAGTCGGAGGGTAACCGTAGCAGAGTACCCCCTTTTTATTGATAATAGTGAACAATTTCGATATAGTGAACAGGCCTGGTTTTTATTAGTTCACTATATCGAGCGTCTACTGTACGTGTTTTATATGTTTTTTACATAAAACAAAAATATCTTAACTTAAAATCTTTATTCACCTCTTTAATAAGCAACAAAAACAAAAACACTGTCAAAAACATTCCATGAAAATGATTTTACATTTTTTTATTTATATTATTATATTGTAAGATATTCCTTAATCAGAACATAAGCAAGTAAAATAGGAGCAATTTGGTCCGAAAAGACTAGGTACTGTAACTTTGTAATGAAATGAAATGAAATGAAATTGGCTTAATCGTGTTTGTGTGAACATGGTAAAGCCTAGTACGTTGCTGTTGTGGAACGAAAAAAACAAAAGTGGCAGAACGAAATCATGAACGAAAAAAGACCCTCTTCTTTTCGTTTTGCAGTACGCTGCTGCTGCGAAATGATGCCAAAAAGTGGGTAATTGTAGTAGATTGCTTGGTACAATTCTCCACTCTTTTTTCGTACACAATTTATTGTCCGGGACATTATTTGACAATTCATTTTTTTCGAGGTTGTTTTTTTTTTTGTAATTTCACGAAGTAGACGATATTGAATTTTTATATTCGGAAGAATTGGAGCAGCAATAATTATGAGGAAGATGACCCACCACAATTAAAACAATGTCATCAGTGAAAATGTAAAAAAGAAAATCCAATTTCTCACCAGAATAAAATAATAAATGCGATGAGGAAAATGTTATTGTGATTATAATGATAACGTTTTTAATGTGGTAATTTTTTGTTTTATATAAAATGCTATAATTTTAATTATAATTGCTTTCAATTACAAAATACATTCGTAGGTACAGGCTTAAAACATGAACAAAACGTATAGCAAACTTTGACCTGTTTTACACGCACCAAGTTTTCACTTACGACACTTCTTAATTTTCTTTTGGGCACTTATGGTGCATTTATACGTTCAGTGTTTTCTCGTTAGTTGCTTGGTTGTCAAATTGTTTCTGTTTCCTTTTTTTTCTCATTCGTCGTTCGCTGTGGTAGCTGCATTTTCGAAGCGCAGACCGCACACAGTGCGAAAATAGAGCAAATGCTGACGTCTATCGCGACCGAGAACAGTTTGAGAATAAAGCAACGCTGAAAATAACGAAAGAGAGCGAAAGAGAACACAAGAATCGGATGGGAATTCGCAGCTCATCCGTGTTCGGCTATCCCCTGCACTTTTCATCCCCTTTACCAACACATTCTCGATACTAAAGTGAAAAATCGGTGCGTGTAAAACAGGTCTTTGCTATTTTTATTGCTCATGCCATAAACTGATATGTTGAACGTGTCCATTCATTGACTCTATTCAGCGAGGGGCAGCGATGAGCTCGAAAGTCTCAAACGGATCCAGTAGCTTGGATTTTCTGATCTGAATCTGTGATACAAATTTAAACCATTCCATAGACTATTTAGTTGGAGGAGTTGGAATACTTACTTACTTCGGAAAAAGTGTTTGAAAATTAAATAATCATTAGTGATATAAAATAATCATTTAATTTAGTGTTTAAGCAAAAGAAATAAAAATAAAAGAATAGCTGAAAGGCTTGGGTTCGGTTAATAAATTGTGTTATTAAAGCAAGTCGATTGAATTAAGACCATAAAGGTGATGATGGCCCATATCGATACCAAACAAAGACTAAATTGATGTGTTTTAAAGTTTTGCAAAGTGTATAAAAACAATACAAATTGTTATAGGTGAGTGAAATGCCATTGGAAAAAAGAAAACTGAATCGAAATGTTAAATATGTATGTTCTTGGGTGCTCCGCAAAATTGTAGCAAATATTTTTCAGTATACCAATTGTATTAAATTTTTTCTTTGATTTCCTGTATCTACCAATTACTTAAATAATTGTTGTTTCTTTTTTGTCTGAACTTTAAAGTGCATATAGATATTTGCGCAAGACCAAAGAGAGCACTCTGGAGTAACAGCACAGCACAGACTTTCTATTTAATCCACAGAAAAAGGACTATCCTTTTTTCTATTTAGACTTTATTTAAAAAAATATCTTTTTAGCATTATCATTTATCACCTTTTTTACATTACTACTAACCGCAGACATTTTGTTAATTATTGTTTACTTCGAAACATAATTTGTTCCATATGAATTGCATCAGTGTCGGGATTTCGGCAAATTTTTGTGTCATGGCGTGTTGAATCAACAAATCGAGAATATTCTTTGGAAGGATGCAAGTCGGAGAATGTATGTACATAGTTTTTGTATATATCCGGCATTTTGATTTTAAATTTTTATAGACATTGCTGTTTTCCTCCTGAAACAGTAATGTTTAAAAAAAATTGGGTAATAAAGTAACAGTCTGCAGTCTGAAATAGTGAACTATAAAATATAATTAACAACGTATTTTGAAGTGTTTCTTATCCTAGTTCAGTTCATGTCACACCCACTGTGAATTATTGTGTTACTCTTTCTTCGTTGCTCTTAAACAATTTTAATTTTTAAATGGATTTTAGAGTGTCAACCATAGTAAAATAAATACATGAATGTAGTTCTCAAACATGCAACATGTAATCAGTGCATTATTGTCATTGGAAAAGGCCACAGGTAAAATTTAACAAACTGTTGAAGATACTTTTCGGCTTTCGGTTAAGACTTAACTAAAGCTTTGTACACTACCCAATCGTTCAAACAATATTATGTACATAAAAAATATTGGCTCAAAGTCAGAGGTTAGTTGGTTTGGCTACAGGACTCCAGTCGCAACCCCCGCAAAAATAAAAAATGTCCAATTACATACATTTTAGAGGCTATAATCCCAAAGATGTTTTCACAGTGTAAGATTCGTTAAAAAATTAAAAGTGTGCATATGTACGTATAAATGGAGTAGAGAAGCTAGACCTAGGGTCCCATACGGACTTGTTGCATCTTATGTATTTTGTTTTTGTTGTTTATTCGAGATAAGAAAGTTTGGAAGTTTAAGTTTAAAATTTAAAAGTTTAAGTTTAAAATTTATTTGGCACAGTTTGCCATTAAGTAAATTTTATAAAATATACATATATCTTTTTTACTTAGTTCTTATAATTTATAAACGTTTCGTAAAATTTTAAATTCCATCTATGAAAGAAAATTCTATATTTATATCACATTTAGTTTAATGTATTGAACAATTTTTCTTTTAAAATCATTAATGTTTACATCATTAATGTGGGCGCAGTAGCGCAGTGGTTAGTGTGCTGGACTACTGTGCGAGGGATCCCAGGTTCGATTCCCGGAAAAACACAAATTACATCTTAAGGTTTTTTCTACTGTGCCACCTCTCGCGAACGTCTGACAAACATCCGAGAGTATGACTGTCCTGAAAAAGCTTCTCAATTCAGCCGTTCGGACTCGGCATAAAATTGTAGGTCCCTTCCATTCGTTCCAAAAATAGAAACTCACACAAAACGAATGGTTGCGAAAAAGCTGGGCCTTGGGTGTCTACTGTCTACCGCCTGTTGGGCCGCCTATTTATTTATTTATAATGTCTACAGCATTCTTTATTTGGTCTCGTAGACTGTTGAATATTTGAAGACCCATATGGTTTATTGTTCGCTCAGGTCTTCTGGTTCTGGTTCTTTCCACCCGAAAATCACCTTCACTTCTTAAGTTCTCCGAGGATACATCATTTATTGATATATATTCTTGCAAATAGTTTGGGCAAGTTACACTTTTTATTTTATATATTAATGTCATAGCATTTAAATATAGTCTTTGGTTGTTGTTTAGCCAGTTACGCTAATTTTTATTGATATGGTCATTAAATATAAGTTTATTGTCAATAAATATGCCGAGATATTTGATTTTTTCCACTTCCTCTATTTCATTTGTCAATTGTGATGTTTAATGGTACTGTAGCATGATAGTTTCTTATATATGTACATACATTTGGTTTTGTCAGTGTTCAATATTAGTTGATTCATTTTTAATCATCTGTTTATTGCACTTAAGTCCCTATTGATATAATTTACACATGTAACAAAATCACTACCACTAATAACTAATTTACTATAACTTCTTGTGATCGTACGTAAAAAATTTGCTTAACATAATTTTTAGGAAATTTCTCAAGGATACAAATTTCATAAAAAAATTAAAATTGATAACGGGAAATACGATGAAAATAGCCCCCCCCCACCCCTTGACATAAAATTTTTTTATTCGGCAGAACTTCAGGAATCTTCTCTTAAAGGCTTATACTTCTTAACTGGGACACCCTGTATAAGAAACAATAATACACCGAGAAGAGTTCCTTGCGGTATTCCTATATCAATGTTTATCGTAGAAGACACAGGCCCTTATTGTGATTGTCCATCAGCGATCGTCACGACAATTGTCGATTAAGTCGATTGATTTTAGCTATTCGTACGCACACAATTTTTTGACTTCTAAGAGAAAGCATCGACCAGACATTTGTAATCGACTACAAGCGACTATCAAATCGACAAATATCAATCGCAATCGACAATCACAGTTGTCGATCAACGATCAACTATCGACACTCACAATATGTCTTTTAAGGGTGGAAGTGGAATATGCAAAGGAAAATGAATGATCGGGTACTTTTCGCATGTACCTACACATAGGTAGTTAGTAGTGGTGTGTAGGTTTGGCGAAGGGTACTTTTAGCATGAGGAGACTGATGGGGTATTTTATGAGAAAAACAATGTGGAAAGAAGGAATATGAAATAAAAGATCGGATAGATACTTTTCGCTATAGTGGTGGTGTGTGGAGAGGGTACTTTTAGCATGACGAGTGGATGAATTGATATTTTTTTTGAGTGGGGAAGCGAGGAGTAACAACGATTCTCGCTTGTTTGGGATTGACCCTGACAATTTCTGTTGGGAAATTATGTCGAATTTCAGTCTCTGAATTATTGTTTGAGAGAATTACATTAACAACAACTCGTAGACACAGTCACTTTGGTAGGAATGATAGCTATTTCGAACTACACCACTAATTCATCATCAGACTCCTTTAAGTGATTGTTTGAATAGTTTTGAATTCTGACAGTCAATTCTCCGTATATATCCACTTGGGAAGACATTTCTGTTTTCCCCTGTCAGGAAGTGAACTTGCACCTCGATTTTCTCAATTGACCAAGTGACTACCACTTGCGCTAATTGAGCGACGAATACAAGCCCGCCAACTGGTGATTAGAACGGAGGAGAAGACCAACCTCTGTGCGTTGTTGTTGCTACGAGGTGTTTTTGTTTATTGTCGTTCTCTCGGTTTTCTTCACCTCTTCCTCTCTTTTTTTTTTTCCCGCACGCTGTGAGATTTTTCAACAGATTCATACGAGTAGAGAGGTATTATTGGGAAGAATTCGTTGGCTAATACCCAGACCATGGTTTTTTGTTAACTGAGTGGGGAAGCGAGGAGTAACAACGATTCTCGCTTGTTTGGGATTGACCCTGACAATTTCTGTTGGGAAATTATGTCGAATTTCAGTCTCTGAATTATTGTTTGAGAGAATTACATTAACAACAACTCGTAGACACAGTCACTTTGGTAGGAATGATAGCTATTTCGAACTACACCACTAATTCATCATCAGACTCCTTTAAGTGATTGTTTGAATAGTTTTGAATTCTGACAGTCAATTCTCCGTATATATCCACTTGGGAAGACATTTCTGTTTTCCCCTGTCAGGAAGTGAACTTGCACCTCGATTTTCTCAATTGACCAAGTGACTACCACTTGCGCTAATTGAGCGACGAATACAAGCCCGCCAACTGGTGATTAGAACGGAGGAGAAGACCAACCTCTGTGCGTTGTTGTTGCTACGAGGTGTTTTTGTTTATTGTCGTTCTCTCGGTTTTCTTCACCTCTTCCTCTCTTTTTTTTTTTTCCCGCACGCTGTGAGATTTTTCAACAGATTCATACGAGTAGAGAGGTATTATTGGGAAGAATTCGTTGGCTAATACCCAGGCCATGGTTTTTTGTTAACTGAGTGGGGAAGCGAGGAGTAACAACGATTCTCGCTTGTTTGGGATTGACCCAGATTTTTTTTTTTAAAGAGGATAAAGGCTAAACTACATTCGGCACAAAGTCAAGTACTTGCGCGAAAATGTTTTTTCCCTTTCCACGCCATTTCAAATCTGTGTTTTTCTCTCAACTTTTCACAAAGTTTGTTACTTGAAAGCTAGCACCTCTAACTTTCAAGTGGCACACTTTTTGAAAGCGCGATAAAAACTACTACATGCACAAAAAAAGTTTGCGCTAATTACTGAGATCGCCATTAGAGAGCTCTATGCGACTAGAATGTCACATTTTTTACACAAATTGCACAAAATTGCAGTGTTTTAATTAGGCTTACTTTCGTGTCAGAGCAAGCTTTTTTAATAAATTTCTTACCAGAAGAGGGCAAATTGCGTTTGTGTGTGAGCTTGCACTTTTTGGCTTTTTGCCATCTACAAAGATACCTTTTTTAAGGACCATTCACATGAGAACGACCAACTACCTACGACCGAACGAATATTCGCAAGTTTTGACAATCCGTTCACATGAACACTTTTCTATGTCGCGGCAGTTCGCGAATTTCAGCCAACAGTTTCTACCCGCAATGTCTAGTTTGAGGTTAAGTTCGAACGAATGTTTTATTCGCTAGTTTGTGGAACGCGAATTAAATGATGTGGATTGCGAATAAACTTTGACAATTCGTTCCAAGGGTGTTTTCGTTCGCGGTAAAAAGTTTGGAAATCGAAATTTCGTTATTTAAACTGTTTATAAACTTGTTTTCTTAATACATTTTGATGGGATAATTGATTGTCCTCCTGTTGGAATAATAAAATATGCAATTTTCTGTTTATAAATGCATAAAAAGTGGTTTGTTCGCATTTCATCAATTCGTTCGTTCGCTCCCATGTGAATGGTCCTTAATTCGCTAGAATTATCGAAATGATTATTAGTGGTTATTGGAAAGGAACAATTGCTTTGCTCGTGCCTAGGAATTGTATTGCCAAGATATATTTTTGTTTATCAGCACAATGCATGTCAATGTTCCAAATTTTAAAAACTGTTGAAGAAGAGCGTTTGAACAATTTTTTTGTACCTATTGGGTCGTATGAATAAAAACTAGCATTTGCTTTGAGTAAAAGGTGGTAGCAAAGTAAAAGCACTTAGCAATTGCTTTGAACCGGTATGAATAAAAACTTACTTTGCTAAAGTAAGTTCGAAAATTCGAACAAAGCATTTACTTCACTGCATGTGTCCTTCCCTTGCAGTTTCTGTCAAAATTTGAATTTGAATTTTAGAATAAAAAAAAACAATTTTTGAGGAAAAATAAACAAATGATAAACTAATTTAATAAAAAATTCACATAAATACGAAAAAAAAAAAAAAGTTAAATCTATGATGAAGAAGAGTATTTGGAAGAGCTTACTGGTACGCATAAGTGCATAACCTATATTCGATTACAAATTAATTGCTCTGCAGCTGACGATGAGGAATTTCCATCTACTTCTATCTCCAATAGTGATCAAATAGTGGTATTCGTGCAAACGTCAGAAGCAGTAGGAATGATTTAATTTTCTGGATATTTGAAGGAACACCACCCCGCGTCTCCAGATTTTCTTCTAAAAGTAATCTACATTTCGACGCGTGAAACGATACAGTTGCTTAAAGTTGTTATCGTAACCAATTCTTCTTAGCTTATACTGTTTTTTTTCACGAACGTTAGCAACAGTAGGGAAAACAGCTAAAATATGGAACTTATCGCATCCATTTTTGTTTCTTTCACAAGCAAAAATTATTTTAACTTATGTATTTATAAAAAAACACTGCAACTCACAAGGCTAGACTGTTTTTGCAAAAAAAATGTGCGCGCAAAATATTTAGCAAATGCTCTGAGTCAACAAAATAGCAGACTCGGAATTTTCGGAGCAATTGCTTTGTCTTCCACGTTTTATTCATACCAATCTGAGTAAAAGGTCGGTGGCGCCGCCTTTCGAAGATGTCAAATGTTGGAGTTAACTCAAATCAGTTTTTATTCATACGAAACTTAGCAATTGCTTCGATTTTGACATTTAGTCTGAGTAAAAGCAATTGCTACGTTTTATTCATACGACCCATTGTCTAATTTTCCACACTTCACAAAAATACCTTTGGGTTCGGTTCTGTGGTTTTCCAGTTTTGCGATCATTAGTGGTGTACCTATACATATTCCCATACAAAATGGAAATTCAGATTTTTTCAATTTTTCGGCAATCCCAATAACTAAGGGTCATATTCTCGAGCATTTCCACTTTTATTTATTCTCAGACGCAAAATCGTATTTTACTTTGTTTTTCTTCGAATATGAGAAAAAGGAAATTCCAGCTAGGTTCCAGAAACTCCGAAATTTTTTCGAAATCACTTTTCGTGAAATTGCAAACAGCTAACATCTGTCATTTGGGACATCGTAAAAGTGTTTTTATTTTAGAAAATTGTTTTTTGATAAAATTGTGTTGTTCGTGTGGCTTAAAAGATTATTTATTTTATAATTTTATTATAAACGGATCTTAAAAGTCGAAGGCTGAGAGATATATTAAATCCCTTTGAAATTGCAGATGCTGCGCAAGTTATAAAAGCTAAAAACGAAAGTTGAATTTTGTCAATTATTAGTCGTTTAATATAGGTTCATTTCTTACTACCGTCTAAATGTGTATTTCTAATGTTGTTGCAAATTGTTGAACCACACCTCCAACAATATTCAATTCCTGCCACTTTGTTGCTAGCCGCCGTTTTACGTTTTTGCCGCTCCATAAAATGAATAAATATTCCCTCCTGCGCAGTATTTTTATGTTTACCCCTGTTTTAAATATATTTTTTGTGTAATAAGCCTATCAAGTTTGTTTCATATTGCATTTTTACTTACATTTTTGATCGCGTCTTTTCGTTTCCACTATTTAACATCGAATGCCCAAGATCTATTTGAAATCACTTGGAAATCGTCAAAATCGATTTGTGGAACACAACAATTTCACTTTTTCTCAATTCCGAAAATTTCTAAACCGAAATCGAATATAGGCTTCTGTTATAGCTATCCGGAAAATGCATCCGTAAAAAAATTTTTTCACTTTTTTGGAGCACTTAAACTTAATCGTTGAACTCAATCTTGGTCTTAAAATGTTGCTTTTGAATTATAAAACTAATTCGTCAAAAAAAAAAATTAAGCAATTGATCTTTAAATTTTCTAAAAAAAGAATTTCTTTATTTTTCCGTACGAAAAACTTTCTGTTCAACTTCTCAACCAGTTTCACGAAGTATTCCACTGAATTCCTATGATATGCTATGGCTAAATGTGTTCTGTTTTGAGTTTTTACGGATGGATTGTACTGATGGCTATAACTGCAGCCATAGTGAAATGTAGAACACAAAAATTAATTTTCGATCGATTTCGATTTCATTTCGAGTGAAAGTGAAATGTGGAACCTAGCTGTTAGACTCTCTCCACTTTTCATATTGCATATCACCAAAGACATCACAAATAAATCGTTATTACGGTATTATTAATACCAATATTAACAATACATCGGCTGGTTTGGGAGTTATTCTTAATTTGGCGGAAACATTTTTTTTTTTCGCACAAAAAACTGTTTATTTATTGGTTTACAAACAAAGAACACTCATGCATATGTTCCTATTTTGTAGATCATATTCGTAGCTATATATGTGCTGAAGACTGTTTTGCCGAAAAGTTAATATTTTCCAAGATATTTACAAAAATAGGACAAATTTCCATATAAAATAAACTCCTTTCTCTATTCTCATCTCATTCATAAAGCGTGTTCTCTTAATCGTTTCTTTCCTATTGGAATTGAATTGGAACTCCAATAAATACACATTCATTCACATGCATTCCGCCATACGCATCACACTGATCGAGAGCGAGACACCGACACCAAAAATCAAAAACTTCTTATTTTACTCGCACCGTGTCTGACACCAAAATCGGTGTGCGCACCAGCCCACACACACACAGCATTTCCGTACACCGACACCGGTGCAGCACAAGTGACAAGTGTAGTGTCTATGGGCCGCTTTATGCATGTTCTCTTTTATTAAGGTTCCGTTTCCATGTGGAGGAACCTTACTGCTTTCGCTACAGCGCGTTTCAATTCACTTGGCCATTCTACTGCGCAGGTTTCTGTGTATTTTGTTTTTGTGTTTTCGTTTTGTGTCGTGTATATTCTCTTAAATCCTCTCTCTGCGCAACCGACGGTTGCCCAAGTGAATTGAAACGCGCTGTACCATGATGGAATAAGTATAAGGTGGTCTCGTCGGCAAAAAGTAGTCCCTTAACGACACGTTTTTCTCTTTATTCAGCGTAGTAAGTGTACGTTAACGAAGCGTTAAGGGACCAAAAAACGAACGAGTCGGCAGCCGACGAGACCACCTTATACTTATTCCATCATGCGCTGTACGATGTCTGTCCCATGATGGAATAAATATAAGGTGGTCTCGTCGGCAAAAAGTAGTCCCTTAACGACACGTTTTTCTCTTTATTCAGCGTAGTAAGTGTACGTTAACGAAGCGTTAAGGGACCAAAAAACGAACGAGTCGGCAGCCGACGAGACCACCTAAGGCCCCAGTTATAGCTATCATTGAAAATTTTGTTTTCCGATTTTAAGACGAATAATCAAACAATATTGGCTTTAGTTGGTATCAAGATAAAGCTAATCAATTGTGGAACTTTTTTACGAAAGAAATTACTTAATTCTGATTAAAACTTTTCTTTAAATCCAATTTTATTATTTCACTGATCGAAATCGATTTCAATGAACAGCTGATTCTCGTTTCTCTAATTTGGAACCCAATCGTTTCACTGATGTGTTCGATTTTCATTCTATTCTCAGTTGTCAGTTTTGCTTTCAATGATCAACTCTAACCTCAAAACCTACACTTGTTTGCGGCCAAGTTACTGACAGGTTCTTCCACTGACAGGAATTTTTCAATGATTGCTATAACCGACTTGTCAAAAAAATGAAACCACCATTCCACTGATTTGTTCCAATGATGCATTTCAATGATAGCTATAACTAGGGCCTTATACTTATTCCATCATGGTCTGTCCGAATAAAATAAGAAAATTTTGTTTTTGTTAGGTTTCCATTCCAATCCCAATGCATACCCATCTCATACACCATTGTCAATGTCACCGCACCCACACGGCTATACGCATACCATAGAGAATTACTCCGAAAAGGGTGAGGCTTGTGTGTTTATCGCTTTCGATGCATTATGCGTTGTTGTATTGCATGGGGAGATTCCGTGTTGGATATGAGTGGAATGTCGTGGCTGGCAGTGGTGGTGGTTGCTGTGGGCGAAAATTATTTTTGTTGGATAGGAGGCGGATCTGAAGTGAGAGACATAATTCATATAGGATTTTTGCATATGAGATGTGCTTGAGGAGAAATACCTTTTGTGAGGTTTGATGGGAGAGCATGGTGAATATTTTTTGTTGTGCATCTCGGTCGATGTCATGGAGGATGGAGAGTTGGGCTCTGGCCTCTTTCCCCACGATCATCGCATTGTTTCATATTCGTTGTATCGTGTTCGTGTATGCATTTTTATTGCACGTGTGCGTGTGCTCTGTCTGTTCATTCGAATTATTACGAGTTGGGTGGGACCGATGAATTAGCAATGAAATATCTTGCTCGCATTTTTAGGGGGTAGGTCAGTAAAGGTATGTATATAGGTACTACCATTGTACATATATGAAACTAATAGTACTATCACTTTGGCAAATCGATGGTGATGCCTCTAACGGCGCGAGAGGCTACTAGGCCAAAGAGGGCTGAAAATATTACGCTCTCTTTATTAAATTTAATGGAGATCCACTCACATAATTTACACAGTTCAACTCTAAAATTAAACCAATCGCATGCCAATATGCTATTTCTTTCTCCCTCATTTTGCCAAATACGAAAGCGAAGTGAGTTACTTTGTTGCAATGCGAGTGTACTACCAAGAACAACAACAACAACCAAGTCCAACGCACCGATCTGAACAATCGCATTTCATATCTCAATCTCAGTGCTGCAAAGCCATTTGCTGTGGAAGGTTGTACATGTCTTGTTTCATATTTCACTCAGATTAAAATTTTATTTTCGTATTTTTTTGTTAATTTACTCAATGTACTAAAATTTGAGCCTGAGTGAATAATAAAGCAAGATGTTTAACTCCATAATGATGAATAATGTACCTATGATGTTCCCCATCCCCTATCATCTTCGCCTACGTACCTACTGCTTCAACTCAATAATCGGTTTTTTGTGTGTGTGCATCGACGGCCATTTCACACAACTCCAGAACATACCATAATCCAAACGTTATTCAAGAAACTGGCGAAACTGAAAATGTTGCAATGTGTTCACCTATCAGTTCTGTTAAAAGGGTTGCTAACCCCGTAACATATGTAAGAGATTTCTCTTTACCTCCTCTTAACAATAGCTCCGAAATTTCTCCCTCACAGTTTCCATCTCCCGGTTCACGTTTCGTTCAGAAATCTGAAGTTGGAATAAAAAATGCTGTACCGAGTTACATTTTCGATACACCGAAAAGATTAAAATATGATAAGAAGTATAATTTGGAGAAAAACGTTGACTTGCAATTACAGGAAAAACAAGTCGATGTTAAAACATTTGTTAGCATGCAACTTTTGTGAAATTTGAAGAGTTAGTGAAAAGTGTGCAAACACTTTTTGAAAGGCAGTTCAAAGAAGTGCGTCATAAAGAACACCTAATCGAGACTTTGCTGATACCCACATTAAAAATGGCAGCCTGCGAGACCCTAACATGTAACAATAATGAACACAAATACTCCATTTGTAAGTTCATTTTAATTGGACTAGTCAAATTTTCTATAAGAAAAAATCAATAAGGATTTCTGTGGAGTTAAAAGTGCGAGGAACTAAGATCCCCACTTTCGTTTTTATTAAGTTTTGTATGTTTATTGAATTATCGATATGTTTTCTGTTTTTTACCCCGTTTATAAACATTGTTACTTTTTCTCATATTTATAACATAAACTTATTTTTTTATTTTACATATTGTACCCCTCAGTCCCTACTAATGGGTGAGGCCTACGGGCGACACCTCGAGAAAAAAAAAACGCGTCTAATATGCTACCTCTTTGGGTGACGTGGAAAAGCATATTGAAGTTATCTGCATACATCGCTACATTCAAATATATGTGCATATCTGCATTGCATATAAACTATAAACTGCATATAGCTATAAACTCGATATCTTCACCCACCATATATAAACCAAATGTAACCCACCGAGTTATCTGAGAAAAAGATGAGTTACATAATAAAGAAAACGATCACCTCACCTCTACCATTGTATATTGCTAATTATCTTATTTAGTTTAGTGCGAGTACGACAAAACCGGTTTGTTGTTGTTTGCACTCTTCAAGTCACTCATAAACTCACTCATTACGCTTTTATTTACTCTATTCAGAAGGAGTGAGCAAATGTTTCTTCTCTCGGGAGAAACGATCGATCACCCCCTAGGCGGCTGAAGACAAATAAAAAAATAGCCGTGATGATACTACTATAAGTTTCATATACAATGGTACTACATAGTTAGTTTTCGAAGATCCTACCACGACCGACCGAACGACGACGTTAGGGAACAATACCTTAACTATGCATGCATATTATTATGAACTAACGTACGGAACCTTCGGTGCGCGAGTGACACTTGCACTTGGTCGGTTTTTTTTCAGCACTATATGACGTCAATCATTTATTTAACAAAATTCAGTCGGCATAAAATAAGTTAAAAAAAATTTTTTTCCGCAAGGTCAAAAAGACCCCTGCCTCCCGGACTATACGCACAACTCCCTCTGCGGCAGTGGACATAATGTTTCATCTATTACTCCTTGATATATTTAGCAAGAAAATGGCAGCGAGTGCAGCCATTCGCCTTAAAGCTACCTCTCAGTGGTCAGGGAAAGACTTTGGCCATGCTCCCATTCTGACGAACTTCATACTTGATACTTCTCATAGCTCCGTCAATTTTGATTTCGATAGGAAAAGGGCCTTACATATTATTAATTATTATTGTTACTAAAACCTTATTAACAGATAATAAATTATTCTGACAATATACAAAATGTATTTACTACCACTATCAGGATAATTTTCTAAAATGTTTGTTAACTTAATATCTGTTCCGAACTGAGGCGAGTTGGAAGAATATGTTTTTTATTTGCAATGACAATGCAATTTTGTAAATTAATTATATATTTATTGCACAAGCACTACAATAGAAAAGTAAAACTCGTTAGGCGAACTTTATAATATTATGTTTTCCGTGGTGATTAAAAATGTCTCTATGAATATTTGAAGTAATCTCGGTATGTATATTAGAATACAGCTGTTGTGTACTTTGAGTCAATGACCCTTAAGGTGCTAGTACACGGTATGTAGCACGCCACATATACATGTGCTTCTGACGTAATTTTGACGTCAGCGTATGGAGCCAATGGCTACATGCCGTGTACAAGCTCTCTTTGTGCACTTTCTGACAAACGTGACGTCAGAGCCATATATATATGTGGCGTGCTACATACCGTGTACTAGCACCTTAAGAATTTCTTTATTGAAAAAAAAAAAAAAAACAAAGAACGTTATCTGTTATTTTAACATAAACTTTTGTTGTTTTATTTACAGACATGAACATCCTTAGTTTAAGGATCTTGTTTAATCAAATTTAATAAAACCCGATAATAATATCGAATCGGCGTTTCAACAACAAAATGAAAGTGGACACAAATCGGCTTAAAAAAGGCACTTCGGAGCTTTCTCCGGAGTGTCGGCAACTAATTGAAGACATGACTGCTCGCAAGTCAAGACGAGAGCTCTTAGAATACTTGGAGAAACTTCGGGGATGGGTCTATGGAAAGTGTGAACTTTACCATTGGATTGAATTATTAGATCGTTTCGATGACATTCTTGCTGAAGCAGCCAAGGAAAATCCTACTAATGAGTTTTCATTGTATTGCGACACCAACTATACACCATCGGCAAGTTTACGTCAAATATTAAATAACAATATATGAGTATTATATTTCAACATGATTCTATTATTTAGGATGTCCGACTCTTGCTTTACGTAATTAATTTCACCACTCTACTTATTGAACATTCGTTTTCGAGACATTTGTACAATTCCATTGAATATTTAACGCAACTACTATCATCTACTAACATGGACGTTGTTATGTGCGTTCTAAATCTTTTGTACATGTTTTCCAAGCGCAGCAACTTCATTCCACGGTTAAATAATGTCAAAAAGGTGTCGCTTCTCACCAAGCTGTACAACTTTGCCGAGGTGAGAAATTAATATAAGATTTTATTTTTAAGAAGCATTTTCAATTATATGTTTTAAATATTTTCTATACAGAGCTGGGGAGGAAAGGATAATGGGTTTTCTCTAGCCCAATGCTGTACTAAAGATGCTAGACTACCCATATCATCTTCTACACTTTATTTTGAATTTTACAATACTGGAGGAAAACTGGATTACATAGAAGTCCCTGGTCTCGACAAAATTCACGAGTCAGCCGCCTCAATAGCCAAGGTAGTGTGTGATAAAATTCCACATTTGGGGGACGATCAAAGGGTGCGTTAGCCGATCCCGACATGCGATTGATTGTATTATAACTAATTCCTCTTGCATAAGGGAGATGCGAAAGTTAGATATTTTTCTTTCTATTTTTCATTTTGTTCTTTTTCTTTATTTCGGTAACTGATTTCAATTAGATGCACATACTAACACGCATACGTCTGGCAGCCAGTTTTCGTGATTATCGCATGCGGTTACAGTTTGTGCAAGCACGATTGCAGGCGATTTCTGTACTGGTGTATTCAAATGCACTACAAGACAATATTCATACATTGCTTTATCCTGGATTTCTGGAGGAACTTGTTGAACTCTTGGAAATGAAGCAAATTCATTTGGTTGAAATCAGAGCAGCTGCACTGCGGACATTAACCTCGATCATACATTTGGATAGAAATCCACATCATCCAAAGTAAGTATTACAACATTTTTTATGTCAACAAATAATGATTTTTTTTTAATATGCAGTTTACACTACCGATTTAATCTTATTATTATTTCTTCGCTATTAACCAACCAAATCAAATTAAGAAAACTGGGTAAATTATGTACAGGTACACTCGATCGTAGACTTGCATTCAATGCCACTGTGTATGCATTCTGATGGCGATGATCAAGATCGCCCCGCAATTTTAGCCGCATCCACTATTTGCGGACAAAGTAGACATAGGACAAAACCCCTCCTTCCCATTTGATTTGTTTGGTTATCTCGATTTAACTAGCTGTCTAAATTTAAAAAGCACTTATTTTTATTAAAGCAAAAAGGCATTTATATGTATATACCTATATACATAACGACTAAACTAATCAATCCAAATATGCCTTTTATTTGTATGTTTTGTGTTGTGTAGGAAACCCGGATCTCGACTTTCAAAAATTATTGAAGTTACTGGAGCAGCATTGTATCATGGATTTCTTCCAACATTAGTACGGGCTTGCATAAGCCATCTTATATCCATACAATTGAAAGAGCTTGACCTAATTGCAGCATGCTCTGTTATTCATCAGTATACGTATGCGTATGAAAATTCCGATGATACGCCAGAATTTGATCCATTTAAACAAACTAATAGGTTTCCACTTTCACTGGCAACGGCGCTGTTTAGCTTCCTCTACCATCTGGCTTCGTATGAAGCTGGAGGTGAAGCTTTGGTATCATGCGGCATGATGGAGTCTTTGTTGCGCGTTATCAATTGGCCAGGAGTTGATCTGGAACATATAACTTTTGTAACACGTGCAGTTCGCGTGATTGATCTCATCACCAATATAGATATGCACTCATTTCATAATAACAACGGCCTAGCTGCCTTTATTCAGAGGCTTGAGACAGAAGTCAACCATTGCCGACAAGTGCAACTAACTATGCGCGATGGACTAAAAAGGAAGAGAACCTCTAGCACTGATGCAGAATATGGCGATAAGTATGAAAATACTAAAAGTCCTATTATAGACGATGGAGAAGATTCTGATATGACAGATGCAGAGACCACAGGCCTTCAATTTGAACATGGAGACAAAGATGCAAATGATGATAGCAATCTATCATTTGAAATGGATGGCCGTTCACAGCGCGAGGTATTAAACGAACCAACAACCTCTGCATTCAGTAGGATGGCTTCAACATCAAAGAAAACCTCAGATGCAAATGATAAGGATAAAAAGATCAGTTGCGTTACTCAACGCGCAGCTCTGCTCAAATCAATGTTGAATTTCTTAAAAAAGAGTATTCAAGATAGTGCATACAACAGCGGAATGAGGAACGTTATGGAAACCAGTTTACCACGTTCTTTACGGAATATTATCAGCAACGCAGAGTACTATGGTCCATCGCTGTTCCTCTTAGCTACAGATGTGGTTACAGTCTATGTTTTCCAAGAACCATCGCTATTATGCACATTACAAGACAGTGGATTAACCGATATAGTGTTGCAGTCACTCTTGCGTAAGGAAGTGCCTGCTACAAGGGAGGTACTTGGATCTCTGCCAAATGTATTTTCAGCACTATGTTTAAATGCACGCGGCTTACAAGAATTTGCTTCTTATCGACCATTTGACCGACTGTTTCAAGTATTGCTTTCACCAGATTACCTAGTTGCAATGCGACGCCGTCGTAGTTCTGATCCATTGGGCGACACAGCCACAAATCTAGGCAATGCTATGGATGACCTAATGAAACATCACCCAAGTCTGCGTACTAACGCGACCAAATCAATTATAAAACTTTTAGTCGAACTTGTTCGAATTGGAAGTGACCCTCATTTTATTTGTTGGCGGGCAAACAATAACAATGGAAAATCTGACTCAGCCTCAACATCCCAATCCGGTAATCCCACTCGAAACCAAAATAAGGATACTGGTAATGGAAGCAGTGGTGACGATGATGACGAAGAGGAGATATCAACAGCATCGCAACAGAGAAATGAAAGAAGTTCTACTACAAATCGAACTGTAGCTGCGCGCAGCGGATCATCATTTGCTCAGGCCATGACATCATTGCAGAACTCAAATCGTACTATTTCCATTATTGCTCCAGAAGAACGAGAACCTGTTCCTTTGATTGACTACATTTTAAACGTAATGAAGTTTCTTGATGCTATAATCAGCAATGGCACTAATGGTGAACACTGCCGAGAATTTGTTACCCTCGGAGGCCTTCAGCCGCTACTCTCAATATTGTCATTGCCTAATTTACCAGTTGATTCGCCTGTAACGACGACTGCTCAAGCTGTAGCCACTGTTTGCAAATCGATTCTGAATCTAGCTCATGAGACCAAAGTAATTGAGGTGGCCATTGCTCAACTCTCTCAAATTGTTGAACAGTTAAAACCATTGGTTGTGCATATGAATTCTCCAGAGGGAAGCATTCTCCTTAGAGAATTGTCAAAATGTCCAAAAATGGAGGCTGGATTTTCCAATGCAGCTTACACCCCTTTATTGCATTCGATGAGCGCCGTACATGGATATGTGGTTATGTTAGTACACATTTGCCGTAGTAGCCAAAATGATATTCGCATTTTGTTATTACGCAAATGGGGAATCGATTGCGTTAGGGGGAAAAAATTACTTCAAAGCCTAGTGCAATTGTATACGTCTTTGGTTTGGGAGAGCACAATTTTGCTGGGTATGTGTTCGGAAGAAAACTCACAAAAAGATCATGATTTTAACTACGACGAGATCGCTCGACTGCAATCCGAACTTAGGGGTGGGACAATAGATATTGATGAACCACCCACAGAACAAGTTCCTACAGAAATATTATCATCAACAAGAGCATCAACTTCTCCATCAACTTCTACATCAGCTGCAGCACCAACTTGTGCACCAACATCTGGGTCTACATCTATGCAAAACTCTTCACCAGTTTTTCCCATAACTTTTGGAACCAATGTGCCATCAATATCTACATCTGGCCAAACCATATCACAGCAAACCAGCAGCGCTGAGGACAACATGGATATTGATGACGATGTGATCTGCTTGACACCAATGCCACCCAGACCAAATGCAATGGATGTAAGCCAAACTACCAGCCAAATTTCTATTAGAGCTACCGATGAGACAATATCAATTGATTCAAACAGCTCTTCATCTTCGGACTCGGTGGTATACGTTCCAATCTTAACGCGAGAGGAAAAGGAGAAACAAGCAAAAGAGAAGCTAGAAAAAGAGAAGCAAGAAAGAGAAAGGCAAGAAAAAGAGAGGCAAGAAAAAGAAAAGAAAGAAAAAGAAAGGCAAGGAAAAGAAAAGCTAGAAAAAGAATTGAAAAAACAAAAGGAAATTGCGGATGAAGCAGAGAGAGAAAGAGAACGACGAGAAAGAGCTGCAAATCAGCTGCGATTTATAAAAGCATTATTAGCTGCATCTTCAAGACTTGGACGCGCTTTGGCTGAACTATTTGGAAATCTTGTAAAGCTTTGTGTTGGTACACCTAGCCGTCAGCGACGTGCCAATGAGTTATTAGCTGCTGCTAAGTTCCCTTATGTTGAAGCCGGCGAAATTGCCAGAGTATTAAGCTTTATACTAGTAAATGGATTCTGTTATGACAAAATAGTTACTCCCAGTGTACCCAAGCTAAAACTTACATTCTTGATCTGCTCTGTTGGATTCACCGGTCCAATGTTATTCGATGAGAAGCGTTATGCATTTCATTTGATGCTTTCTCAATTCTGCGAAGAGGGTGGTCTAGAGGCTTTCTTTGATATGTTCAGATGGGCGCTATCCTATGGCTGTGCGGATGAGGATAAGGAAGCATTCATAAAAGGCAATGAGTTCGCTGAAGGAACTGGAGAGTTCCTTGATGCATGGCTATTGCTTCTTGAAAAAATGGTTAATCCACGTGCTATTTTCGAATCCCCACATTTTATCACTGCACGCCCATCTTCCGGCACTCTGAATCAGTTGCTGGATTTTGAACCAATTTTTTACTTAGTTAAAGTTCATTCCTTGGCTTTGGATGCGCTCTGTACCATTTGGGATAAAAAACCGCTTGCAAATTATGGTGTACGGATGGCTGAGTCTATAATGGCAATCATGAAACATATAATTAAAAACGAAGCAATGCTTCGCGAGAAGTTCGAAAAACGAAAAGAAGAGTTGAGAAAGATCGATGAAGAAGAGGCAGCACGCCAAGCATACAGGGAATCAATAAAAAAATCCGTCAACTTAAATCATCTAAAGTTATTTATGGATATGGGCTTTTCTGAAGCTCATGTAAGTGAAGCTCTGGCTAATACAAATTCTGTGGAACAGGCAACTGATTTCCTTCTAAATCGCCCAGAATCTAATCAAGGGGCAAATGCTCCAATGGCACTGCCACCGCGTATTATAACAGAGAATGATGACGATGATGACGAGGATGATGATGATGATGACGATGAAGACGACGACGAAGATGACGATGACGACGATGATGACGAATCAGATGGCCGAAATTCAATTGGACCGGGTAATCGTAGAGGATCAAATCCACCACCACCTCCACCGCAACCAGAATCTGATTCGAGGAATAAAAGGACCTGGAAATCATTGCAATTGCCTGATCCCATTGTCGTTTCCAATTTTTGCCGCGAAGCGTTTGACAAAACTTTTAATGCAATGGATCTGTTGCCGGAAACAGTTACTTCAGGAGCAGATCTCCTAGCAGTATTATACCGTCGTCACACCCCAGAAATGCGGCATAAATTTTTGCTGATTTTAGTTCAGAATATCACAGATTGGACGGAAAAGATTTTGCATAATCTAAAGGCACGCGATGCGCTAAACTCGGCCAAGCGTGAAGAAATATTAGTTGGTCGCTACGGCTTGAGAATGTTCATTCGGATGAAGGTTGGTTGCTTGCTTCTAGGTGAAGTGTACAGAGATATGCGAAAAGCTTTTGTCACCGCTATAAGACATGAAAAATCGCTAAGTACACTAATTATGTTGCTACATAAGATTGAGTCAATCTTACAAGAACAGATTGCGTTAGGGGCACCACCAATAACACCGCGCTGGTTGCAACACCTGATTGAATTTATAGATTCAATCGATAATGCATGCTTGATTATGCAACGTAAGGCAAATATGATTGCCGTTACAACAAACATCTGGAAATGGTTTGATTCTTCAGCTGGCAAATGGAATGCTTACTCTAGCACCAACAATGGAATCATTCATAATGCTTTCGTGTCTGGTGAGCGATCCGTTCGCATCACATGCGGACGTCAAAAGTACACAATCAATTTTAACTGCATGTCACAGGTAAATGAAGCAACGGGTAACCATAGGCCTGTTATACCGGAACTTAAAGTCACAGAACTCACTGACGGTAGCTCTAAAATAGAGTCTTCGATAATCACTTCGAGTACATCTTCAGACTCGGATTCCGATTCCGAAGATCAATCCGAAACAGCTGGCCCAAGTGGTGTAACAACAAGATCAGCAGGATCTCAGGCTGTCGGCAATGCCCCACCATCGCACTCGTCATCTGATGCAGGAAGTGTAGATTCAGTTGCTGTTGGTACAATAGAATCCAGTGCAATTGGCCTATTTGATATAGACGACGACAGTAAAGCTGAGGATGATATTGACGATGATTCGGAATCTGGAGCAAACAAAGTAGTACTTCATGAAGAACCTACTGGCTTACAACAGTATGACACCGGCGCGATTGTCAGTTGTCTAGTACGATTGATGCGTCCTAAATTAGCCATTGACTTGGACACGATTAATTCACTTTTAAAACTTTGTGTGAGACTCACAAAAGACTATGAAAGCGCGAAGGTGTTTGTACATAATGGTGGAATAAAACTTTTGCTAAACATGCGTCAAATGTGTGGTTATATGACATTTCCCACATATGCTATTATACTTATTCGGCATGTGCTAGAAGAGCCACATACCTTGCTAGCTACTATGGAGCGAGTCATTGCATCTCGCACTATTTCCGCAATACCCAGCGGCCACCGAGATGTTGTATTCGTACTAAGGCAAATGAGCTCAGCAGTGGCACGCGATCCAAAAATGTTTATTCGTGCCGCCACCAATGTGCTTCGCTTAGATTGCAACATGTTGAAGGGTAAAACTGACTGCTATGACGATACACGCCTCATTGTTAAGGCATCCAATTTCTTCCGGAAACTTGGCCCAACAATACCTGCCGAAGATGATATGAATATTCCTAGTTGCAGCAATACATATTCAACCTCAAACGACATAGCAACAAGTGTTATCAATGACTTGTTAAAGGCACTGGTGATACCATGTTCCCATTTCCCCTCATCTACTTCAAGGGGTACATATGTTCCGAAACCACCGGTGACAATGGGCGGTGTTCCAGTTTCTAAAAATGCTTTCTTGGCTTCGGATGGATCTTCCTGCCTTGAAAAACCCTCAACAGTAGATGACAGCCAAAGTGATCAATGTTGCGGATGGCATATTCCTAGCTGTACTCATTTACATGACAAACCATTGCTAACAAGAGCCACTATTCTGAAAATTTTAGCAGACGCTGTTCGTTCTTATCAGACATTCGTTCCCAGACTAATTACAGAGCATGTTTATTCACCAAGCGACAGCGCTCTAATTAAGGAGGATCAATCAGCTTTATCATTTATTCTGGACATATTGTTGCCATTAAAGGAGAACTCTCAAGAACGTGAAGTCAATACAATGGCTCGTGTATTAATCACATCACTCTCGGAATGTATTGATCAACTTGCAATTCAAAATTCTGTTATAATCGAAATAAAGGCAGCAATGAAACGAGCTATAAATCTGCCTGAAAGTGTCGACAAACACAATCGCTTACAGGTATTTGTTAGTTTGTTGCCAACAATGATCGACAATCCACCGCCATTAAACAAAATCACTCCGCACCGCAACGAAGTGTTTCTATTACTTCTACGCAAAGGAATTATGTCTGATTTGGCGAAAATGATTCTATTTCTTGATTTGTCCAATCCAAGTGCAGTACCAACGCTTAACGCTATACTGAAACCAATGGAAACACTCCTTCGACTAACAATTGCGCCTTGTGTATTAGCTAAAAAGAAAGCAAATGTACAATCCAATCGACGTAGCCGAGACCAACCTTCCAATTCAGTTGTTGGAAGGACAGGTGCTAGCTCTGTGAGACATATACTATCAAGGCGCACAACAAATGGTTTAGATGGAGAAAGTATCCCAGATGTGCTTGCCGATCGTCCAAGAGCTACTGGATTCTTTTTTACCAGCGAGTTGGCCCGGACTGGTGATCAGGTTTGTAATTACAATCCCAAATAAATATCAGTGTTATACTTACGCATTTATTTATTTCCAGTTCAATCATATATTTGATGGCATTTTGGAAAATGATCAAGAATTCTTTAATTCAGGAGCAAACTTGGGTCGCAATCATTCAGATCGACATCTGAATGAAGGCTTGAATGATAACGATAGTCCAAATGCTGATGTGGCTTTTGAGACAAGCAGCGAGTCCAGTGACTCTGAGTCAAATGCATCTGAAGATAATGAAGACCGAGATGGCGATGATGATGGTGAGTCTAATTTTTAATTTAATTTTACCTCCCGACCCGAGAAGAGTCTCTGCCAGAGAAACTGCAGCCTTCAATTATCTGCAATCCCGGGCACGCTGCTTCCAAGCGGTGGCTCAGTCGATTGACGATGAATACTATCATACGAGGTTTTAAAGTCGATGAATAGGTGTTGAAATTAGTTGGTCTTTTTCAGGGTCTGCCTCACAATACCGAGAAGACACACTGGTACGTGCCGATTAGTGTATTGCAGAACGGTTTGAGGCGTTCGAACAAGTTTAAAACTTTTGCTATTTATTTCAAGATTTGCTATCGAGATTAAATATAGCCTAAAACAGAGCCGTGGCTATCCTCTTTACATTTGTGTGAAATATATTTAAATGCGCCCAGTATTTTCGTAGGAGTTAAGCCGACACAGGAAAAAAATTACTCTCTCCCTAATTTTTCCGGAAGCTGAAGAGATTTCGACTTGAAATAAAGTAGAGATTGTGGCTCTAGGTATTCTCTATAAACATGTCAAAATGCATCAAAATACGACAAGTAATTTTTAAGATTTCCTTATTTAAAGATAGATAGTCAAATTCGATTCATGTCAAATAGAGCTACACCAATTTTATGTATTATATTGATTAACAAGCAAAAGCACTTAAATACCATACAGAGCCTAAAAATGGTTTGAATTTAGTTTGAAAATCCAACCTCCTCTAAGTTATCTAAGAAGTACATTCAGAGGTACTTCCTTCAATTCCCAGCAATGGCTTGAAATTCACAGATAAGATGGGGAAGAGTATCCTTATCGCTATTCATACCTTCGATATGCTGCGTTTTACATGTACATTTCAAGTACATACTTCATTTCATTTATTTAGAGATTCATCGTCCTTCACAGTCGGACTTTTCAGCTTAAAAGTTAGTCTTAAAAAGCTAACTGATAATAATTATGTGTTTTTGTTGTTTTTTTTAAGATGGAAATGAAGAGCCAGCAGAGGATCGTAGTGAAGCTGATGCCGATGAGGAAACTCGTCATTTTATTGAAGTGTTTGACCATGTATATGCTCCAGATCAACCCAGAACATCTTCAAGCGATCGCCACTTAGATGGAGTTCCAATCATTCGCTATACTGTATCATGTGAGTTCATGAATATAAGAAAATTAATATTATTATTTTTATTATTATTATTATTTTTATTATAGAGTTTCTAAATTTCTCAGCCTCTATGAGGATGGAAATACCTATCCCGGGCTATGCCAAGGGATGATGATTTTTTTTTTGGTATTATAAAATATCACAAATGTACGATTGCATAAACCGCCTTAGAATGTTGCAAGTCTCCAGTATAACTGCTCTTTGCATGGGCTCTAAGATGTGTTCCATTTTCCACTTTTTAAGGCTTTCCACAAGTGCTTTTGGAACCAAACCCGTTGCTGAAATAACGATTGGGTTAATTCTTACGCTGTTGGCTTTGTACATTTTTTGCAGTTCTGTTGCTAAATCCGTGTACTTGTTGATTTTTGTACTAATTGTGGTTTGGATGTTATGGTTCAGATGGATCGCAATGTCGTATAATTTTATAATACTATTTTTGCAATGCAAGGCTATTTGTGGCTTAGTAGTACAACGATCTCCACGCCGGCGTTATAATCAGGAACTCGCGATTGTAGTATCCATTTATATTCCATTGTTGCGATTTTTGGGGTTTCGGTAGGTCCGAGTGTATTACAAGATGCTGTGAAGCATTGAAATATATTTTTAGTGAGATAGTAGGTGAGGCGGCGTAGAAAATAAGAAGAAGAAAATACCTAAGTAAATATATTGCTAATTAAACTTTTTTGTTTTCCAGCTAATTTGAACGCATCAAGCTCAGGAACAAGCAGCGGTGCATCAACCAGTGCCGTCGGGGGTGCTAGTGGTGGTGGTAGTTTAGTTATCAATGAGAACCGCATCTCTGGTTTGGTTCACCAAGCACGTCAACAACGTAACACAAACGCTAGTGTTCTCAGTCGTTCATTCAATCCAATACAACAGCAACAACGTCCCAGCATTAATATCGGGATAATTCGTTCTACACCCATTACCAATTCAGGAACTAACGTAGGTCCCGGTAGTAATAGCAGTATTGACGATGGTAACATTGACCTTTATAATAAGTTTCTTTATAATTTCTACTGCCTTTGATTTGAATAGATTTAATTGCTCGTTTCAACTACTATATTCACCACGGTCAGTCATTAGCTAGTGGAAATGGTGCAGGGCCAAGTACATCCACCGGAAGTAGTATCACTAATATGGCTAGCAGTAGTGCAGTATTAGGCGCTTCCAATGCCGTTAATTTTAGCGCAAATGCCAGCACTACAGCCGCTGGCGGGGACTCTGGTGAGGGACGCACTGCAAGTTCTAATACTAGACTACAGCGCGATTCTCGGCGATTATTGTTCGTCGATCAGCAGTATTGTACTCCACTTTCATTTAACAATACTGATGAGAGCCAAAATGAACTTTTTAATCAAGATGGTGCGATATTTTTAGTCATATCGTGTGAAAGTTACATTCAATATACTTTATTTCAGCTCTTCATTGGTGGCTTGAAGAAGCCAAAAACTTAGATATGGAATCCCAGCCTGACATATGTTTAACAGTAGCTCACCAAATTATTCCTGAACTAAGAGAATTACGTGACAAAACTAAAAAACGAAAGCGAAAGACAACTTTCACAATTCCACCAGTAACAGCACCAGGTGGATCTTCAGCATCCACAGAAAGGCAAGAATCTACTGCGTCCAGTCTTAGTTTCTTGACCTCGTCCGCATCATCTATCTTTAATAATTCTGCAACTAACACGATTGGCAGACGAAGTGCTATTCCCGTATTAGTACACAGGAATGCAGATCAACGTGATGGAAATCCCACACCACCAGGCAATGACAATACATCAAATGAGAATCCAAATATTATCGATGAAGGAACAGATAATCGAAATAATACGGGTAAGATAATTATTACGGTATACCAGGGTAGGCCACGGTATTAAAAAAATTCACAAATTAAAAACCATAACCAAACGCCTTACGAATTAATTACAGGCAGTACCAGAACATTAAGAGCTCGACAAATCAATACTAATGTGAGGCGTTCACCAAGAACGCAAATCAGCCGCAATAGCACTACTACAGGTAAACATCACATAGCATGAAATCCGGCCAATATTGAACTCTTCAATGTTGCAACCCATTTAAATTCTATTTTTAGGTGTCTCTGATAATTCCAACAGAGGCCGAAGAACGACTACACATCCAGATGCCGCTGATAGCGATACCGATGACGACTCGGATGATGAAACACAAGTTTCACACCGCTCAGCAAGTCTACAGACATCTGCAACCATGGTTTCACGTACTACACAAGTTAATCAAGCTCGAAATCAGTTGCAACTTAGTGAATCGGAAGCTAACAGTAAGTTTTACACTGCCTAATTTATACGAATCTTTTATCGTTTATTTATATCGATGCAGATTTGCGTCATCGATTACAAGGCATAATTGCTGAGGCCGCTTTGGTGCCATTGCCAGACGATGATGATGATGATGACGAAGAGGATGATGAAGAAGATGATGACGACGAAGACGAAGATCGGCAGGATAATGACGAGAATGAGGAGAACGATGATGACGATGACGAAGAAGACGATGAAGACGATCTAAATGTAGAGGATGTTATAATGGATTTCGATGATGAGATACAGAACGTTTTGTCTCAGGTAATTAAAATAAATAACCACTTTTGAGATACGAGCTGTTAGTATCTCAATTCGTTTTTTAACTTTCCTTTATTTCAATTGTATTTGTGTTTGATAGAGTAGAATCAAGTCAGCATTTATGTACATAATATCAATTTGTTGTGATCTTCGTAGTAATACTACATGGGTGCGGATATTTTCCGCGTATATAACGCCGTCGGAATTGGACACAAAATGGACATTATTTTAATGCGATGTAATGTACGTAGGTACATATAAGTATTAATTTCTGTCGTTATTCCCAATATGTTTAACCATACTTCCCTTTCTTTTGTCTTTTTTTCGGGATCGAAAATCTCACAGGAAAATCTTTCGGTTTTTAACTGCACACAACACATTTTATTCTCCACTCCACTGATTGCATATCATTGAATGAGTTGTGGCAACAGTTGTTTTTCACATATAAAATCCAATACCAATTATGACAAATTCCGTATTGCCACCAGCCATCTTGCAGCCACACGGTACAATGTGACGTCACAATGAGATGATTTCTCTATTGCACTTGCTCATATTTGAGTTTGACATTTCGCTTGTTGTGTCTGGGTTGTTACCATCCATACTACTTATAAAATGCAACGTCCGTCTGATCGTCCCTCCTTAACTCGAGATCCATTCGTCCGATTTTCATGATTTTTTTTCTGATTTATAGATGTGTGGCCGTAGGATGGGTGAGAATTGCTCAGAAGTAAAGGGGCCGCGGGGATTAAGGGGGGTTTCAAGAACCGTTAGCCGTATGAACTTGAAAGTTTGTATGTTAATAGATAAGTTAATTTACAGACATTTAAAACCAATGTGCATCGGAATCTCCTATCTTCTCTATCTCATTTTCCTTACATCACACTACACCATAAGAGTAGTCATAAACTTTTTAGCGCGTGTCAATTATAAAAAAAAAAAAAAAATTATTACATGTCTCATTCATCGAAGCTATAGCTTGTCAATTATTTTAAATGACCTTTTCCTCTTATTCGGGAAATATCTGAGATATCTATGTCTATTCAATTGTCCCTACATGTTGATCTCTCTCTCGCACCACACCACCGGACCAACAGAATTAAAAAAGTAACATTTAAGAGCTCTATCTTTTTTTTACAGTTTTCAGCAACTGTTCGTCCACAAGAATCGACAGCTCCCACATCTGCAGCAAGCAGCACTTACCAGCGAGTACAAAGCAACCAAACTACTCGATCTACTCTTAGAAATCCAGACACACCAGAGACAGCTACTACTGTATCAAGGCCTACTAATGTAACTTTATCGGCCTCTACTTCAACAGCCACAAATACAATAAATACACAATCTTCGTCCACGACCAATTCTGCTGCTAGAACATCATCAGCTCCTGGAGTATCTGGTGTCGTCAGAACATCAACTAGCACGACATCTAGAACTTCCGAAATGAGCGCAGAAGTTCGCGAAGCTCTTGGTGATCTTCAAATTCCCGAAGGAGTAGATCCATCATTCCTGGCTGCACTCCCTAGTGAAATGCGTGAGGAAGTCATTCAAGAACACTTACGGGCACAGCGAAATCGCCAGAGAGCCCAACAAAACGCTATTGAAACTGAACACGAATCACTTATTCAAGTTAATCCTGATTTTCTGGCTGCACTACCTCCAAACATTCAGGCTGAAGTACTATCACAACAGCGTATCGAACAGCAAAGACAAGCAGCGCAAACTGCAAATCCAGATGACCCAGTCGATGCTGTAGCATTTTTTGAAAATTTACAACCATCCCTTAGGCAAGCGGTAGGTGCAATTACACATTTGAGTAATTAATACAAATTAAACCTCAAAATAGGAAAAAAACTGAACTTTTCTAAAATAACGCTCTTTATTTAAATATGTAGATATTGACTGATATGGAAGATTCGCAGATCGCAAGTCTACCACCGGAATTGGTTGCAGAAGCACAGAACTTACGACGTGATTGGGAACACCGTAACCGTCAAGTTCAAGACCGTTTGGCAAACCAAACTAATTCAACTCCATCACAAGGTGGAACAGGTAAGTTGATTTATTAGTCCAATTGAAATATGTATGAAATATATTACGTCGTTGTTAGTCCTTACGACTCTTATATTATTGCCAATAGTTTGCTGAATAAAGTATTGATATTTGCAGCTTCACATCCAAGTACTTAGCTGCGTCTTGTGGTTATTACCTCGTGACCTACATCAAACATAGTGGCGATATGTTTCCTAGTCAACAGGATTATCTCGGTATTTTCTGTTCCTAGGCTAAGTCAATGTCTTATGACTTGGTAAAGCATCTCAATTTTAAGAAATCCATCATAATTCCTAGGAGATGTTTCATAAGTAGAGCACTAGGGTTGACACTCTTGAGTGTCCTTTTCTGAACACGTATTGCTTAGCAGGTAGTTCGCCTGCTCTGAGAACTGTTGGCTTCGTGGTTTGTTTTCCAGCCGTATCTAACAAACATAAGGGCCTGTAGAAGTGTAAACCGATGGGTTATGAGCATTGAGATGGAGCTCCTTCCATTTTTTTGTTTGCTTGCTGCTCTTTTCTTGCTCGGAATTAATCTAGAACGGTTTGCATATCGTCTGGGTCTCTTATTCTTCTCTCTCTTCGGCAATATCGTTTGTCAACCAGGACACAAGTCTTCGTTATTTTCCCCTTAATATAAATTTTAAATACATTCCAGTACTTTCAGCTATATTTTCTAGCATAGTTTTAATAAGGATCATAGCTGATAATAAAAAACGGCTAATGTTACTATTAATTTCATAAATTATAAAATACCTTATGTTTCTTCAACAACAGCATACATTCCTCCAAGAATTCCAACAATTCAAAACTTAAGAGATCGTCCAAGCTGGCACACGAATTCCATATGGTATAATTCCACTTCGCACCCATCGTGCTCCAATGCTCTTGGCGAAGGTCATTCCCAACAACAGCAGGGTAAACCAGTGGCATTGGCTTTAATGGAAAATGAAGGCAGTCTTCTGGACGTTGACGCTTTAGCTTGCCTACTTCTGATGTTATTTATAGAAGATGCTAAATTCAACCTCATTCGACTTCATCGTGTCATACGTCATCTGTGCTATCATACTGGCACAAGGGAATGGATTATTAATTCCTTGATTTCAATTATAAAGATGGCTGACCAGATAGACATCACCAAAACTGACGGCAAACTCATCAGTGAGCCGCAACATTTGACACTAAGGGTTGATTCTGCCCTTGGTTATAGAACCAGCGTGTTTCTAGTAAAGCGTGGCATTGACGAGTTGTTTACTGAGGAGCCATATTGTGGAGAGATAGGCTATTCTATTCGTATTCACCCACAGGCAGCTCATATGGCATGCCGGAATTCTCTTGATCTTTTGATAACATTGGCAAGACATTTTCCGAGAGACTTTGTTCCTTTTAGACGAGCACCCAAAAATAGCGACAATTGCGACCGGGCGGCTGATCCGACTACAACAGTATCGGATAATAATGGACCAAAAAGCTCAGGAAATACCAAACTTACTCTGACTGCGACCGCCCCAGGAGTGTGGAGTGCACGCAAAGCCAAGAAGCCAAAGATTGCACCGCCCCCCGATCCCCGGGAATTTTTTGCAGGGCGTAATATCACTACAACTCTGCTGACAATGCCAAAATCTGAATTTTTAAGACTACATCCTGTACGACCACCATCAAAGAAAACAACACCAGCTATATTTGATGTTCTTCTGAAATTGGACTGTACTATGCTTACTTACCAGCCAATATACAGTTCTAAAGATGTTGCGAAAATGTTTGTACTCAACCCACAGCCGGTACGTGCAAAGTTGGATTTCATCTCCTTTGAAGATTCGCCGTTTGCTCAACTGTTGTCGATATTGCCAAGTACAGTAATTAAACGGTCTCAGCAACTCACCGATAAGCTTGTACGACTGTTATCTTCCTTGGGAATGGAGCTACCTAAAGAAGATCAAATTCAGCCATTCAATGTTGAAGATGACCCCATTGATATTGCCGAGTTGTCTCAGCTTGAACAGCCATCTTTTGTTCCTGCTTCAACGATTTCACCAATTATTCCCGTAATAAAACCAAATCCGGCAGAAATATATCCATTGCCACCAGCTTATAAACCGACTCCAAAGATTACGCGTGTCATCGATGTACATGATAGTGAGAGTGAACCTGACGATAGTGATGGGGAAGAAGCAGAAGATGTCAAGCGTAAGGTGGTTCCGCGGCCACCATCATTATACCCATATCAAGCGCAACAACTGAAAATTGCCATTGAAGTATTAACTACTAAAAGTTGTTCTGAAGAAGGACTGGAATATGCAACTGAGTTAATAGTACACCTTAGTCAATGTTCAAGCCGAGCAAATGCTATCGTGGTGCAGTTATTGATTCGTGCCATTTTGGGCTTGGCGGAATTGGTACGCAAGCAAATAATCAATCTCATGAAGGAAGTAAAGCAGCATAACATGGAAGCAGCAAAACGTAACGATCCATCTACTAGCAAGCCACAAGTGCTCGCAAGTCGTGGTGGCATAATAAATGACAGGTTTACTGCTCAGCAGGTTATAATATCAGCTTCGACAAAAGGCAAACCAACTTGTGAACTTCAGTTGGCTAGTATGGCCCCTTTGCTGATAAAGTCCTCTTCGCAGGCATTCTTTCTACGCACCCTCAAAGTTTTTATGCAAGTTCGTGATTTGATAGAATATAAAGCTTTGCTAACACTCACAGAAATAGAACCACTCAGCGAAGTCATTTGCTTAGATGAACTCTGGAACACGCTTAGCGAGTGCTTAGTTGATTTGGAAATGACAAATGATCAGCACGCTGTACTTATTTTGCAACCAGCAGTTGAAGCATTCTTTTTGATTCATGCATCGAAAAAGAAACCACCCGCACAAACATATCGTCCAAGCAACCAAACAAGAACTGGACGAACAGACTCATTTACTATTGCTCGTCGCACTGCAACCACATCATCATCAGCAGCAGCAGATAACTTTAATATTGAAGGTATTCCTTCACATCAATCAACCAGAACTGGCACGGATGAAGAGTCAATGGACCATGATAGTAATGATTCTTTAGCTGTAAATCCTACTCCATCTTCATCGAGCTCGTCGGGCACTGCGAGTAGTTCTGCTAAATCGGATACTGCTCCATCGACATCAGCAGCTGCAGCTGCAGCTGTAAAAGAGGCTGACATACAACGTCGGGATCAAAAGAAATTCCTTGAATTCGCTGAAAAGCATCGCACAGTTCTCAATCAAATTCTGCGTCAATCAGCTACTCATTTGTCCGATGGACCCTTCTCAGTACTCGTTGATCATACTCGCATTTTGGACTTTGATGTAAAGAGAAAGTATTTCCGCACAGAACTAGAGCGCATGGATGAAGGAATTCGTCGTGAAGAGTTGACAGTAAATGTACGACGTGTTACGGTCTTTGAGGATTCATTTAGAGAGCTATATCGCCGTGGACCGGAAGAATGGAAAAACCGTTTCTATATCGTGTTTGAGGGTTAGTTTCAAATTATATTTGCTTAGAAATTTTGCCTATAAAGTACTATTTCTTATTTAAGATGAAGAAGGACAGGACGCTGGTGGTCTCCTTCGTGAGTGGTATGTCATAATTTCACGGGAAATCTTCAACCCTATGTACGCCCTATTTTGCGTTTCACCTGGAGACCGAGTAACCTACATGATAAACCCATCTAGTCATGCAAATCCAAACCATTTATGCTATTTTAAGTTTGTTGGTCGTGTTATTGGTAAGCATTATACAATTGAATTCATCTTTATTCGACAGTAATATTGAATTATGATTTTACAGCTAAAGCTATCCACGACAATAAACTTTTGGAATGCTATTTTACGCGATCATTTTATAAACACATTCTTGGCATTCAAGTAAAATACACTGATATGGAATCACAAGATTATGAATTCTACAAAGGTCTTGCATACCTAATGAATAACGATGTTTCTACACTTGGCTATGACTTGACCTTTTCCACGGAAGTACAGGAATTTGGTGTAACACAAGTACGTGATCTTGCACCGAATGGCCGAAACTTACCGGTTACTGAAAAAAATAAATTCGACTATATACGTTTGGTGTGCCAATTAAAAATGAGTGGATCGATTCGACAGCAGTAAGTCTCTATTTTTACATTCAGCACAAAATTTATTTTCTAATGCATCACATCACTTAGGTTGAATGCATTTTTGGATGGCTTTTATGATATTATACCCAAACGACTAATATCCATTTTCAATGAACAAGAGTTGGAGTTATTGATCTCAGGACTACCAAATGTTGATATAGAAGACTTGAAACAAAATACTGAGTACCATAAATACAATTCCAAATCCCCTCAGGTAAGATAATATAGACAACTGCAATGTACTATATAACTGATCATCATTAATTAATTTATAGATTCAGTGGTTCTGGCGAGCATTACGAAGTTTTGATCAAGCAGATCGAGCAAAGTTCTTACAATTTGTAACTGGAACTAGTAAGGTACCCTTGCAAGGATTCTCTGCACTTGAAGGCATGAATGGCATACAGAAATTCCAAATACATCGTGATGATAGATCAACTGATCGCTTGCCTTGTGCTCATACATGGTAGGTATTCGAACGACTGAATGAATAGACAAGTTTTCTCTAAGGGGGATCGATTTTATTGAGCCCTGCACTGCCGCATGATAAATCTTACAACCCAATTTCCAATTCAGTTATTATTTTAACTGATTACACGAGACAAAATTAATTTTCATATATATTTTTCAGCTTCAATCAACTGGATTTACCACTATACAAATCATTTGAAAAACTACGGGCATGTTTAACAAAGGCAATTCATGAATGCTCTGAAGGATTTGGATTTGCATAAGAAGTACTTATTTATTGATATAATATACCCTTTAAACAATAAGTACAGATTGATGTCTAATCTATACATAAATGTAATATTATTCTAAATGTAATAGATGCTTAGTATTTACTCAGTAAAAAAAAAACTGAAGTTTAAATAAAATGCTTTAAATGTCATATTAATGTCTTTTGTCATTTAGGTTAACAGAAGGTACAGGGTAGGTATATGGGTCAGTGGAAAGTGTGATGGGCCACTGAGCGAGTGCTCGAAGGTTCAACACCCGGTAGAAAAAAAATCACAACTTGGGCATATATCAAATGCCCACCTCTCGTGAAGGTATGATGATAATAAGCAATAGTTTTTCCCAGCCTCTATACGGATATTTTATACATACATAGACATACTACATACAACAGTTTGTGTGATTGGTAACTGGTGATCAACGCCCAGCCCAAACGGTAAGAGCTATTTAGGCTGAAATTTTGAAACAAATACCTTCTATGGCGCAAGTAAGCAATAAGAATTGTTTTGGTGAAATTCGAAATCTAGCGCACGAGTTATTATCGACGGGAAAATGAGAATTGAGTTTGCATTTTTTTTATCCTATCTAAGGTACGGGAGTGTTTTGGAATATCGAAAATGCCATAAGCACCCTATTTTATTTGCTATTATTCTAAATTCTAAACGAAGCCAGATAGAACACCCCCTCCCATAGTAAAAAATGCCTCCTCTACAACAAACCGTTATCAATTTTTGGCACCTAAGTGCCCTGATTTTAAATATTTGTATTGCTCAACTTGCGATTTTTGTTCATTTTGCATTGAAAATGCCGGTCAACTCTCCTATGGTTATAGTTGTCCACCAATTCTTACTTATCAAAAGTCATTGCAATGATAGTTGAATATTGATAGTTCAACAAGGGTGTGCAATTTAAAATGATGCCTCTTTTTGGATGACCCTGTATATGTTTGTAAGATGTATGGATGTCACACATTGTAGGTGCTAAGGTGCTAAGCTTGTAGACCTGTTAAGTACCACACAAATACAATTGCAAAATCAGATCAACCTCATTTTATGTTCCAAGTGCCAATGAAAAGCAAAAACTGAAATCTATATCAGAATTATTTAAAGAAAACCACATTATTTGTATTTTCAAACCAGAAAATTATTCAAATAGATCGCCATTATATCTGAAAGTCATACTTCAATTTGCTCAATCCGGCATAACGAACAATCTAATAACTTGATGCATAAAATATGTGAAGTCTTTGCGTACACTTTTTTTTAAACCCCACTTATTGGTTTAAAGATATATTTAAACATTTTAAATTAACTACATTTTACGGGTGTCGGTCGCATCTCGCATATACTCTTAAGCCTATCCCTTGCTGGGTTTTTCCCGCATCAGCACTTCCGTCGCCAGTAATGATATAGCTAATGAGATTACATATATGATTTTAAGCCCCCTTCATTTGAAATGTTGTTTGTTCTTCTGTTTTTATCCAAGAAAACGAATTATCCTTTTGCAAAATAGTGGAAACAAACACGGTTTTGCAATTATTCATCAAAATAGACATTGCAACTCTACCCAGAAGAAGTTGGGACAAACATTTGCCACAAATTTGGATGCAATTGTAGATAGGCTGATTTTTTGAGTGTTATTTGTTTATTAGTCGATTCTAAGAAGTCCCTCATTACCTAAGGTCCTCGAATCTTACAAAATGTTCCATGGATATATAACATATCCGATCCTTCATGGTTCCCTATTGCCTTTTCTGACAAATCGGCTCTGGCTCACCGAAAGGACCACCTATTCCCTCTGCTTAACAGCTGCTTGTTAGATTTGCCTTTTTCAAAATCTTCCAAGTCAGCCCTGGTCCTTAGTCCTCCATGCTTGATATACAGACCAAACACCTCACTTTTTTGTTATCTGTCGGAATTTAGAGGAATTTATTAAGCTACATCCTGTGACAAGCATTTTGCCATTTATTTCACGTCGATATCTTATTTAGAACCAGAAATATTCGCTGAAAAAAAATTCACTTACTTGGCGGACTTTTTTTCCGTAGATTTCAAACGAAAATTCTCGCAAAACACCAGGCGTCCATAAATGCTCAGAATTTAGCAGGTACACTTCTCTCATTACTGCAGCGAGTGAAGACAACACCCATAGCAAGTGACATTTATTAGCAAATGCACTTTCGGCATCTATTAGTTCTACTACGATCAATTATCTAGCTCGCCTACAGGTATGCAACCATTATAGTATTGCGATCGGTTGATGTAATTGGTTTTGGACTAGATTTTTAACATTTTTGGTGTCAAACTAAAGGGAATTTTTTTTGGGGGATTTTCGTTCAATTTTAATGGCGAAATCGGTGTGAATAATTGTTTGCATTTGAATAAAATGGTTTTTGCTATTCCCAACTTTGTTTTTATAGACGGGTTCAGATAATTTGGCTGACAAATTGAAGGGCATTTTGTGGAGAACAAAAGCAATGCGCTCGTCAATTTAAAATGTCAAACCTCAGGCGTATAGACAATAACGTCATCAGTGGTAGCTGACACCCAATTATTTTATTATTTAACTTTCTTCTATTGAATTGTATTTAAATATAACACATACATATTTTCACATAACCTATTGTATTAAACTAAATGCCAAATTGTAACTAAATATAAAAATTATAATAAGTCATTTTAAATTTCGTTGTACCTATACAATCTGTAATATTTTCAAATAAAATAAAATAACATAACATTCGTAATAATAAAAAAATGATGTAGGTATTTTGTAAGATTTATACCATGTATGTATGTAATGTTATGTTATGGAATATGTACACCAATAATTAAGAAATTACAGCATGAGGCGAATTGATTTTTTTTCTTTTTTTCAATTCACTTAAAAAAGAATAGAATATTAATCAATAATACATTATAACGCCTTCTTTGCAAAAAAAATAAATAAATAAACAAACAAAAATATATTTTGAGATTTTTTTGTTTATAAAATAAATTTAACTTCATAAAAAATAAATTTAACTTAAAACTAACTAAAAATTCCTTCTTGAATTTAGAAAAATTTAAGAATTTATGTTTTTCTTTTTATTTCGCTTGCGCTTGCGATCTCCACCGTGCACGCCACGTTTCTTAGCGATGCAGACCCGGCAGTACCAGTCCTCATTATCATTTGGAGCAACAAATATTCCAACGCAAACCCTGTAAATAAAAAAAAAACAATACAAAAGTTAGCATTAGTAAAGTTTCCTATTCCAGATTAACATACAGAATTAATATTTACTAAAAATGATTAGTTGAAAAAAATAAAAACCACTAATTTCCATTAAGTGTGATGTATTTCATCCTAACCGAAAGATGATGCAAAACGAAATGGAAATAGAGAAAAGGAAGAGAAATAGCGATTCTCGCTGAGGTATTATTCAGTTCTTTAATAAAAATTTCTCACATTTAATAAAAAGCATACCTAGTAGGTATAATTGGACGTGGAAGGAATCCAAAATTCCAAAAGGCGTATATAGCTTTACTCGTTTGCTTCGTAACAAAAGCAGTTCATATAGAACTCGGTGGCGACTTGTTTTCCGCTGCATTTCTTTTGGCTCTCGACCGCTTCGCAGCCAGAGATGATAATTTACTTCATATGTAGTAGATCTACCATTTTTGAATTATTGTTCATCTGCTACGTAGCAACTTATTTCTACTTCGTTGATTTATTGTTCAAAATATCATTTAAAATAGACAATATTGATCAATTTGACTCTAAATACATCAACAACGACGAAAAATCAACGAAATATTAATATCAGGAAAAAAATGTGTCATGAAATGCACTATAGAATATCATTTATGTGATTCTGTCACACTACACATCCATCTATAGATCCCATTATCCCATTGAAGACCTAACATTATCATTTTTAGCATTTCGCCAAATGTTTGCTTCCGTTTCCATATGGAGGAACCTTATTGCTTTCGCTTTTCGTGTCTGTCCGAACTAATTTACGTAGAAGGCTGAAATTTGCACACAACATCGGGTATAACCTCTAGTTAAACGGCAAATACCAATATTAACAATACATCGGCTGGTTTTAAAGTTATTCATAATTTGGCGGAAACAAATTTTTTTTCGCACAAAAATCTGTTTATTTATTGGTTTACAAACAAAGAACACTCATGCATAGGTTCCTATTTTGTAGATCATATTCGTAGCTATATATGTGCTGAAGACTGTTTTGCCGAAAAGTTAATATTTTACAAGATATTTACAAAAATAGGACAATATTTCCATATAAAATACACTCCTTTCTCTATTCTCATCTCATTCATAAAGCGTGTTCTCTTAATCGTTTCTTTCCTATTGCAATTGGATTGGAATTGGAACTCCAATAAATATACACATTCGCATACACACATGCATATGTTTCATACTCTCGCTCGGCTATCATTCTCCTCATCTCATTCGTTAATGCGTTAAGCGGCCCGTAGCCACCACACTTGTGGCTGCATCTGCACAGTGCACCGGTGTACTGACACCTGTGTGGCATTCCGCCATACACATCACACCGATCGAGACACCGATACCAAAAATCAAACACTTTTGATTTTACTCGCACCGTGTCTGACACCAATATCGGTGGCGCACCAGCCCACCCACACACAGCACGCATTTCCGTCCACTGACACCGGTGCAGCACAAGTGAATTGCCTAATGCCTATGGGCCGCTTTATGCATGCTCTCTTTTATTAAGGTTCCGTTTCCATGTGGAGGAACCTTATTGCTTTCGCTACGATGTCTGTCCGAATAAAATAAGAAAATTTTGTACCTAGGCTTCCATTCCAATCCCAATGCATACCCATCTCATACACCATTGTCAATGTCACCTCACCACACCACACGGCTATACGCATACCATAGAGAATTACTCCGAAAAAGGTGTGGCTTGTGTGTTTATCGCTCTCGATGCGTTGTTGGATTGCATGGGGAGATTTCGTGTTGGATATCAGTGGAATCTGGAATGTCGTGGCTGGCAGTGGTGGACGGTGGTTGGTGGTGGTGGTTGAAAATTATTCTTGTCGTGGCTGGCAGTGGTGGTTGGTGGTGGTGGTTGAAAATTATTCTTGTCGTGGCTGGCAGTGGTGGTTGAAAATTATTCTTGTTGGATAGGAGGCGGTTTTTTTTCGTGTTGGATATCAGTGGAATCTGGAATGTCGTGGCTGGCAGTTGAGGTTGGTGGTGGTTGGTTGTGGTGGTTGAAAATTATTCTTGGGGTGGCTGGCAGTGGTGGTGGCGGTTGAAAATTATTCTTGTTGGATAGGAGGCGGATCTTAAGTGAGAGACTATACTAAGAATGAGGGTTTTGCCTTTTTGTCAATTTGATCGAAGGATGTGTGGGCATTGAGGGAGCTGTTGTTATTAAATATTCAAACGAATCCAAATGGTTTTTGATCAGCTTCTCGACTGCGTTAGAAGGTAAGATTCCCAAATTTGCGAATATGGTACTCATTAATTTGCATTTCAATAAATCAGTCGGATTTTTGCCCACATTCGGAGATACATCTCTGAAACTGAATTCAAATTCAAGTCCTGTTTATAAGACTTTCCCCACAGGCACCTGAGAAGTTACTTTGCTTTCGTTAGAAAAACAGGGGAGGTGTTCAGTCTTCGGTGTGATTGTGCAAGATTTGATTGTGCAAGATTTCGTGCTCTATCAATCGCGAAGCATGCTCAGTATTTCGTGCAACCCTATAGCCTATATTATTTAAATCCTCGCAGTGAAATTCCACTCAAATTCACAGTAGAATAATTTAATTTAACGCTTGAAACGCCAACATCAATAGCAAACCCAAAAGAGAAGAATAACCTCGCCTGAATGTAATAACCAAATGCGTGTCATGTGGTTACACCCGCTCATATGAATAGGAAATCCTTATTTTTTTGTGCTTTTTTTTGCACTATATGCAACCAAACTACTCAACCGGGTTTTGTTCAATAATCACATCGGGTTTTGTGCTTAACACCCACCATACAATTGGATACAGCCAGAGCGCAATGATAGAAAAATGTTTTAAATTCAATTTCGCTAAACTATAGAAAATCATATTGGACCGACATATAGAGGATACTCCCTGGACATGTTGTAAATTTGAATTATGTATGCGAAACGAAAATCGTATTTGCATAATGAAATAATATATGGCAACGCGCACACAATCCGTATACCTAGATACTCGTAGACCGCTAAGCGTTTTCGTCTGGAAATTGAATTATTGTGATTCCGAATTAATACCCATCCGGCTTAGAGTTAAGCCCATTTGGATGATCTGACGGTAGTTATATTTGAAACTTTAAATTAAATTGTTCATGGTTAGCTACCGGTTTGTTGAATTTTTTTTAAATCTTTGTTACGCCATTCCTACAAAGGACTTAGCACAAAGGAAAATCGCAGTCGTTGGATAGGGTGGTATAGCGACAAGTATTTTTCCAAACCAAAAACAATTTTCGTCACGCATTGCTCGTTCACTGATGAGACGCCTAGACGATGACAAAAAACACGGTGCTGGGGATCCGACTTTCAGTTTCGTAAATTCCTTCCTTTACCTACCTACGTCTTTTCCATATTCGATTTTCTTAGGGTATCGTATTGAACTCCTGGCAGTTTTTGGCACCTATGGCACGCATAGTCGGGCGATTTGTCACCTAAAGATGAGCAGGAGGAAACCCCAAGGGGGAGAACTGAATAGCTCAGTGGGTGAGTTGATTTATTTGCTGATTCTCAGAAGTCAGATTATCAAAACTAGGTGTGGTATCTGCCAAAAAGATCTGTCAACATGTAGGAAACCTCACAACTTGGCGTCCTATTTCCCCTTCTCTGAAACATACTGGTTAAGGAACTGTTGACGTGGTAGGAAGGGGAAAGCTGCAGACGCAGGGTGCATAGTGATAGTGAATAGTGATACGCCCTATTTTGACGCGTTTTTCTGGGCGAGCTATGCTCAGAGTCACAACATGAGTATGGAAGTGAATTAAATTACGTAACGTGCCAAACAGCAACATGCTGCGTCTCTATAAAAGGGCGTGTTTCGAATTTTTGCAGGCAGTCGATTCTGAGATGTGGAGCTGGTCGCATCTAATTGGAGCGCATTGATTTTTACGTTGCATATTTTTGCGCATTTTTTGGCGGGTTTTTTGACACGTATTTTGGCTCGTTTTTTTTTTCGAAATTTTTCCACATTTTTGGCGGGAATTTTTGTCGATTTCTTTTAAGGATTTGTTGAGCGTTTTTGGCGCAAGTTTTGCACAGTTTTGGCGCGTAATTTGGCGGGTTTTTTGACACGTATTTTGGCTCGTTTTTTTTTCGAAATTTTTCCACATTTTTGGCGGGAATTTTTCTCGCTTTGGTTGGGCGTTTTGGCGCATTTTTGCGAAGTTTTTGGCGCATATTTCGGTGCATTTTGACAACGTAAGAATGGGAACTGATTTCGATACTTTTTTTGGCGTTTTTTTTTTTAAATACGTTTTTGGCGCGTATTTCCCCTTTCTTTGACATATACACACACAAAAAACTGTTTATTCTTAGATTTTAAAAAAATACATGCAATCCTTTCTTGTAGATCATCTTCGTAGCTATATATGTGCTGAAGACTGTTCTGTCGAAAAGTTAATATTTCAGAAGATATTTACAAAAAAACTCAATCACCACACCACATAAAATACGCCACAATTGGAACTTCCATTCCAATCCCAATGCATACCCATCTCGTGCACCATTTTCAATGTCACCACACCCACACGGCCATACGCATACCATATTGGTGTTTGGTTGATAACGATCTACACCACGCGGCACGGGCAAGCAATCCGAGAGCATTACTCCGAAAAGGGTGTGGCTTGTGTGTTTATCGCTCTCGATGCATTATGCGTTGTTGGATTGCATGGGGAGATTTCGTGTTGGATATGAGTGGAATGTCGTGGCTGGCAGTGGTGTTTGTGGTGGGAGAAAATTATTTTTGTTGGATAGGAGTAGGAGGCGGATCTTAAGTGACAGACATAATTCATATAGGATTTTTGCATATGAGATGTGCTTGAGGAGAAATACCTTTTGTGAGGTTTTCTGTCCCATACAAGTACAAAAATTGGTCAGAAAAATCATGACAATTCATTGTTAAACAATTTTCTTATGAAACAAAATAAAACCGACAATTGTCGGTTATTTTCAGACAATTTTACAAAATTGTTTTATTATTTATAAAGATCACAGAAGGTAGAATACTTTCCCGTATACACCTGCACCACATCTCCTAATGATCAATCATTTTTACCACAGGATAAAACCAACAATGAACACGTTTTGTTATTTTTAGAGTAGGGAGTTAAAACAAGGATTATCAAATAAACTTGGTAAATTGCCCGCTTTTTTCATTTTCCGTTGTATTGTTTTGTCAATTAAAAAATAACAGCAATTATTATTATTATTTTATAAAACAAACAGATAGATAACAGTGTGATTTCCATTTTTAATAAATTGCACTTACCAATGGTACCATGCATCACATCCATCGCAACCGATCATTGCCGAGCCATCATCTACTTTACCGCATGCTGGACATATCCAGACGCGATTGCCTTCAGCATCCTTTGTGGACGTATTCAAATGAGAAAAAGAAAATAGAATGTTAAACATTTTATTAAAAAATCAATATTATATTATAAAATTATATTATATTATAATTAATTAAAGATACGAGAGCCCTAAAAAAAACCCTAAAACCAACGCGTTTCTTAATATTAATTTTTTCAGGACTAGTCAGGTTTGCAGTTCTATTTCCGATGTGCTACTCAAAAACATTTACATTATTATAAAAAAAAAATTGATACGTAATATTCACTACGGCTGCCTGGAAAGATGACATGTTATTGGATGCGGATGCGTCGCCGAAAATTGGCTTTCAAGGAAAGATATTCAGATATCCGTCGGAACGGAGAATTCTCTGCAACGCATACTTCGTCGGAGACTCAAATTACATTCGAGATTCGAGGTACCTATCCGTCTTCGGAAAGAAAAATTAAAAGACATGATGTTGTTTCGTGCTAAGTACATCGGGTTTTTCCTATTCAGTGCTTGTTAAGGTTCCGTTTCCATATGGAGGAACCTTATTTCTTTCGCTACGATGTCTGTCCGAATAAAATAAGAGAATTTTGTACCTAGGTCTATCTCAAGAACTAATTGACGTAGAAGGCTGGAATTTGCACACAGTATCAGGTATAACCTCTAGTTAATCGTTAATCGACAAATACCAATATTAACAATACATCGGATATTTACAAAAAAACACAATCACCACATAAAATATGCCTCAATTCCAATCCCAATGCATACCCATCTCATCCGCCATTGTCAATGTCACCACACCCACACGGCCATACCCATACCATATTGCCATATTGGTGTTTGGTTGAACACGATCTACACGCTACACCACGCGCAAGCAAACCGAGAGAATTACTCCGAAAAGGGTGTGCTTGTGTGTTTATCGCTCTCGATGCATTATGCGCTGTTGGATTGCATGGGGAGATTTCGTGTTGGATATGAGTGGAATGACAATGTCGTGGCCAGCGATGCCAACTAAGGCTTTTTCATGCCTTTTAGACATTATTTCATTAGCTAAGGCTTTAAGGCTTGTTTTTTGTCAATAAGGCATCTTTTTTTATTTCAAATATTTTTTTAATTTTTTTTTGATTCAACATACTGACTTTTTATTCTTTTAAACATTCTTATCCCCAGCTTCTCAGTGGGAGTTTTAACTACACTTTTGGTTTAAACTTTAGTTCAACAAATAATTCGGTTTCACAGTTTCGTTTAAACCTTGAACAGAGTTCATTCTGTAGTTTAAGTTAAACTACATTACCTATTCTGCCGTTTAAACCTCAGATCAGCCGATTGTCAAAAACACAAATATTTTATTTTGTTTTGCGTGATCTTTGAAAGAAAAGACAAGGAACGATTTAGGAAAAGTCGTATTAAAGTACTGTACAATACTGCCAAATTCTATTCATTAAATTTAGTTAAATTGAGTTAAATTGAACTGAAGTTCAGATTAGATTGTGAAACTGGACTTTCAGTGTGAAACTGGGGATAAAAGAACCTTAAGTGGAATTCTGCACAAAGTCGCTTTTTAAAGATAAAAACTGCTATGATCTACAATTCAAACAAACAGACATATCCTTTTTTCAAAAAACAATGTATGATTTCAAGGACCAAGGCAATCTGAGGACTAAAACTATGTTTGTTTTATATTCAATACTTTGTACCTACTTATGAAACTAAAATGTCATGAATTTTGTTCCTATTAAGAATTTTTTCTGTCATTGTATAATTAAAGATTTTTTAGCCCAGATGAGCCCACCCACCACATCGGGGCGAAACGCATTACTGGAGTCGAGGCCAACACAAATTGTGATAAAGATTTTTTTGTTTATTTTTTTTATATTTGTGTTTAATTTTTAATTTATTATTCCACTTTACTTAAAAAATTATTTAAGGCATTATTTTATTGAAAAAGGCATCTTTTTCTTTCAAGTTAGGCATTTTTTCGTCAAAAGTGGTTGGCATCGCTGGTCGTGGCTGGCAGTGGTGGTTGCTGTGGGACAAAATTATTTTTGTTGGATAGGAGGCGGATCTTAAGTGAGAGACATAATTCATATAGGATTTTTGCATATGAGATGTGCTTGAGGAGAAATACCTTTTGTGAGGTATGCTATAGGATCCGTGAAGTAATCCTGACTATGTTTCGGAGCTTGGCAGATGGGCCGGTGCAACACGGATGGGATGGTCGGGCACAGGCTACTGTGGGAACACATGTGGCGGATGGTGAACGGCCTGCGCATATGCAGGTTATAGCTGCGAATACCTAATACGCAGAGCGACCAAGAGCGACAGAAAAGGAGGGCTCTACAGTTAAGTCGCAAAATAACATCGGCGAAGAATCGCTCCATCACTATTGTTTGGCTAAAAATACATTTAAGAAGTAGTCATTTCTCATACAACCATTGAGATATTATTCACGACCTTAATCATACCGGTTCTGATGTTTGTAGCAGAAGAATGAATCTTATCGAAAGTAAATGAAAACCTCTTGGGATGCTTTGAGAAAGATTCTTCAGGTGATTTTCTATTCAATTTAAATCGATGGAGTGTTGAGAAGATTCTGTGACGAACTTTACGAGCTATACTACAGCAAAGTTGTGACTAAATCATAATAGATAGCAACACATTAGCCCGACGAGTCTTTATGTCCACCCTGAGGTTCAACAAACAGAGGAACCAATTTGGAGCAGTAAATTTAGATGATACATATTAGTGCTCTTGATTTTACCCGGGTAATACCCATCTGAACAACTACCCGGATACCCGGGTACCTGGTAAATGCGGGTATTACCCAAGTTTGCGGGTACCCGGTAGTTTCGGGTAATGGGTACCCGGTAATTCCGGGTAATGGATATCCTAAATGCAGAAGTACCTGGAATTGAATATCGAGGTGTTATGAATGTTTTTCGAGCTACATCTATGTATACATATAATAAAATTGTAGATTTTTTGTTTGTTCCACTATCACGTAAGAACTACTAACCCGATTGGTATGGATCTTTTTGGAAAAGGTAGGCCTTATCATTATTTGGTTAAAATTGGACAAAGGTGCGTGGCACCGCCCATACAAAAAAAAAACATTCAAAATCTCGAAAACCGCCGAATTGATGGTGTTGAAACTTACAGACAATCTTAGGTATTGGCCCAGGAGTATTGCTGTGAAGAAAAATAAAATAAATAAATAGGCGGCGCAACAGGCGGTAGACACCCAAGGCCTAGCTTCTCGCAACCATTCGTTTTGTGTGAGTTTCTATTTTTGGAACGAATGGAAGGGACCTACAATTTTATGCCGAGTCCGAATGGCTGAATTGAGAAGCTTTTTCATGACAGTCATACTCTCGGATGTTTGTCAGACGTTCGCGAGAGGTGGCGCAGTAGAAAAAACCTTAAGATGTAATTTGTGTGTTTTCTGGGGATCGAACCTGGGATCCCTCGCACAGTAGTCCAACAAACAAAAAAAAATTGCTGTGAAGATTGGTCAAAATTGGACAAAAGGGCTAGGCACCGCCAATACAACAAAAACATTAAATATCCATTAGTTCGACCACCACCTAATCGATTGAGTTACAATTTTTGGACAATCTTAGGTGTTGGCCTGGGAGTGTTCACTTTTCTTCGACAGTCATGGCCATGGGAGCCAAAGTTTTTAAAATTTGTAACATTGATATGCATTGTCCTGATAGACAAGAATACTATCTAGGCAATACGATTCCTGGAAATTTTGACTTTATAAATTTTTATTTTTTTATGCAATTTTTATCCTTGAGAAATTTCCTAAAAATTATGGCAACTTTTTTACGTACGATCAACAGAAGTTATAGAAAAAAGCCATATTTTGTCAGACAAAAATGGTCAAAAATGAGTTTTGTTAAAATCGTATACATAAGTATATGTGCGTATCTACTACTGTTTTCGAGAAAGATCCCATTTTCAAAAGTACCGTTGTTGCACATTTTAGCGAGAAACATAGTATGCAGTCATTTTGAGCATGCTTAATTAACTGAACTATCAATTTTCGTTCAAATCGTTAAAACCATTTTCCAAAAAATCGAAATTCTAAAATTAATTTGTTTCGTAAAATTTGTATATATGGTTTTTTGGTTATGCTTACTTACTTATCGGGCTCCCGACCCGGGCAGAACCATAACCAAAAAAAACCAAAACAAAACCATAACCAAAAAAAAAAACTCCTAGCGGAGAGCCCAACAACTCTAAATACGAAGTTTGAAACAAATCCGATCAAGCATTTAGGCTGCAGGCCTATGGGACAGACAGACATACGGACGGACAGATTTGCGAGACAAACTTTTTTGAGTTCCCCCATCATCGTAATATCAGAATTGATTAAAATCGCGAGTTCGAAATTTTGTACGAAAAGAATACATAGGTACATGTAGGTATCTACCTTTCTCTTAATACGTAAGTATACGAGAAAGTTCAAAGTTATAGAATTTACTAGCATAGCCCGTGCACACTTCGTGGTGCAAAATTATGGGCAGTGCCACGCCCGGCCCCTTTGTCCAATTTAGATCAAACCATCATTACAACCATCTCGAGCCAATATCTCTGAAAATTTGAGCTAAATCGGTGCAAAACTTTTCGAGTTTTTGAAGCATACACAAACCAACATAACATTTTTATATAAGTAGCTATGCATATTTGTTTTAAATTTAAGTACATATGCACGCAAATTTGAACCAACATACGCAATTGCGGGACACACTTTTTTAGACTTCTGACTGCGGTATACGAAAATGCTAAAAATATGTACGAAAATGTTATTTGTAAACGTGCTTGGAGATAAAAAAAAACTATGCGGGTACCCGAAAAAACTTGGGTACCCGAAAAGGAGCGGGTACCCGAAAAAACGGGTACCCGGAGTAATCGGGTACCCGAAATTTTGGTACCCGGGAAATACCCGCAAATCTCGGGTACCCGGGTACCTGGGTAGAACCCGGGTATGCGGGTATCAAGAGCTCTAATACATATCACTCCATACAAATACAAAAAATCTATTAGTTGAAACTTAGCAAAATCCAATTCAATCAAAGGTTTACAACTTAAGAACAAATATAGATATTATAACAATAATCACATGCATTTATACTCACAATATAAGAAGATGGTCTATTTGCTTCAGAAATTAATGGTACAGCAGTAGAATTTTTACTCGATGATATATATTGATGTGATGTTGGATGCTGGTTGTGTTGACTAATTCCGCTATGTACAGCAGCAGGTATTGTACTTGTGCTACTAGCTACGGCCATATTATTGACAGGTGAACTGTTATTAGTTGTATTCATTCCAAGCCCTCCTAAAATGGTTGCCGATGCCGGCAGAAGGGAAGTGGTTGGTCCGCCACTATTACTATCAATATCAATGACTGAATCGACAAGGATGTTGAGTGATGCTGACAAAGATGGTGCTGGATGTGGAGCTGAAGTTGTTTGTACAGTTCCGGTAGAGGTCCCAGTTGCAGAGCTTACATTTCCCATAGTGCTAGAACTTACAGCGTCGTCGACTATTAAAAAAAAAACAATAAGTAAGCATAAGGTTTTCGCAGATTAATTAAATGACAGAACTTTAAAATTACTAAGTTAGTATGCTTATGCAAAATACTGTTCGATTCGTCTTTCATGTAGTGGGAGAGCTTAAGAGTGGCATGATTACATCGTTTAGATAATTAGGGGTATCGCGAATAAATTCCGATGGAAATGTTTCCCTTGTCAGCGATGTAAATCAAATTGCTGAATGAGAAACATCCCGGGGGAAATATTATTGGCGATAGGGGTGAATATCTACCTTTAGATATCCCTAATCAGTGAATTATATTTTCTAATCAACGAGTTGTATTTAACGCTGCGACGGGGACAGATCGGCACAAATAGAATATCTGTGTCGGAATTATGTAGTCCTGAATTATTATGGACCCGTGTTCTAGGTTTTTGCCGATAACATTCATTCGCCTTAACTAGGATTTTTGGAGTAGAGGCCACTTACATTTTCAATCATATGTCTTTAAATTGGTGGGCGCAGTGGCTCAGTGGTTAGTGTGCTGGACTACTGTGCGAGGGGTCACAGGTTCGATCCTTGGAAAAACAAAAATTACATCTTAAGGTTTTTTGCATTGCGCCACCTCTCGCGAGCGTCTGACATCCAACATCCAAGAGTATAACTGTCCTGAAAAAGATTCTCAATTCAGCCGTTCGGACTCGGCATAAAAATTGTAGGCCCCTACCATTCGTCCCAAAAATAAAACAAGTGAAAGTGTTATTATCGGCCTGGCCGACGTTTGATACCCTGCACTGTATGTACATACTGTACGAAAGAATAAGATCGCGAATACAAGCTGCCGAAATGAGATTCCTCCGTTGTATTGCTGGTGTGACCCGTACAGATCGCATTAGAAATACCAGAATACGTGAGGAACTCAATGTCGAGCAGCTACTTCTCCGGACAGAGCGCTCCACGCTCCGGTGGGTTGGTCATGTTAAACGCATGTCCCCGACTGGGTTTCCACGACGTGCTATGGAATCCGTACCATCGGGCAGGCGTCCTTCAGGTAGACCCACGATGAGATTGTTAGATCAAGTCCATAATCTCTCCTCTACCCGTATGGGGATTGCCCTTGATGATTTGGAGTCGATGGCGGAGGATCGAGAACTATAGAGGGTCCACTTGAGCAACATACCTACCCGCGACCCACTTAATGGACATGCGGATTAAGTGATTGAATGAATGGAAGACGATGAAAATTCACCACGATATCAACATTCAAAATTATTCATTTTTTGAGGCGTCTGATAATGTCAGATGTTACAAATGTGCGTTACATTTTCTTTCGCCATTTCAATGATTACTTACATCCAGATTTTTGTTTTGGCGGACGTGTGACTAGAGGTGATATTCGCGCCAACTCTGGTGATGACTCTCTCCCAATAAATACAGTAGGCCTTCCGGATTTTCCACCTCCTGTACTATTAGTCGATTTTATACTTGCTTTCCGAGACTCATTTGTGTCTGATGGTGTTGGAGATTGACTAGACTGACCCAATTTTAGTGTCAGTTTAGGTACAACGGATACATCTGATGCAGAGGCTGCGCCTTCCCCGGATGATGTATATTTTACTGCTGTTACTTCAATATCAGTGCGCTAAAAAAATACATATTTATGAAAAATAACTTAGGAAAGAACAAATTTAGTAATTACCTGCTTTTCCCTTTTCTTTTCTTTTTTTAGTTTCTTTAATTTATCTTTGTCCTTCTTTTCCTCCTTGCGTTTTTCAGACTTTTCACTCTTAATCATTTTATCACCTCGATCTTTGTTCTTGTCCTTTTTGTCCTTTTTCTTCTTGATTTTACCTTCTTTTATAAGTTTTTTCATCTTTTTATGATCCTTACGTAGGTCAGAAAGCATACCTCCGTATTCAAATGCCGTATGAACAGACGAGCTTGCTGATTCGTTATTTTTCTTATCTGCTTCTGACGTCACGTCTACTTGCATCGAAGTTATATCCTCGTCGAAACCAGTAGCGGTTTCTATTCTCGGATTTTTTGGCTCGGGTAATCCACTTAAAGTGGTTTGCCTTTTGCATTGCTTGCCAAGTTTCTTATTCTTTTTATGGTCCTTGTTTCGACGCTCTGCTGGAGAATTGTCTGAATCCTCCACAACGTTGACGTCATCATTTACTACAAAATCATTGCTTACAAGTGACTGACGACGCAAGCCTGAGGTGGACGATACTACTGCTGAAGGTACGAGGGAACGTTGTGTCAACGACGAAGGTTTATTACTCACATCACCTTGAACGGAATCATCTGAAGATACTTCGATAGTTCCTTCAAAATTTTTCAAAATATTTATGTTGTTGCCGGAAGAAGAAGATATCGCTGCTGATGAACTATGATCTTCAACCTTCTTTCGAAAATCCGAAAAGTGTAGTGTGTTTCCAGCTGTTGAAGGTGTCGATGGTCCAGTATTGGATTCTGATGTGAAAGCTTGGCCCGAAGGTGATAAGCGTGTCTTTGTTGATGTTGTAGAGCCGCTTGATGAAGTTTTATGCTTACTGCTAGGCACTCCCGGACTAGACGTAGAAGTGTGAACAGCTGGTGGGAGCTCCAACTTCGTAGTATCTGCAACTAGAGGGGCAACCTTACTGTAATTCCCTTCCGCGGACTGAAGGAGCGGTGGTGTTAATTCCTTTTCATCTTTTAAAGTTGACCTAATTGGAGGGTTTAGTGGTCGAAATCCCATAAGCTGTGGCATGAACAGAGCATTATTTTGCATATTTGGCATCTGAGAGAAAAGGTTGTGAGATGGAATCAATCCAGGACGAGGAAATGGTAGGAATGGAAATATGGGAAGGCCACCCATGCCGGGAATATTTGGGAAATTCGGGGGATTATACGGCGACGGGCTCTTTCGACCTATGCTTGTAGGCGTTTTATTGGTTTGAGATGTGCTCGATAATGGCTGTGCTCCTTGGTGCAGTAACTGTTTTTGCTCTTTAACTTGTTTTGACTTCTTTCGCTCTTTTTTCATTTTAATTACGGGTTCTGGATCTACCGGAAATGAACTTCCAACGAAGGATGGTGAATTCGATCGACCACTTCTGCTAGTCGTCGGCGAATGTGTACTATTCGGTAGAGGGGGTGCAGGTTGCAGTACTGTATCCATCATCATGAGCTTTTGATTAATGGAAGCAAATTCTTCTTTTGTTGGAGCAAGATTCCTGGAACTAGGAGATTTGCCGGTGCTACGAATGAAGTTACTATCTTTCCCCAATTTTGCTTTCTTTCGGTCCTTCTTTAATTTTAATGCAGCCTCTGGATCAATGGGAAACGTACTGGCAATGCCCAAGGGAATATTAGCTATATTAGCAATTGAACTATTGGAAAGATTTAATGGTTCTAACAGATTTGAGTTGGAATGATGGCCAAAAAAAGACTTCTTTAGTTTCTTGGCTTTCTTTGTATTCAATCCAAGTATTTTTGGTTGGTTTTTGCTTCCCGGTTTACGACCACGCTTCTTTGGTTTGTGAATCATAAGATCTCCACGCTGCATTAGCACTGCACTACCTTCGGGAATGCTACCATCATCATCGACTGAAATAACAGAATCAAAATCGCCCGATGGCACTGATGGCGGAGGGGCGTATACATGCCGACCTGAACCTGAAGGTGGAGCAGGAGTAATTGTTGTTCCAGATGGGAGGCTAATCACTTGGTCGTCACCAAATATCGTTGTGTTTGAAGAGGAAGAGACCGCTGTGACATCTGAGTTCGATGGAAGTTGCATTGATGTCGTCGATGATAATTGATGTGTCGCCGCAGTTGCAGCTGCATCTGCACGCTCTTTTCGACCAGATATCTTTTTAAAGATATTCAATTTGCTTCTGTCTGGTTCAGTACTAAGCTTAATTTCATCATATTTTGGTGATAGTGTACCATGTAGTGTCGACTGTGGCACCAGTGCAATTGGTGGATTGACTTTTATGTCCTGGGGTCCGGATAAATTATGATGATATAATCCTTTAGTTGGGGGAAACGGTGGCAATGGTAAAAATGGGTTTGATACTTCCGATTCCGAAGCAGGTAATTTTTCTGGCAATGGTGCAGGAGGTACAACAAAGTAATCCTTTTTTGGCTTATTACCACTGCCTGTTTCACCGGAGCATGCATTTCCTGATTGTCCCCTTCCATTACCCAATATCTTTGGAGCAGCACTTAATGCGGCTTCCATTTGCTTTTGAGCATATTGTTGACGTATTTGTTTTTGCTTGAGTTTGTACTGCTTTTTAAGATACTTGTCTTGGGAACCTTGAGGAATAATGTTGCCATTCTTGTTTTTATATGAGCCAGTAGTGACATTAGCTGCATTAGCGGTATTCTTTGCCATGGACTTCTGGAGCATTTTAATTCTCTTTCGCTGTGCCTTGTCATTGAGGATGGGGGGAACCACCCCGGGCATATTAGGTGGTAACATTGCAGACATAGATTTCTTTTTTACCTTCTTCAGGAGTTTTTTATCAACCGTTTGATTTTTCTTATGCCCAGTAGTACCAACGGCAGGATTCTCAGTTTTAACTAAAGCACTTAACGAAGTTGCGGACTGGGATGTATTTGAAGTCGGTGAAGAAGATGCTATAGCCGTTTTTCCTGAAGGTGCTGGCATTTGAGTAGGCGCTGTTACGACTGGTGTTGCTGAAGGCGGAGCGTCCAAACCAAAGTATTTCTCTATAAACAAAACAAAAATAAATAAACAAATATATAATGCATTTAAAAGTTTTGTCGCCAAATTACGAAACTGTGATTATTCTATACCGAATACCTTTATTTATATATTGACGCATTGACGAATAAGTTTTCAAATAACATGGTACACTCGGTTAACAGTTTTATAAACTATAAAAATATAAAAAGTCATAATCCGTGGTTTAATGAGAGTCTTAGAGAACTACAAAATGGAAAGTTATTAAGTACGAAAAAGCTAAGGATTCCTGCCTTGAAGGAACTCTTTTAAAATGTTCTTTAATACTGTGAGACTGCTATAGGCTGTATCGTTTATAGCCACGTCCCACGTCAGTATCAGTGTTTAGATCTTATTAGACGCCTTTGATTTATGTGTTTTGTTGATTAAAATTGTTAATTAAAGGCTTTTACTTTGTTTCCTGAACAATTTTGTATGCTCAAATCTTGCAAATCCTCGGTCTAAAAAAAAAATTTTTTGATGCAAAAAGTTTCTTCAAACAAATCTAATAGTGACTGCAAAACATTTATCTCTTCGCTAATCGGCCCTAGCGAGGTATCCGTCGGAACGGAAATTTCTCCGATTTCATACGAATCGGAGGATTTTTGCTTCGAGGTATACGTCGGAACAGCTTTTCGGAACTTTGTTCCGACAAATATGCAACGCACACTGGCGTTTTGCGTTTCAGTGCGATGAAGTGCGTTTTTATTCATATTTTTGACAGTTTCATACGAATTTTCTTCCTATATGCTCCGACAGAAATTAGTTGCGGAATTTGTTTACGAATTGCAGTGAAGTGTTGATAAATGAAAGCAATAAAGAAAAAGTAACAACCAATTTTTATTGCTTTAATTTGTGTTTCCAGAGCAAAAACAAACGAAAAAACAAGCACTTAATAGGAAAACCCGGATGTAGCACGAAACAACATCATATCAAATCAATGCGTTGTCGCATTTTAATTTTTCTTTCCGAAGTCGGATACCTCGAATGTAATTTGAGTCTCCGACGGAGTATGCGTTGCGGAGAATTCTCCGTTCCGACGGATACCTCGCTAGGGCCGAATATTTTTTATGATCAGCGTTTTCTGATCCGGATCAGATAGATAGTGAATAAATTCGGTTTTTAACTGGACATAATATAAATTTTGTATTGCAGGTCTTAGATTAAGTGACACATGGTGATTGATCTACTTTTGTAATTTTATTTGTCCGCTTTGATTGCTCCACAATCTACACCTACACGGTGTGCCAAGAAAATGTCTTGCAAACACAAACTTCTGTGACTTAAAAATGTGTTCGCCTTTGGTCTTGAGTTGTCCCACATAAAATCTATTCAATAATTAAATTTTCTACACATTTTAATTTCTGCCACTTTATTTGAATAACTAGTTTAGCACCAAAGATTTTACGTTTAAAAGCGCCATCCTGTTTGACGTATACAATTAATACATGACATACAATACATACATTCGTGAACTTACCAACAACGTCAGGAATAAGACACTCTGGCATTCTACCCTCAATTGCTGGTGATATAAATCCTCCTGATGTCATCATGACGCTACTAATCTCTCGAGTTGCACTGCTGGGGACAGCTAAAGCTGGATCTAAAACCGGTTTTCGTTTTATGTCTAACGATTGAGATGAGCTGTTGTTATCAACTAAGGCGGTTCCACTGTTATTACTAGCATCATTTAGCTCAGTAAAGTGTACAGGTATTATTTTAATATCTTCGGCATTTGCATCAGGGCTTTTGGAATTATTATTTGCGTTAAGGCTGCCTGGGTTCGGTGACGACGATAAAAGTACGACATTAGACTTGTCATCAATATCAGCATCATCGCGCAGTATCGGTGGCAAGTGTTCATATATATGAACTGGTCGAATAAGTACCTCTTTACTGCCGGGTTTAAGGAAATTCAAATTCGATGTCTTTGCCGCCGGCAGTTCTGGAATTTCAATGCTACAACCCACTGGTTGAACGTGATTAATATATTCCAATAGATCATTAGCACTGATATTCAAACTTTGCAGAGAAAGTGCAACATCGTCTAAGTTAGCTTCGGTTCGATTAACTGTGGATGAAAAATTACGCATTTTATATAAATATTAGACATAAAATTAACATGTAGGTCATGTTACCCGCATATGGAACTATCGTATGTCACTCATTCACTCATTCATTCATAAATGACAGTCCACTTTGAGGCATGCCTGCGTTTCGAAAATTATACCAACTCGTACGATATCAACAATATACATTAATAAAGCGAATATTAATGAACTAGCAATAATTTGAACACATTTGATTTCCCACATAAAGACATTTTGTACTCTATACAATGGCACACAAATAACTGCAAGCTGCACCGCTCCGCTCAGTAGTGCTGCATTTCACAGTGTGAATATATTGGTCCGATTTCACCTTCTTGACACATCCTGTTAAGCTACTATTACATATGTCAAAAATCGTGTCATTTGTTTACATGCTGACGTCATTATCGCGAAAGATTTACGGACTACGTCACTACGGAAGAATAATTAAAATGCGACAACGCATTTGTTGTTTCGTTACATCGGGATTTTCCTATTTAGTGCTTGTTTTATCGTTTGTTTTTGCCCTGGAAATACACATTTAAGCAACAAATACAACCAATTACTTTGCTAAAATGTTTTTTTCTTTATTGCTTTCATTTATCAACACTTCACTGCAAATCGTAAACAAATTCCGCAACCAATTCCTGTCGGAGCATATCGGAAGAAAATTCGTATGAAGTTGTCAAAAATATCAGTAAAAACGCACTTCATCGCACTGAAACGCAAAACGCCTGTGTGCGTTACATATTTGTTGGAACAAAGTTCCGAAAAGCTGTTCCGAAGGATACCTCGAAGCAAAAATCCTCCGATTCGTATGAAATCGGAAAATTTTCCGTTCCGACGGATACCTCGTTAGGGCCGAATATCTTGAAGGAAAAATACTTGTTGACCTAAACGATTGTAGACTTCGGGAGTGAATTTTTCGCAAAAATTATATTTGTTGTTTTCCATTTTCCGTCTGCATGGCGATCCAAGATCTGTTGCATGTTTTGTAGTGTCAAACCATATTTTTTTAATTAGTAATCGAAAACTTGCTGCTGTCTCTATCCATTTCTACAAATATGAGGAGAAATCTACTATCGAATGGCCTTATATATTCTGACAACACGGCCGGGAGTTTAGACCTGTGTCACTAATTCCATGTTCGACCTTTGTGTTGGACGATTGCATTATTTACTTAGCGCATTGTATATTTTGTGGTCGGTATAGTTTACACCCCAGAAGTATAACTTTTATCGAGCGGACATGTACACACACAATTATTATTTTTTTGTTTATATGTTACACTATGGATACAAATCTTTTTCGACAAAATGTTGCTTTTTTCATTCCGTTACCACAGAAATTTAAATCTGGCTGTATGTCTTTGGTTTATGCATCCATCCGGTGTAAAACAGCAGCGCCTGTGTTGCTTTACGCAGCTTCTAAACGTACATGTTTGAGGATAAGTTATACCCCCTTAAGCAACGTTGTTTTAATTATATTTTCCTGTGTAATAGCATTTTTAGAGAAGCACATAGCCCCGCACGCACGGACTGCGACGCATCCTGGAACGTCTAAAGGTGCTAGTACACGGTATGTAGCACGCCACATATATATGTGGCTCTGACGTAATTTTGACGTCAGCGTATGGAGCCAATGGCTACATACCCTATACTAGCCCTCTTTGTGCCACTCATATAAGGTACTTATACGTATGAGGCACTCGTGACATTCCGTGTACTACCCTAACACATACGATTTGTGCCAATACGCTATATAATGTCGAGTGGTTACCTTAACGGTTCGTATGTATGTTTCAATGTAATTTCAGCATTTCAGTTTGTTTTGTACGAGCAGCGATAACTTAAATACACCCAAAGCTATAAAACAATTAGTACCTACAGTTCTAGTGCAAGACTGCACACCGGGCAATAAAACTGCGGATAGCATCATCATAAACGAATAACCAACTAGCGAAAAACGAAATACGAAAACGAATACTAGCACCTTAACAAACACCTGAATGTAAAACTATCATGCGAAAGGTTTTTAATTAAGCCGTTCGGATTAGGCTGAAATTGAATGTCAATTATATTCGTGCCAAAAATAAAAATTCACACAAACGAGCAATTTTCCTATATGAACTTTTATACCTAACGACTTCGGCTTGTGCGTTGTGCATTGTCAATTTGGATGTGTGCTCCATAGTCTGTTTCAATGTTATTTACCTTACAGCCAAAGCAACTTATTTATAACATACTGGTATCAGTTTTATCTGCAAGATTAGTTTGTTGTCACCGAAGCAGTGCAATCCCGACTGTAGAGCAGCTAAAATAAAAAGTTGCTCATAAAAAAACAACAAAATGTTCAGTCCCAGGGGGTTTTAGTAGTTTATCGAATGCTTCAGGGTAACCCCGGTGCGTACAATAACATCCTAGAATCCCTATCAAATAACCAAATGTTAGCTTATTTGCTATAGTTGTATGTACCTTTATTTAGAAGCAAAAGAATTTACCTTGTGTACTTCACTATACAGACTGGTCAAATATTAATTGGTAGTTATCATTTCTAGTCGAAATACAATTATAAGAAATATGTTCCCAGTTCTGACAAAAATATTTAAGGAATGCATACAAACGAAATACATAATGAATGAAACAAATGCGGGCAATTCAGCGGATATACGATTACATGTATCCACTTCAAACTCACATAGTTCTACATGGCGATGAAGATCCCTGGCGAATTCCTGAAGAAATTTATGTAAGCTATCTATCAGTAGTTCCAGTGGTATTGATTGTATGGAATTGTAGCCTATTGTTTGGCAAATCTGTGCCACTGATACACGAAGTATTTTCCGTATGTAGAGATCCATAATTCGTCTGTTTAGTGTTTTTATCAATTACTAACACTTCATAGCACAATAATATACGTTTGTATAATTAGCACATCACTCAACTAGTTATAATTGTTATTTACACTTACAGCAAAGCTGTGTAAAAACTTTTCTTTTCTATTAAATATAATATACTAAACAAAATATAGAAAATTTTAGGATATATTTTTCTAACAAAAAGGGATAGACCAAATTTCCAGATTCTGAAAAGCGGATTTCCAGTCACAATCCATCAACCGTTCAGTTAGCCTAAGCGCTTTATCATAAAGCCTAGTACTTTTCTGTTGTGGAACGAATCATAATGCCTAGTACTTTTCTGTTGTGGAACGAAAGAGAAAGTTTTCGTTTTGCAGTACAGCCTAGTACGCTGCTGTTGTGGAATGAAAAATCCCATACAAAAGTGACACAGCAATATCATGAACGAAAAATTTAATTTCGCTCTGCTTTTCGTTTTGCAGTACGCTGTTGCTGCGAAATGATGTCGAAAAGTTCGAAATTGTAGTAGATTGCTTTATACAATTCTCCACTTTTCGCCACAATATGTCATATGAATGACAATGACAATTTGGAACCTGGACCACCGACTGCATAAAAATAACAGAGTCGTTGGGAGTCCTTTGTTTTTTAGAACATTTGAAGGCAAAAAGTTGACAGATAGACGAAATAAACAAAAAATATTTTCCAGCTGTCAAACTGTCGTATTTCTTTTTTAGCTCAGAGGCATCATAGCTCAGATTTTGTGTTTCTTTTTTCGCTCAGTGAATAAAGTAACATTAGCACATAAAGCTGTGCACTTCCCTCTAACCTAACCTAACCTAACATTACAAATCGGTCCAAATAAAACACACGTAAATGCCAAATGTCAAAATGTTCATTGGGCACTGCTGACGTAGATGCGCAGAACAAATCAAAAATGAAAACTTCATTGCGCTATCTTGTCTAGTTGTATCATGTTCAATGACCATATTTTCATATTTTTATTTAACTTTTTTGCCACAGACAAGCGCATACATTTTCACTTTTATTTTTTTGAATAGGTAGCTGGGGCAATTCAATACCATACAGTAGGTAATTGGGCATTAGCTATAACCTAAATTGTTTACATTACATTATTTGAATTTGTTCGATTTATTTTCAAATACAACTCACAGAATGACTTTATAGGAAAAAAAATAAACACAACAATGAAAAATGAGAATGACAGCAAATGACATTTCAATCACTCAATGGAATACGTCACAAGAAAATATAAATGAAAGGGCGACCAGCCACTCGCTTGTCCTCTGAAAACTTCCAGTCACTTTCTGCTGTGGACTGGAATTCGTCTTGTGTCGGAAACTTCCAGTCTATTTGGGATTGGACAGCCGACTTCTAACAAATATTATCTCTGTCCATAGTGAACTCTCTTGTCTCGTCTTTTTATGTGTTATCTTTGGCATGTGGCCAATAACAAATAGATGTAGCCGGCAAAATTAAAACAAAAAAAATTAAATTTGTAAAACGCAATTAGAACAAGAAATCCCAAGAGTAATGGTTTTTATTTTTCAAATTTAGTAAAAGGCGAAAGATTTATTCGACACTGAAGAGAAGCTAGAGGGACTGTCCAGAGCAGCAAGAGTCACGACTCTGGCTACAATTAGCCTATTTGTGGGTCCCTCTGCTTCCGACTGCCTCCTAACTATAACTATCCTCTATACCTATGTAATTAGCCTATATGTAAGAAATACCAGCCGAAAGCCCCTGTAGCTAGTGCTGTAGTGTCACTAATTTTGTAAATTAATTTTACTTGTTAATAAATATATAATAATAATAATATGTAACATTTTTTTCAAATTTGCGAATAATCAATCGTTTGCTGAGGAATAAATTTATTAAAAAAAAAAATGAAGCAATAGAAATAATGGATAGGGGCGCTTCTCTGGCCATTTTTGCAGCGGAATAAATTTATTAAAAAAAAATTAAGCAATAGAAATAATGGGTAGGGCCGCTCCTCTGCCCATTTTTGCTGCGGAATAAATTTATTAAAAAAAATAAAGCAATAGAAATATTGGATAGGGGCGGGCGCTTCTCTGACCATATTTGCTGCGGAATAAATTGATTAAAAAAAATAAAGCAATAGAAATGTTTGCCATTTTTGCTGCGGAATAAATTTATTCAAACAAATCAGAACAATAGAAATATTGGATAGGGGCGCTCCTCTGGCCACTACAGTCGATTTTGATAATTTCTCAGGAGAGGACTTTTAAGATTCTTCTAAAAGTTGGAAATTACAAAAGGCTCTGGTTAATTCACGGAAAGTCCCTTTCGGTCTAACGTTTTATAGCCTATTTATCATTCTTTTTCGACCGTGGTAGGCAAAATAAACACTTTAGCTGTTATGGCCTAACACGACTTCAAGGCAAACAAAATCTTAAATCGAGTTTACCTGTTATTGCTCGTTGAAGAACAGCAATTTCATTGGACACAAGTCGAATTTAGCTGATATTTCTTGATATTTCGTTGTGGATAAGCAGTCAAAGTCGACGTAAGCAATTTTTTCTTAACCATAAAATCAAAGTAAGGTGATAAATATCACAACATAAACTCAACTTTAGCTGTTATTACTTGTGATAAAACAGAAAAATGATATTTAGTTTGTCTTTTTATTGTTGGTTAAGTTGTTCTGCCTTAACGGGGATGTAAAACTCTGACTTTAGTTTTTTTCTTTTCGGAATACTGTACTGAAATTTCAAGATAAAGGGATAAAAAAACGGCTTATAGATTTGGACACGGTGAATCTAATTGTATCAAAAACGTAATTTCTAAATCCGACTTTAGTTGTTTTTCTTTGTGGCCCCAGATTAGTTTTGTATGACTTTTAATATTCTTCACGAATTAGCTCATCTTTATTTTAATAATTAAAGTGTAAGTACAGAAGCATTTATCACTATAAATTATACAATACACATTTTAGTTTTATACAATATTATTTTATTTTTAATTTCCTGAACGATGCTGATGGATATAATGATTACGTGTCTTAATTTCAGAAATTTAGGTGTTACTCAATCATTTGATTAAAAATGTATTAAACTACAAGCTACATTTTGCACCAGTTAGTTATGATTATACGACTGAGCGGTAAACAATAGCCCATTTATATATGTATAATTGTTATCTTAGTGTTAATTTTTAAATTTTTGTGCACCGCTGCTGGTGGACAATTGTGCTGTATTTTCTCTAATATAAATGAGAGTCCTGGGTTAAATACGTCAATTCGCCAGGCCAAATTTAAGACACATTTTGTGCAGTAGGTACTTCAAAAATATTCACCAGAATCCCTAATATGTTGAACCTTTTACAAATATATACCGTAACAAATTCGAAGAATTTTCTTTTCTTTAACATCTACGGTGACGAAATAATTATTTAAATACGTACATACTAAAATTGCATTGTTATTTATAAAAAGTCTATTTTGTGTAATCTATTTTACTTTTAAATTATTATTCTTTACTGGAAATGGATGAAACGTAATCCATTTTTTAAATGCACATATATTAATTTAAAGTGAAACAAATTTCAGAGAGTATATTACTTTTAAATGTTGTTTATTTTTTATTAACTAACAGCCGTATTTATTAGATTTCCTTAAAATACCTCTGAGAGCTTGTTTAGTTAAACATCGAATTAAGAATTTGCGCAACCTCTAGGCTACTGAAATTGTTATTTATAAACATTTTTCCACAGTTGATTTACTAAACAGGATTGGTGTCCAGATAAGCAAAAATATATGAGAAACTATTACAGAAAATAGAGAAAGCTAGTACTTTCTTCTACTGAAACCGACATCAGCTGTTTTCTGACTGATTTTTTGTGTAAATACAAATATTTTAATGCAAATTTCGCTTAGAGAATCTGTGCCTGAAAGTAAGTCAGCGCTTTGTTGCTAATCCTGGGGCCAGATTATGTAAGACGAAAACGAACGAACGTTTTCGTTTCGACAATACCAGTCTCTGTCTATTGCCACAGATATGATAGAGACAGGTTTAGTGAAAACGAAAGCGGTTTTCGTTTCGTTTTTTACAGAATCCCACCACTGGCCTTATGAAGATAAAAAAGAAGAAATAAACAAATAGGTATCATTATACCGGATGACCATATAAGTTGCTTAAATTCGAAAAATGTTTATAAATAACGTTTTCCTGCGTAAGGGCATTTTAAAGGGTGCGCAAAGTTAAGCAGCATTTACGACACGTTTAGAAATACGGCTGTAATTACTCACACCTTCTAGGAATGTAAGACGTCAAGACCGTTTGTAAATTGCTTTAATTTAATTAATATTTCGTTGACACATTTCTGTAACCGTCAGTCATGAAATTGTCCTCCTTTAAGAGCTATTTGACAAATTACTAAATGAAATCTGCTTTAAAATTCGAGTTTTGTTGACTTTCATAATTCTCATTTATGTCAAAAAAGTATCCCAAATACACAACGGCTTTAGACCGTCACTTAATTGATTAAAGGGGGACTAAAAATTTACTAATTTTCGTGTCGAAAGGACAAGCTCACCAAACTCCAAGCTTGAAACACAGATTTCACAGATTTTGCACTTTTAATAAAATTAAATCCTGTGTTTATTTCCTCCTAAAGACTTAGCAAATCCCGAGCTAAGTAGGTAGTTGTCACCTAAGTGACATTAAAATAAATAAATAAATAAAAACTTTTATTCACAATTTTACGTTCTGACTAATTTTTTTTAAGTTATTTCATACAGCAAAATAAAAAAAAATATATATAAAAATATCAGTAGTTTGAGGTTGTTGCGTTCACTTGTTTTTGTTTAATTATTAATTAATTATTTAGCTTCTACACAGTCATACGGGTAGTAGTAATTTGTCCTTCATTTGGGCACTGTTGAAGTCGTTCAGATCCGCTCCTTCGTTTACAAAAAATGTTAAGATTAGCTCACATTTAGTGAAGTTAGACTAAAAATTGTGCAATGGACACTGACAAGGCAACAACGCAATTTCATTCATATTTTCTACTATGAGCAATCACCCATGAAATTTGTCTCACTTTGAACTTTAACAGTCTGTATAGTTTTAGCATTTTATTGGTTTTGAATTATTTGTGTAAGACGCAAATAATAATATAAAAATATTATATTTCAATGTGTTGAGAATATCCATTTTTGTAGTGAGCGGTGGTAAATCATAATAATCTTTATATTATTAGAACAACATTGAGAAGAGACTGCGTACTCCTGTGGATGTTGAAGACGATCCCAAGGTGAAACCACTGCCCGATGTTCTATGACGCGATGCATGGCTGGAAATATTTGACTTCACGCGCTCGTATGCAGCTACATCCTATAGATGAAATAAAAAGAACAAGAATATAATTATTATTCTATTTATTGAATATAATAGGAATATATATTTAAATCAATATAAACGCAGTATTAGGCCAAATTAATCCATTTAGGACCCTACATGTTTTTATTAGTATAGAAAATATTAAATATGTTATTAAAAATAATGACAAAATAATCCTCTAAATTTTACTATCAAAGCCTGTGGTATTGATAAACATAATGCAAAGACATTCGGAGTGATTGCAACCACTAAGTCACCAATTTCAAGACTCCAATAAGCGTAGAAGAGATATTGCTGGTAACCATAAGGTAGGAAACTAATAAAGGCTCTTCCTTTATTGGTGCTAGTCTATTTATAATTGCATGACAAATCCAAGAACACGTCCAGGAATCTAAGAGCGTAAGCCATATGCGCAGAAGCGCAGTGGTTAGTGTGCTGGACTACTGTGCGAGGGACCCCAGGTTCCATCCCCGGAAAAACATAAATTACATCTTAAGGTTTTTTCTACTGCGCCACCTCTCGCGAACGTCTGACAAACTTCCGAGAGTATGACTGTCCTGAAAAAGCTTCTCAATTCAGCCGTTCGGACTCGGCATAAAATTGTAGGTCCCTTCCATTCGTCCCAAAAATAGAAACTCACACAAACGAATAGTTGCGAGAAGCTAGGCCTAGGGTGTCTACCGCCTGTTGCGCCACCTGTTAATTAATTAATTAAAACCTGCGCCAAAGATAATTTGCTAATTTAGAGGGCAAACATTGAAATTTGTGAACAATTGTTAAACAAAAATTCTGAAAATAGGGAAAACGTTACTCGCAATCAACCAAGGAATTGTCTTCTGGAAAAGAAAAGTTTGACTTGGTATTTCTTTTTGTTATTAATGCATATTGTATCTTATTTTTTATTTGAATTCCATAACGAAAATTAAGTCTAAAAATACATACAATCACAGCGTAAATGTAGAATCACTCAATATACATATTAGGTAAGTCTGTTACGTAAACTATAATGTGAAACAATATGTTCGGGAGTTCTTTTCTGTTTGCGATTGTCGGTGGATATAATGTCATCATTCGTATCATTTCCGTTTTCCTCTTCACTAATGTGAATAACATTTCGTATGGGCGTGAAATCATACATCGCCGCTGAAGATTGCTGCAAATAACAATGTTTCGTTAGGAGCAAATTTTTAACAGTGGGACAATCGTCTCTATAAATTGCTTAGGAAATCGGTATTATAGCGACATTTTTATATTCAGCAAAAGATTGACCTTTTAGTTTTAGATTTGATTTATAACTTCAAATACCACGTACTCTTGACATTGCTTATTGAAAACTGTTAAGATTATACAGAGATGCAGTTATTTAACTTGCTTTCCCATGCTTCCATTTATAGAGTTAGTTTGGATATGGTTATAATCATAGAAGCCCTAAGCACCGTAGTACATAATGTAATGTATTGCGTATCATTTAAAAATAAATGACACTTATGTTTCGGTACGGCCCACATGATTTGTATGTCTATAAGGCCGTGATATTCAAAAATGAATGACATGCAATTTTATATTAAAATATGTATTTCAAGAAATAATAAAAATCAAAAAATATTTGTATTGATTATGTTATTAGTTTTTTGAAAAAAAAAAAAAAAAAAAAAAAATTAAGCAGTATCAAATATGATTGAATGTTTGAAAATTGTGACTTGGCAAATAAAAACTTGCAAGTTAAACTAAATTGAGTTCAGTAATTTCTTGTTTTGGTAAGCATTTCTGATAGAAATCAGAGTAGCAGGTAAGGAAAACATGGAAAATTCAATGATGCTAATGAAATGAAAAACCAGTAAGACAATTATCTTCGACTATGCCGAAGCTCAAATACCCGGTACTATATTATTGTAAAATAAAAAAAATATTTTAGTATTAAAAAATTATATATTTGTATGGGAGGTGTGGGTACTTTTTATTCGACCAAGCTCATTTTTTGTCAAAAATTTTTTAATATTATTAAAACAATATGTGCAAAGTTTAAACTTGCTATCTTTACTGTAGCTATTTAAATTTAATTTTTAACATAAAAAGCTATATAAATCTGATATTTTTGTATGGGAGGTAGTAGTAGTTTTCATCCGATCTTGCTCATCTTCGAACTTAGCCTCAGTTTGGTGGATAAAAGCTTACATACCAAATTTCAAGTCGATAGCTCTTAAATTACGGCCGTAATCGTGCGGACAGACAGACGGACAGACGGACAGACAGACGGACAGACGGACAGACGGACATGCTGATCAATAATATATATAGTTTGTCATACCTACAACGCCTCCTTATGGGCGTTACAAATGGAATGACAAAGTGAATATACCCTCACCGCAGTGTGGTACCGGGTATAAAAAGTCGGATTAAAAATTGATGTCTTGTGTCTTGTATAAATTGACACACTTGCAGACTATTGGGTCAACCGATGGCATATGCAAAATGGATATACCGCGAAATGTTATATCGCGAAATCGCTTTCAAATTTTACTCCACTTTGAGAACAACGAGACAAGAGGTCTCTTCTTGACATTTTGGGAAAACAATTCAAAGCATTTTTTTAATTTCGGTGAAGACATAGTTCTCGATGGGACACTCACTCCTTGACCCTGGAGAGGCGCTCTGATTTTCAGGCAATTTCCAAACACAAGGCAGCATTTGTTTAACATTTAACCTTCTTAAACTAAGAACTAGGCGCACATTTAGATCTCATTAGTCCTACCAAATTTCAACATTCTACGGCAATGGGAAGTGGCCCAAATGAATAATAACCAATTTTTAAAAGTGGGCGTATACCACGCCTCCTAAATGGAGAATAATACACTTTTTCTTTCTGTACACTGCAAGTCCTTCCGCTCTATAAAATTTCAACATTCAACGGCAATGGAAAGATGGCACAAATAAATACAAATAAATAGAATAACAAGAACAACAGATAAGTATTGGCTCATTGCTGGCGTTCATCCCTTTCTTTCTTCTTTGGTTCTTTTGAGAAAATAACTCAACTTAAATAATGTACTCATCCACCAGGAAAACGTCGATTGAAGCATTGACCCCACTGAATACACAATTAAAAAATCCAAGAGACAGTTATGGAGTCAGAAAATATATTCTTTAGCTCGTCCTTATTTCCCCATCAACATATAGCGCTACGACACGAATTACGAAAATTACGAAATTATATTTCACTATTTCCAATGAAAGCAGAATATGACATACATATATGACAGCTGGCTGGAAACATTTTTTCTGTTTAACAGCGATGTGATGAATCCCATTTCATTTTATAAAATGAATAACAAAAATGTTCTGCAAAAGAACTCTTTGATCATGTGTGTCAATTTTTTTATTGTTGCTGCCGACTTACGGTCCTTCGTCACTAAATACAATCTACATACATACAAATTGCTTTGGTTGAACCTATGTACTGTGAACTTTCAATTAAAGCTGAATAAATAACTGTATAGGTAGTCTAAATGGTCCAGATTTTTAAAGGTTTTTTTATTCCTTAAGTGTTTGCTAGTCAGATAAATTTTAATTTCCAGCAATCACAAAGTTAATGTAAGACAATTATTGCTTTAAAATATGCTGCTATTTTGTATCTGTCAGGTTTGTTCTTACATATTTATTGCATACAAATAAACTAAGTTCAACTGATCATAGGCTCATAATAAAAAAGCGAACACTCCATAGAAACAAAGTTTACTCACCTCCCTATCGGCATTCATTAGTACTGTCCTCATGGTGTCGCTAATAGGCCATTTTTTCTTCATAACAATATTTGTAGGTGGTTCATGCAGGACTCCAGAATCTGTAGACCAAACTGTTAAGGTAGCCCCACCTTCAATTTTTGTTGCCCTGCCAAATTTGTATGCAAGCTCATTGTCCCCGGCAAAACGAATAAGCTGCCAACTAGTTAAATTGACTTCATCAGAGCTTTTATTCTGTAGTTTTATAAATCGACCCTCACTATCGGCTTCCAAAATCTGGATATCACCCTTAGCCGTGGCGTTGACGGAAAATTCGGAAATACTGCGATCTTCTGATTCATCCACAACGGTACGACGGCGTTTAACCCCAGATGATAACTGACTGGTTGGGGTGTTTCGCAGTGGCGTTGGCCTAGTGGATCGCATTGTTACTGTTGACGTTGTAGCAGTTCCACCAGGTGAAATATTCAGACGGCTTTCTTCACCGCGCAGAAGCTTGTCATAAGCTGCAATTTCCAAGTCAAGTGATACTTTAATGTCCATCAGATCTTGATATTCTTGGAGTTGTTGAGCCATTTCCTCGCGCATGCGATTGAGTTCGGCTTCGAGAACTGAAGTTTCTTGGTTGTGACGAGCACGTTCGTGATCGAAAAGTTTCTCCATATCACGAAGGCGATTCTGCAAATAGAAACAAATTGATTCATCTTCAAATTGTTGTTTATTAAATATAATATACTATACTAGCATTTATTCGGCTGCGCTCTCATTACAGAGTACTCAGTGTGATTTTGCTGTGGATCCCCCATTTCCCGTCGCTAATAACTCTAGCCCCAAGCAAAATTTCCAAAATCGGGTTAATTGATTTTTATTGTTTCTTATAAAATTTACACAAACCGTTTAAATGAAATACAAGAATTTTCCCATACAAACTTTCGCCTCAGTTGGCGAAACGGACTAGTGTTTTTAATTATGTAAGACTATGTTAGCGTTGCCACAGATATAATAGAGAAAGCTGTTATGAAAATATACGTGATCTGGCCCCAGGAGAGCCGTACTTCAAAATGGAATGGTTTTGACGTGAGACCTAAAGGGTTTTTCAACAGGGACGCTACAAAAGTAGAGCGACAGGGACAGCAAACGACGCCGAATTTCTTGCCGCTCTTTTGACATTTCTCTTCAGTAAGGTTTGCCATTTCATGATGGAAAGATATACGAGCCAACAACGAGTCGAAATTATTAAAATTTACTACCGGAATTCGGAGTCAGTGGCCTCAACGTTAAGAGCGCTACGTCCAATTTATGGTCGTCATAATAGTCCTAGCAGATCAACAATTGAGTATCTAGTGGAAAATTTTGAATTCACAGGCACAGTACAAAATGTTCCCGTAGTGTCCGTAGTGTCGAGAATATTGCGAGAATATTGAAGAAAGCCCAAATGTGTCTCTCACACGTCGTTCTCAAGCGTTGGGCATCTCTGTGACGTCGTTGTGGCGAATTTTGCGAAAAGATCTTGGCCTACATCCTTACAAGATTAAATTAGACTATTTCCTGTGGGGCTACGTCAAGTCTATGGTCAATGCCAACAAGCCAGCGACGATTGATGAACTTCGTACGAATATCGAACGTGAAATTGCAGCAGTATCGGCCGATTTATGCTTGAAAACCGTCGAAAATTGGGTTCAGCGTCTGGACTTCTGCAAGCGTGCCCGTGGTGGCCATGCAAAAGAAATCGAGTTCCATACATAATGGCATCGAACGTACTTTCACAGGAATAAAGAATTTCATTGATATCCAAAACCGTTTTTGTTTTATTAAAAAAAACTTTTGTAGCGCTCTTATTGAAAAACCCTGTACTATGCCTACAGGCCAATATAAACTCCATATCTATTCCTTACCCACAGCACTATTATGGCTAAGACTACAACATTATATATATTGGTATAGTAATTAGGTACTCACATTAAGGGCTGCATTTTGTGACTCCAATTCACCGATGCGTGAATTCAGGGAATCAATTTTTGTGCGGCTAATGCGTAATTCCTCGGACATTTGAGAGGCAGCATTGGCATTACGAGTCGCGGCACTTTGCAGATTCTTAGCCTTGTTATCATACAACAGCACAATGTCATCTCTGTTTGCTTGCATCTGTGCCTCATACTGATCACGCAACTCCTGCAAGGATTGCTGTAATTTGGCTTCATACTGTTGTGATAAACGGCCGTCGATTTCACTGATTTCGACTTGACGTCTGCTGCGTGTCTCGGTCAGCTCTTGGGCATGAACTTGGTCTTTGAAAGAGAGCTCCTCTCGCAAGCTCTGATTGCAGTTTTCAAGATCAACACGAGCCAGAGTCTCGTGCTCCAACTGTTTGCGTAGATCTTCTATTTGTGCACGTAACCGTTCGTTTTCCTTCAAAAGTTCCTTTGCTTCATCTTGGGCTTTTTTGCGATCAGCAACAGCGTTGTTATATTTTCCGTTCAGCTCACTGCAGCGAGATTCGTATACACGAGCACTGTTTTCTGCGGCATTAAGGTCTTTACTCTTTTTGTCGAGCCTGGAAAGAAATGTATAAATGTCTCGGTTAGTGTGAAAAACACTAGCAAATATCAAACAGACGAACAATTGCAATCCTACCGTATAGAACAAGTTATTCTTTTCGTTCGATAACAGCACCAATTACATCGAAGATAATAAATATCATTATAAATAAAACGTAACTCAAAGATTCACATATACGTAAGCCAGCATAATTTGATACACAAGACAGCCAGACACAAGTTGACGTTATTTTTTGAAATGACATCATTACATTCATGAACATATCTTGACTTTACAGACAATCGTGAATTCAGTGATGTCAGAATTTTGAACAAAACAAAAAATAATTTATCAATTTTAGTTTCAATGAACGCGTGAGCTCAGCTTACTCAACGGGTGAACAAAAATGAAAACAGGGCAGTATGTAGAGCAAGATATGGATGTAATAATACGAACTAGTTTTTATCCAAAGTGTGCAATGTTTATTGGCAATCGATATTATATCGACCCAATTATTTTTCTCAAATGTTAAAGGTCTTCGCTAAGGATTTACAAAGGCATATTCGTGTGATAATAGTGATGAATTCGGCTGTGGTTCAGTTTTTTATAACTCAATCGAGTCGGTGGTTTTTAAGTTATACGTATCAGAACACAAATCAGGGCCTGGCCGATGCTTTGATACCCTCCACAGTTTATGTACTGAACAGTAACACGCATGTGTCTAATAATGGTTTTGTATGGGAGGTACCAGAATTACATGAAGTCCTCTCACAAAATTTCATGCACCTAGATGCTAGATCAATTCGTTTGGACGCTATTGTTTTCAACAGACAGACAGACAGACGGCTGAATCGATTCAGAATAATTTGAACCACTTCCTCTATAGGTAAACTTAGAACTTTGAAATTGTCCATGCTGGTTGGGTTGTTGGATTGACTTCTCCTGCCCCTTTAAGAGAAGCTTTTTCATAACACATGAACCATAAGTCGTATTAACTTGAAACGTTGTATGCCAATAGATTCCTAATTACATTCCTAATTGATGATTTGTATAAATTCCTCCCATAAGGATTGAAAAAAGGGGGTGCAAACTTTTCTATTTCGATCTTACTACGCTCAACTTGCCATTTAGGTAGATCAACTCAAGGAATCCTTTTAATTATTGGGCAATACGTCCCCGAGTATTTTGAGCTAATCTTATTTGACCAAAAGCGAAAAAATAGCTTTCTCGATTGCAATTGTGCTTAGGGGTAGTTTTATTTAGCATTCTTATAATAAAATTATTGTTACTCGAGCTGCGGGCATTCAGAATGTTTTGAATTTGATGTAGGGAATGGATATGCATAAAACAAACTACATATGTATGAAGGTACATATAAGGAGTTTGTAATGTAACAATCGTACATATATGTACGTATATTTGAATACGCAGCTATCGAACGTGTATCGGTATGAACGCGTAGTAAAAACAATCAAATCAAACCTGTCGCGAATTTTCATTTTTGAATGCTAGTTAAGTTTCGATGACAATACAATAAAATAATGGTAAAAAAGTAAGTAGGTAGATATTAAACTGCACTAAAAAGTAAAATAATAGTTTAAAAACTAATACAACTGCACTAAAAAACAAAAAATAAAAATTAAACAATCTATTTTTAAGGTTTATCCTGGTAGGGGCTTAGTGTAAGGCATATTTGTAGTTATGTACCTATTATATTACTTGAGTATAAACTACGCAATACCGCAGTAGCGCAGTGGTTAGTGTGCTGGACTACTGTGCGAGGGATCCCAGGTTCGATCCCCGGAAAAACACAAATTACATCTGAAGGTTTTTTCTACTGCGCCACCTCTCGCGAACGTCTGACAAACATCCGAGAGTATGACTGTCCTGAAAAAGCTTCTCAATTCAGCCGTTCGGACTCGGCATAAAATTGTAGGACCCTTCCATTCGTCCCAAAAATTGAAACTCACACTAACGAATGGTTGCGAGAAGTTAGTCCTATGGTGTCTTCCACCTGTCGCGCCACCTATTTATTTATTTAAACTACACAACCATGGCTTAACTCTAGGACTCTTCCAGGATAAACCTTAAAAATAGATCCGATAATTTTGATTTTATTTTTTTTTGCTTTTTAGTGCAGTACTTATAAAAGCCTTTCATTAGTTTTTTAAACGATTATTCTTTCAATACATTTGTTGTTTGGATTTTATTTCCACTTCGTTTTCAAAAGTGAAATAAAGTCCAAAACGAGTTTTACGCCTTCGGCCTATTTATATAAGACGTTTATTTCATGGCACCATAAATTGCACCTATTCAAATAAATATGACGAGTGTTTGGAAATCTCACATTCCAAACAATGACACATTTATTCTCAATCTTAAAAGCAAGAATCGTTTTAAACCCTAGTGGTCAACCAACATAAAAGCAACGAATGTATACATTATTGCCTTTAGCAACACATGTAGTATCTAAATCGCATTACAAAATTATAGTAGTAATAGTAATATACCACTTCATGCCATCAGCCCCAGTCCACATTAAAAACTATCTTTTCAAATTTGCCGATAGAAAGAAGCAGCCAATAATTCCTATAAATACTCATAATAGAAGCATAACAATAGGTATAAATTCGTCAGTTAATTTATGGGAAGTGTATTCATGGAAACTTTACATTATTAACATATCTTAAGTCTTTGATCATTCATAAAAATAAATAAAAATTTAATCAGAAAACATCCACTCCACATAATAATAATATTTTATCTATGCATATGTATATGTATATCAACCTGTGGTAAAGAGAAACTAAAGAGCATCAACAATATTTTCGATTTCAAATTGTATATGAAAAACTATTAAGAGCATTACTACTCTACTCGTATTCGATTCGTAGCTCGTAGTCGTAGGCCATCCATCCAAATTACATCATTTAGCTATGTTTAATTTTAGCATAGTTTTCTGTATGAAAGTATCTCAAAGAGAAACCTGACAGCAACGGCAACCTTCGCCGGAATCGATGATGGAAAATGACGTAATTTTTCTAATGGGACGTGTCGTCGCACCAATGCAAATAACATTTATCTACGTATTACCCGAAAAATGTGTTTTGTTTGTTTGATATATGTGTATATATTTATACACAAAAATTCGCAATTGTGTTGATTTTGTTATTTTCGTCTCGTGGGGTTGCAGGGCTTAGCTTAGAGTGTAGTACTAACGACAACGAGTGGAGGTGGCAAAATTATAATATTGTTTACTTGCAATACATACATAGGTATAAACGAAAAGAATAACAATTTGAATCAGACTTGGTCATAATTTAGCCTAATGGGGATGGGTAGATATCTTAACTATATGGAACTGCCGATTGCAGTACAATCATATTTGAGAACTGGGTTGAGTGGGTATAGTCAGTAAGTGGTACCTACCTGTTATCATTTCATATCTAGGCCAATATGCGAACAGAAATAGCAGCAAAGGACTTTTGAAAAATCGAATTTTGTTGAAACTAATACATAGATAATTCCTTTTTTTTTTTTCTTTTTCAAGTTTCCTTTAATAATATGTACCTACATATTCTTATTTGATCTATTACAAATTCTCATTAAGTTAGGTAGTATGATTCTTTTTAAACTATACCATTTCCATTTCTGGCGAGAAACTTGACAGACCATCTTCAGAGTTGAAGTCGGCAATGATAATAATGATTATGAGGTAATTCTGTGTTGATTTTCTAGATACATTCTCAGTTATAAGTTGGCTGGAAGGATATCTGGTTTTTTTTTAACAAAAATTAAACTAAGCCCTAATTGAATCAATTTTGTACTATGTGAATGGAGTAATTGTTTCGTAAAGAGGCTAATGTATATTAGACTTGGTTTTAGTTTTCATACTGAATAATATTATATAACATACATTCAAACAGAGACCAACAGATTTTTTAAGATATACTTGTTTTTAACATAGAATACTAACAAGCAAGGTTTATTTAGATTCTTCATATGTAGGTACCTATATTTGTATGAGAATTTTATCTGCTTCAGAAATGATGTCACCTTATTTTAAAGCTCTGCATTTTTAATTTCATTATATTATACAAAAAAATAAAAAGACAGTAACCGAGCACGATTTGCTGCCCCGGCAATGATTTTCAATCGCAATCCGAATTTTGGTCTAAGAAGAGAGTTATTCACAATTTTGTTTACTGGTATTCGTCTGTTTAAATAAAATCGTCATTAATCTGGCTTATATTCCAACCGATTTGCATGAGCTGTTCACTGCACAAATCGATAAACTACATAACATAAAAAGTAGAGAAGGAGACCCCATAAAATATACATATTCTGAATCAGGATCAAATTCTGAATCGATTTAGCAATGTACGTCTGTCTGTCTTTTGAAATCACGATAGCGTGCAAACGAATCGACATAGATGAATGAAATTTTGTGAGAAGACTTATTTTTACCGTGTCGTCAGGTTGTTATTAAATGGTTCTGGTACCTCTCATACAAAACCAATGTTAGACCCTGAACAGTACATACTAATTCGCATGGCAAACATTTTGCGTGACTTTTTTTTTGCAGTGGAGGGTATCAAAGATCGGCCAGGCCGATGATAACATTTTTATACCTACTTGTTTTTTTTTTTTTTTGTTTAACGTCTTGGGCTAAACGTTCACCGCGGATAATGGGAGCTACTACAGTGCCATGATCAATACTCAACTGTATTAAATTGGGACTGAAGGACATGCTATTCCGTCAGATCTGAGCAACAGTTCATATACTGCTCAAGCTACAATCGACATTGCCTGTCGTTTTATATACCTAGTGGTTTGGCGACACGCAGGTTATTTAAAGTTACAGGTTTATGTGAACAGCCACAAAGGTACCTAGCCCTCAAGGAAAACAGCCGTCAAACGGTGGTGAGCCTATAGTCCGAAGTTCTGAACAATGTAAGCATGTCATTAAAAGAAACGCAGCCTATGGAAATAGGATCAAACTTTTGCACTTATTTTATTTTTCAGGATTCTTACAAACAAATCAATTTATTTTTTCCTGCTTCCTTTTTTATTTCAATGCGTTCCCGTTGATTTTCTCTTTTAGAATTAACACTTGGAAACTAAGGCTACAAGTTGAGGCCCGAATTTTTATATTCTCTGTGTTACAAAAATAGTCTACAGTGTAGACCTCAGTTTTGAGTTACATGCCCCAAATCCAAATAATTTAAGAATGTTTAACATATTTCCCAGCGAATGGGAGAGTATACGGCAATCAGTCGACTTAGCTAGCTGTCTAACGATGGAAGAGCCAGTGCAGAGAGCCCCGAAATATTCTCAGTCACAACAATAATTTTCTGAACTATCGAATGAATCAACTTAACATCCTAATGTATAAAATAATTTGTGTTTTAGGGGATTGAGCCTGATGCACAGTAGTCCAGCACGCTAACCACAGAGCCATTGTGCCCATTGCGGTCCAGGTTATAAGATTATATTATAAAGATCACGAAGTTCGACAGTTTCTTTCCTTTTGAATGTCTAAACTTGACTGATGTACCTATTGCAAACGTGATGTGAGTCAATAAGTAGGGTAATGCCTCGTTCACAATGCGGGCGTGATAACTAGACGAGAGCGAGGCGAGAATCGCTCTCGCCTCGTTCTCGCTTTAACCTCGTCCGGCAATTCACAGGAAACGTGGTACGTCGGCGAGTTTTTCTGACAAAGAATAGAGGGACCACTGAAAACTACAAACCATATTGCCACTTTTTTTTTACAAAAGAGAGCTGCTCTTTTATTGCTTTTTTAGCACTATTGCATGCAGTTTGAATATTCTAAAAACAACCAATTCGCAGTTTTTAGGCGTCGCTTATATAACTATCAGTAAAATGCAACCGAAAACAATTCTGTTGCTTTTTTTGAGCACTTAACCTTAATGATTGAACTCAATCTTGGTCTTAAAATGTTGCTTATGAATTATAAAGTTAGTTCAAAAAAAAAAATTAAGCAATTGTTGTCTAAGGTTGAAAACTCACCCGATAAAGCAAAACGTGTTTTTTTGTTTCGTGAAACAAGAGCACATTGTTTCTTATTAACCAACACACACCAAAGCAAATGAAACAAAACACATGTTTTTGTTTTTAAGTGTTCGGTGGTGGTTGTCAAAAATACACCGAATGCAACAAAACTGTTTCGAAACAGCGTCGTTGACGATAATTGCAACACTCGCCAACGAAAACAAAACATAAAAACCAAAGCAAAACATGTTTCGTTGCCGATAGTTAACTTGTTGTTTTTGCGAAACAAAATTTAATTTTCGTTGTTTTTAAAATGTAAATAAGATTTGCACAACTTCATCGTCTGAGTCTGACCAACACTAAAATAAAGTCTCAAATTCCACACCAAACGAAACAAGAAAACAATACGTTTTGTTTCATTCTGTTTCGCTTGGTGTGTGTTCAAATAAAAAAAGTTTTTATGACTTTCGAATCAAAAACGTGTTAGTTGATCTGATGTTTAAAGAAATACGAAATTCCTCTTTTCACCGTCATTCATTATTATGGGAAAATAAGTTCTAACATTATCGCTGAATTATTTAAAAATTTCTCAGAATAATGAAACCGTATCAAAATAATAACAAAAAACGATAAAAGTGCCGCCCTGTTTGCTTGAGAAAATACAAGTGGTAACCTTAAGTACATTTCTATGAAAATGGCGTCGCTTCCCACTCAGAGAGTAAATGTCATCGGTGTCTCGGGCGAGATTTTTCCAAATTTCCGAAATGGTCGCGAGACGAGGCAACGAGTCTCGCGCCATTGTATATTGGTGCATGCATTTCCTTTGATTGGAAATTATTTGACAACTCGCGCTAGACTCGATCTCGCTCTCGTCTCGCTCTCTCGCTGTATTGTGAATCGGCCATAAGGATTAGACAATCGTTTCTTGAAGCCAAAAGAAAAAACTCGGACCTACTTATAACTGGATCAACATGTAAATGGAAAGGGACTTTTAGATCTCTGCCACAGAAAATACTCAGATTCTGCACTATGGTGGTGGAATGGGATCGTAGCGAATTGAATAGACTTTAGGAGTTGGAGGAAGGCGTACACGGGAAAATTAATAGCTTAGCAGTAACTAGTATTGAGGTCAACCTTGAGATTTTTTTTGACTAAATATAAGAAAAGTTCTGCAGTAAGAGAGAATCGGCCGGAATAAATATCGCGTCGAAGATTTCAGTATTATCATTTACTGTTAAGACGAGTGGACCAATAGTACCTACACCATTTTATCCTCGAAATGAAAAGGGTGAGAAACCAATGGGTTTAAATTTAAGATATATAATTAGGAGACTAATTTGATTGGAAGCTTAACTGTAGCTGATGGCAATCATCATAAACAAACACTATTTCTAGTAGTGTCCTTGAAAAAAAAACTCGATAGAATTAGTCGGCGTATGGGGATAAGAATTTCAAATTGAAAAGAGTCGCATTTTCTTGTTGATAAATGATCACATAGACTTTTAGAAAGTCGAAAATGTATCACATTATCATTTAGAAGTGAAAAAAAGGATCAACCAACAAATGTCCATGTAGGTAACAGTAATCAATAAAGAATATGGAAAACCGCCTTTCAGAAACTGAGACGAATTGTTATGCCACAGCTTGCAATCAATTTAGTTTTAAAATAGGTCCCTATAATAATAGAGTATAAATTTAAGCACGATAATGCTAGCATTTTCAGGTGTCATTGACTCCTTGAGAAACGACCCTAAAAAATGTATCAGAAACGCATTCAGAGAGAATTGAGAATACATGCGAAGGAAGAAGAATTTAAGTATATCGAAACAATGATGACCAAAATAAATACATATGCAAATAATGAAATAGTTGTAGGTATTCAGAAATAATAATTTATCAGGAAAATGTTTGGCGCCAAAAACATGATGAGAATATCAATATTTTAAAAATACTTTTTTTCACATCTAGGTCTCTTTGGAATTGATACAAATAGCTAAGCAAAACCAGTTTTCGAAGGAGCAATAATGAAAGGCTAATTTTTATTAGTACAGACCAAATAATAATTGTTCCTTAATTAATTCGACTGTATTGAATCAGAATGCATTTATTGTATCTTAAGAGACCTAAACTCTCTAATGCTCCAGATTCTACGAGTAGACGATTAAATTATTTACTGAAGATGGCACGTGCTTGTACACTGAACAGTCGAATATTTTTAAACAAAACTGTCTTGCAAATGAATTTAAAGAGCGCAAGAGACCTAACCATGGGTCTTTCCTTAAATTTATGCGACTTTAAAAAAACAGTATCAGTAAGATACAATATATTCAATTGAAATAGGCTTACCGCAACTTAAGATCATCGTTCTCATCCCACATGCGCTTTGCATCAATTTCTAGCCTTGCTTTGTCACGGGCCGTCTCGTCCAGGAGCTTTCGTGCAGCTGACAACTCATTTTCATACATTGACTTTATGTTTGAAACCTCACGAGTAACAGTTTCCCGAGCCGTCTGTACCTCAATTGTCAAACGTGCATTCTCATTTTCTAAATTTCTTACTCGGTCAATATAACATGCTAGACGGTCGTTGAGATTTTGGAGTTCGGCTTTTTCCTGCAGTCGACTAGTGCGTGTGGGACTCCTTGGGCTGGTCGATCTGGTAGGAATCCCAGTTGGAATGGGAGTTGAGGTGCTGGTACGCGAAGCCCTCGATGTCACTCGCTTAGCTGTAGACATATTGATATGTTCTCAAATTAACAAACTATTGTATTTTAAAATATGCGAAGCTATAATCTTGTCCTCTAATGTTCGACTCTTCTTGGCAGTAGGAAACGAGTCAATTGTCTTTTTAAATAAAATACGAAAACACTTTGAACACTTTATTATACTAAAAATAGGGAAAACACAACCGTCCTACTTGCGATCAAAATACAATCTGTTCATAATTAAAGAAATTCTTCCAAATAAAATTATACAAACGAAAATGTATGGAGATGGAGAACACGCATATAAACGATTCAAGAGAATACGCGCCTAATGGAAAAGAGAAATCGCAAAGGTGAACTGGTATTTGTATCTATGAAGAGAATCCAATGCCGGCCGTCATCACATCACAACTCACAACTCACAAGTCAAAACAAATTACAATAGAGCCAACCTCTCATTAGATTAAACCCCAGAAAATATTTGAAAGCTATGATAGATACATTTTTAATTTGCCTTACCCTACATTCGAATTCTGAAACTTACCAAGTATGGGAATACATATGGTTATTTTATTATTATTATTATTATAACTTTTTTTAGTGCATAAATAAATTACATGATAAGAAAAATGTATTTATTTATGAATCTCCATTCAAAACAAAGTGGCAATAAATGTATGTTTCCCTCTGTCGCGTCGCCCGTAATTTTCAACCAATTTAGTTGATTTTTTTTTAAATGTCGATAATTACGATGATCAATCGATAAAAAGATTTAAAATCGGATAAAGGGGCGTGACACCGCCCATACAAAAAAAAAAACATTCAAAATCTTATATCTCGAAAACCATACTGAATCGATAAACCCAAAAATTTAGTTTTGACTAATTGAACGGTAAGATGTATTCCGTATTTTCTCAATTCTACTTAACCTGCCAACGCGTCTTCTTGATATTAATATACACGAATAATATAAAGTAATTAGCGAACCCGGCGAACTTCTTCTCGCAGCACAGCGCCATCTATTATTTAACTTGTTAACTTCTTCACCCAAACCAGCACCCAAAACATGTTTTATCACAATTATCCGAAATTTTCCAAGCTTCACAACGAATCTTCTACTCTTACATCCGATGAAAACCAATTCTAATTCTAATTTTTCGCGTGTTTCCGGAATTTCCGAGTTTTCCACTATGAATTTTCTATTTTTCCATTCGAAAAGCCATTCCGGAACAATTGCACACAAAATTAGATAAAAAAAAATCAATTTCCGATTTTTCCAATTTCCCCACATTTCCGGAAGGTTTTTCAAAAATTTGAGCCAAATAGGCCCAGCCGTTCTCAATTGATGAATTACTATACATTTTTCACACCATTTTTATAATAAAATAACTGATATAGAATTCTATACATTTGAAACGATCAAAAATTCCACAATATGCCCTATGCAAAGTACTATACGAAATTCATAAAAGAGTACACTACAAATGATTCGAAGCAGTAGATTTACTCTAAATCGAACACATACGTAAATGTGTATCAATATCATTAGCACAGGTACAAGGCACATGCATACTGGACAAGGCTGATTTCATGGTAAAGAGTACACAAATTCATATACTCCCTTCTGGACAGCCACTGACATCATAGTACCAAAACATTGTGATGACGAATTCTGTGACAAATTGTTAGTTCCTCTTTCCTCATTCGAATGCGTAACATTAACCTGTTTCTGCCATAAAAATATTCTTGAACACCTCAAGAGCTTTTGTCTATTGTATATTGTATTATAAAACTATATCGCTCTTTCGTTGTTTTTGTTTTTTTTTTTCTTGTTGGGGTGAATATCATCAATATTTCAGCTTGAAGTTATAAAAATATGCAGCCATAAAGCCATTTAACGCGGCGCTGACAAATACCTTTCACAGTTTACTTAAAAGTTTGCCATAGCGATATATTACAGATGAAAGTATGAAACGCATAAACTTGACACACTGTATGATGTGAACTGTGAACCCATTGATAGACTTTTCTCAAATGTAATTAAACGGAAGTTAATATTTTCGTAAATGATTTGATCTGACGTGACGACACAAAAGGGATAGCTCGCAAAAATTAATTAGCTGTTTTGGTCTATTTTGAACTGGAAATAGATATGTAGGTTGCTGGAAATGTTAACATGGCCACATACATACACTCTGCGTCACTTGAATAGCACCCCCCTAAGGTCGGTTTTCTATCGCCCACTGGTCCCAAACGAAGCATGCTAGAGACTTAATTTTTTTTTAAATTAAAGTTCATTCAATTGTTGTGACTTTACCAGAAGGTAGATTAAAAACTAAAGCTTTAAGTATTAACAAAAAATTGTTAACTAAAAACCGGCAAAATGTGGGGTATTAATTTTACGTCACTTGAATAGAACATGCATTTAATTTAGCCGTTATCTTTGATAAGTGGACTCATATTTTTCTTTGATCGAATTTTTTTGGTTATTTCGATTATTTTATTTACAAAAAAAAAAAAAAAATTTGCGAGGAAAAAGCCGAAAGGACAAATCAAAGGACGCTCGCCTATTTATTAGGCATATTTTTTTGGGAATCTATAGCTAGCTCACTTTTACATACACATGCAAAACTGTTATACTCACTTTTGGCTATGTTATACTCACTCACCGAGCTTTAAATTCAGTTACAGTACCAGACAGGTACAATATTAAATTTCGTATGTGCAAGACAGCCGCCGTAGTAAATTTTTTGGGACATCGAAAGGAAGGTTTCTGATGGGAATGATGAATTTTTACAAGCGGTTTGTACCTAAAGCCGCGCAGCTCCCTCTCAACAACTTACTAAAAGGACGAAACAAGAATCGGCTATTTCGGACAAGTAGTTTTGGTACCTCCCATACAAAACCACCCCTATCGTGGAATCCGTCGGAATTGAGTTTCACTTCACCTATTCGATTCCCTTTCACTTTCTACTGCTATCGTGGAATCCGCCGGAAACGTTTCCTTATCGACACGTTTTTGGGAAAGGTAGTTTCACTGTCAAACGGCTGTCTTTCATTTGTTAACACAAATCTGTGTAGCTGCATTCATCGGAGGCATATAAAAAGTGTGTTTTAAAAGTGATTTCAATAAAAAATAAAGTGTTTGATATAGTAATTGATACGATAGCTCCATTTTTGGAAGCATAAGAGGAAGAACGAAATGAGCGGTGTTCTCAGAGAAGAGTACGAGACAGGTTAAGAGGAGCAGTGAATGATTTCATGGAGCTACCGGATGAAATGTGTTTTTAGAATGTTTTTTTTTTGTTTTAATAAAGTTAAATATTGCACAGATTTATTACAAACGTTCGGCTTAATAACGCAGCTTTTTTACATGTACATTTTCTTAAAAAAAATCCTCACGATCTGCAGCAAGTAAGAAAACCTATGAAATCCGCAATGATTTTGTTGCGGGTAAGAAATGTCATTTTGTTCGGGAAAAATTCGATTTGAACGTTTTCAACGATACAGTGAAACTCATTCACATTACCCACACGGGGAACTGTTCACTTTGCGGATTCGGCGATACCAAAATGTTTTTTTCCGTGAATAATTCCCCCCGGCGGATTCCACGATAGGGGTGAATATTAGACACATGCGTGTACCTGGACAGTACATACAAAGGAGGGTATATTCCCTTCGATGGTACACACATTTTTATTGACAAATAAAAGACAGCCGTTTGACCATGAAATTACATTTTCCAAAAACATGAAGATAAGGAGATGTTTCCGGCCGCTTCCACGACAGCAGTAGAAAGTGAGAATTTTTTTTCTTACAGAATCCCACCCCCGGGTTTTTAAATCGCCGAGACCAAGAGTTTTGGAGTTCGGATAGTGATGGAATACAGTACATGGAATAATAGAGCTGGCGCTTGGCGAACCGTAAAGCCGCGATTTTTAGTCAAACTTTGTCGAGATAATCAGCGTCTCATCTTTTAGTCCACACGTTTAATCGTTTGAAGAAATGAGTAAAGTCCACCTCTGAATCCAAGCGAAGATGCCAAACTGCGAAATGTAGTGAATAGTAGTTCACAGATTCTAGTCATGATGTGATGGTATCAGTTAATATAAACGCCACGTAGAATAATTGTGAATAAATCCGTAGAGTGATGAAATGATAGGGTATATCAACCAGCTTGGACTGCGCAACTTGAGCCAAAGATCGCGTTAACTCGGAAGGCGTTACAGTTGAGGCCCAGGTCGACTCCGTAATAAGTTAGACATAATTAAATCAAGACTTTTTAGGTAAGAAATTATGTGCGACTTTGCCGCATTCTTTATGTTTTCTTCATGTATTTTCTTACAATTTGAATTTACCAAAAAGGAAAAAAAAACTATTAACAAATTTATTAAAACCATACAAGAAAAATAAATACCTACATAATGGCCACAAGGCCACAGTTGAATATTTTCGAAGCAAAATATAAAGACTAAGTCAATCATAATTATATTAATTGTATAATTTTATAAAGCACTAGATTTATAATATATGTATCTTAATTATTTAGGGAATACAAATATTTATGGGAAATAAAACAAATTACACCCCTACCCACCATAAGTTATATTTTGTTCAATATGAATTGAAAATTTACAATTTGTAACAATTAGTTTACAAAAAGAGTATTATTATATCGATTATATTCTAACAAAGTTTCAGATCTCCGCGAAAATATTCCTCTATATATTAGGGATAAACAAAAATAGAAAATACAACATGGAAAGCCAATAACTTTGTATATTTCACTTATTTATAGAATAATTCAACAAATATAAAATACAAAATATATAATTTTTAGTATCAGTGGATTATAATCTATATCAAACATTTTAACGAATACAAAATGGAAACACATAATTTTAAGTATCAATTGATTTCATCAAATATTTCAACAATTTTATATTAAAAAAAATATACGAACACATTTTTGGGAGATTTGATCTTGTAAGAATATTTACGATATGTTAATATTTTAAGATTCTAACAAAAAACTGTACATACACGAAATATATATATAAACAAAACGTGTGTCTAAAAATAAAGGTAAGAATAAAAATCTGAAACGAGAAACAATGGTGAAATAAAAATTATTATTAGATATTACTGTAATGATGACGATAAATAAAGATTTCAATTTATAATTTGCAAATAGACCTACACTAAAAGTGGGGCGGATTCTCGTAAAGACTACTCATTTCTTTGCGGGACAGCATGTTCTGTTGCGAACTTCTGTTTTACAACTTCAAATGATTTCAATTAAGACGTTCTCAGACCACAAGTCGCTGGAAGTAACGGTTTACTTGTACAGAAAGCCGATCAGTATCAGCACAACTTGCGTACATATAGAAGAAAATAAGCACTTTAAGAACATTTGCTAAAGCTAGCGTCTAACGAGTACGTTTTTGTCCTTTTAAATAGCGCAATGTGCTCAGCAGCAGTTTAAACAGATGTAAGAACTATATGCTAGAAGGAGCACTATCGTCTGAAACTTGCAAGGGGGACAACTAAAAAAGCAGTTTTCAAATCTGCTCAGATAGACCCCCCTCCCATAGTAAAAAATGCTTGTATTTAAGCCCTCTACAAAATACCGTTATCAATTTTTGGCGTCGTAGTTATCGTACTCGTGCATTAACTAACTTTATAATTAATAAGCAACATTTTAAGACCAAGATTGAGTTCAGTCATTAAGTTTAAGTGCTCCAAAAAAGCAACACAATTTTTTTTCGGTTGCATTTTACTGATAGCTAGATATACATATAAGCGACGCCTAAGAACTGCGAATTGGTTGCTTTTAGAATATTCAAACTACATGCAATAGTTCTAAAAAAGCAATAATGTGCAGCTCTTTGGACCAGCCACATGCCGCATTGTGGTATCATAGATAGTCGGTAACTGTTGACGGTGAGACAGAGAGCTAACTACAAAATGTAACCAGATTTGCTTAATTTTGTATTTAAGGTTTCTTCGATGAATTTAATTAAATCATTTCTTAATAACAATTTACAGTGAAATGATTGATGAAAAACTTACATATCTCATTTTATGGGGGTGGTTGTAAATGCTGCTGCTGATACCAATATAATGCTGGATACTTTAAAGTTGTAGTCAGCGTATCATTGTGCTCCTCCAACGAATTATTGGCATAGTGTAAAACAAGTTTCTTCAGACTTGAATATATGTTATAGGGTAGTGCCAAGCCAAATCCATTCTCAGTTTCGTAGATAATACAGTGTTGAACAGTATTCTTGCACGCAATTGAGAGAGCATAATTCCCATTGTTATTATCAATCGCCTTCCGGGGACGTATTAAAAATGTCCCTGTTGGTGCATCAGCTAATAGCGCTTGCGCTCGCCGACGAGTACAATTATCTAAGAACCAAAGACATTCATCGTTGTGCGGAAGTTTAGATTCACTTTCAAATCTTTCTTTCCAATCATCATAACCCATGTCAATAAGCAGCTTGATTTCTTCCTCTTTGATACCAAGGTCGATTAAACGGCTGTAAGAAAGATTCGAGAAAAATGTATTTTAAGATGTAGTAAATTTTAAATTAGTTTTATTGCAATTAATATAAATGTCTAAATAAATAAATAGGCCTAGCTTCTCACAACCTATCGCTTGTGTAAGTTTTTTTTTTATTTTTGGGACGAATGAGGGCCTACAATTTTATGTGGACTCCAAAGTGAAAAGTATATTAAGTGCTGTATAATTGAGATTGCTGGTTTAAGGGTAGTGATGCGATTACATGAGAACACAAGCGTTCCCACTCTAGCCTCTCACTATCAACTCCTACTCTCACCTCCACGTTGGTGACTGGTGGGTGCCTAGTACCTCGACCTGAGATGGGGTAACCAACCCCTGTGGAAGGTCGTTGGTGGCAGCGAACGAGAGAGGGGATAGGAGTGTCTACACACTAAGACATCTCCTCTTGTTTCTGGCGGCAGCGGATGAATTCCCTAGATGGAATCAACGGTGGCGTCTACAGTTCCAGTCAGGTCGAACTAAAGTGTAATCCCTATATGAGCTGCTTCGACTTATTTGGATAACAGGTCTATAGGGATCTCCAATACTGAGCCAGGGTGTTGGAAAAGAGTTGGTGGCGGATGAACCCTAAATGGGTCAACGGCAGCGCTCATATCCCAAAATTGGGTTACTGACATCGGAATGTCCGGCCCGCTGTCCTAGGGTCAAAACAGGGCCTGGCCCTCCAGGTTGGGGGTTGTGCCGTCGGGGTAACTTCCCGACCATGGAAAAAAAGACTAGTTATGAGAGAGACGCAACCAGCCTCGGATAACGAAACTCTTCAAATGGCAACCAGACCCGGAACGTCAATGAACTACGATATGAGAGTATGCACCTGGAATGTAAGAACACTCTACACCCCAGGTGCCACTCAAAAACTTGAGTCTGTCCTCACGCGGTACAAGGCAGACATTACCGCGATCCAGGAGATACGATGGATAGGATCAGGCATGATGAAAAGAAAAGATTGCGACATTTATTACAGCTGCAACAAAAGACTGCATGTATTAGGATGCGGATTCGTCGTGGGAAATCGGCTTAGGACAAAAGTTATTGACTTCAAGCCGATAAGTGATCGTCTTTCTGTGATCCGCATCAAAGCTACTTTCCAAAACATAAGCCTAATATGTGCACACGCCCCTACCGACGAGGCTGAAGATCCCATCAAGGAGGAGTTTTATGACCTCCTGGATGGAGCCTACGGAGCCTGTCCGGAGTACGATGTAAAAGTTGTACTCGGGGACTTCAATGCTAAAATCGGAAAGGAAAACATCTTTGGCGGGTTAGTTGGTAAGCACAGAATCCACGAAACGACAACAGACAACGGCTACCGACTAATAGATTTTGCAGCAGCTCGTAATACGGTGATAAGTAGCACTAGGTTTCCAAGGCTAAGGATCCACACAGCAACCTGGCGCTCTCCAGACGGTCGTACCGCCAACCAAATCGACCATGTGCTAATCGATGCGAGGCACGCATCCAACATCCTCGACGTGCACACATTCCGAGGGGCAAACGTCGACTCTGACCATTTTCTTGTCGCAGCAAAATTCAGAGCTCGGCTGTCCAACGAGAAGAAGCTGCGAACCGCCCAGAAGAAGAAATTCGACGTTGGACGCTTTAGCACACCTGGAGTAGCCAGAGCCTACAGCGAGCGCCTGAGCATGAAACTCTCCTCTGTGCACTCACCTACCACAGACGCCAACAATCAGTGGTGCCAGTACCGCGACATCATCAAGGAGGTAGCCGAAACCACTGTAGGGTACCAGCCACCCCAGAGAAAGAGCCCGTGGTATGATGATGAATGCGTGTACAGGAAAAAGGTGACAGAAGATGCACACAAGAAAGCGCTGCAGCGCAAAACAAGGGCAGCGAGAGAAGAGTATCGAGCCAGGAGAAGAGAGGAAAAGAAGATCCTGCGTAGGAAGAAGAGGGCTTACGCAGCTTCCCAGCTCAAGGAGATCGAAGAGTCGTGCGATCGTAATAACATCCGGAGGTTTTATAAAAAAGCCAAGCAACTGGCTGCTGGCTACAAAACCGGAACGCAGGCTCTTCGAGACAGCGAAGGAAACCTAGTCACCGAAGCGCAGGGAATAGTAGATGTGTTTAAGCAGCATTTCCAGCAACTGCTAAATGGGCATCATGTAGAGAGAGTGATAGGGCAAGAAGAGAACCCGCGTCCAGTCAATGAAGAACTAGTTCCACCACCTAGTATAGAAGAAGTTGGCCTAGCTATAAAAAAGCTTAAGAACAACAAAGCCGCAGGCTCTGATGGTTTACCAGCGGAGCTCTTTAAATACGGTGGTGATGTTTTGGTAGGGAGCATGCACCGAATCATCAACCAAGTATGGCTGGAAGAAAACATGCCCGATGACTGGACTATCAGCTCCATATGCCCCATCTACAAAAAAGGCGATCCTATGTCTTGCAAGAACTATCGAGGCATATCCCTGCTTAATGTTCCATACAAGATCCTATCCAACGTACTGTGTGAACGTCTTAAACCGTTCTGCAACACACTAATCGGCACGTACCAGTGTGGCTTCCGGCCCGGCAGATCGACTATAGACCAAATTTTCACACTGAGGCAAATCCTGGAAAAGACCAACGAATTTCAAGTCGAAACTCACCACCTATTCATCGACTTCAAAGCCGCGTATGATAGCATACATCGTCAGGAGCTCTATGTGGCGATGGCCGAATTCGGAATCCCGGCAAAACTGATTCAGCTGTGTCGCGTGACGCTGGAAAACACGCGCTGCAATGTGCAGTTTGGAAGCAGCTTCTCCGATCTATTTCAAACTTGCACCGGATTTCGGCAAGGAGACGCGCTGTCATGCGACTTTTTCAATCTCGTACTGGAGCAGATAGTGCGTAGGGCAGGTGTCAACACGGAAGGCACTATCTTCAACAGATCCGTACAGCTACTGGGCTATGCGGACGATATTGACATCATCGGTCGCTCCCAGCGTGCCGTGGTAGAAGCGTTCACGGCGATTGAAGAACAGGCGAAGTCCGTTGGCCTTCAAGTAAATGAGGACAAGACTAAGTACATGCTATCAACAAACAAACAAGCATCTGTCCACCGCCTAGGACAAAACGTCACTATTGATAGCAACAACTTCGAGGTAGTTAAGGAGTTCACCTACCTCGGAGTAAACATGAACTCCACGAATGACACCCTAGTGGAGATCCGGCGAAGAATTACCCTAGGAAACCGTTGCTACTTCGGTTTGGCAAAACAACTGGGTTCAAAACTCCTAACTCGAAGGACGAAATGTGTGCTCTACAAAACCCTCATCCTGCCAGTTCTGCTTTATGGCGCCGAGTGCTGGACGATAAGCAAGAAGGGAGAGTTAATACTGGGCTCCTTCGAAAGAAAAATACTTCGGCGGATTTTTGGTCCTGTGTGCGAGGAGGGCGAATGGAGGAGAAGATACAACCGCGAACTCTATGAGCTGTACCAAGATGTGGATGTAGTCCAAAAAGCCAAAACACGTCGACTACATTGGCTCGGCCACATCGAGCGAATGGACAATAATGCTCCAGCTAAGAGGATCTTCGAATCCCAGCCCCCAGGTTCGAGAAGACAAGGAAGACCGAACCTCCGTTTCAAAGACCAAGCCATCGCGGATGCCAGAGCGCTTGGTCTCGATAACTGGAAGCAGCGTGCCCGGGATCGTAGAGGATGGAAGGCTGCAGTGTCTCAGGCAGAGACTCTTCACGGGTCGGGAGCCCGATAAGTAAGTAGTAATTGAGATCACTATAAAACTTGCACTATCACACATAACAACATACATATGAGTAACAGAATAATATTCTGCTTCTGCTTCTAATGAGCCCTATAAAAAATTTAAGACATTAATTTCTATTACTTTGTACTTACTCTTGTAATTTATCCTTTTCAAATGATAGTACTTGTATATCAGGTTTAGCTGCATTAATCTCTCGCTCAACGTGCTTATACTCTTCCTTCTTTCCATCGATGTATTTGTTTAGTTTCTCCATCTCATCGTTCAAGAATTTCAAATGATCTTGTAGTACATTTTTATTCTCTTTCAGCCTTTCTTGGTCTTGTACGCGGGCGTTTTTAATAGAGATTAACATCACTTTCATTTGCACATGTAACATTTGCCTGGCAATTCCAAAAACTTCTAGTGCCGATTTCTTTTCACTTAGCTCACTCTCAGCTGCCTCAAAAATCTCTTTTTTATTTTGCAAATTTTGCTTACGAGCGTTTAACGCATGATGCAAATGCAAAAACTTCTCGATTAGCTTACGAAGATCAACGGTACCACGATTGGTAACGTCAATATTTGACTCCTCGTCAACTTGACGAACAATAGGTTTCATCAAAGTGATATCAAGTGTTTTATTATATAGTATTAAGGAATTGGTTCTATAGTAGTTGATTAAATCAACAACTGAGTTGAATTTACAGTCTACAAATCCGTACATTCCATTATCATGGCAGATTTTTATTAATTTTTCCGTTCCATCCTTAATTAGAGTCAGAGTGTATTCGCCTTCTTTAGAAAGTGCATCGCGAACTAGAAAGCTTCCATCTGGCTCTCCAAATAGAATGTTTTTAACTTCCTCCCGTGTAATTTTGCCCCAATACCACTCCGCGTCTTTGAGTTGATCAATTGCCTTAGTTTGTAAATCGCGTTGATGAAGATTAGATGATTTTCCCAAAGACGATGGCTTTACAGCTGTCGGTTGTAGTGGTGGCGGCGGTTTCGGTCGCATGGACAAATCCGAATTCAATGACGGTGATGTGTACGGTGATGAATACCCAGTTGAAGGACCATGTGGAACTGAACTAGCGATCGGAACGGGAACTGATGCTTTCCAAGCATTTGTCGCAGGTATATTAGATGGCATATTTACACCGGATGTAGTGACATTCACACGAGAAATCTTACGAGGAGGTATAGCTGGTGCTTCGTTAAAAGGCGGCACACTTTCCTCGCCTTTCCATGATTGAAAGAGAATTTCGATAATTCGGATGTGATGTTCAGTGTTTTCTATTATTTTACTGATAAAATAAAACAATATGTAACGAAATAGATCCTTATACTTTATTTTAATACTTAGGTACTTACGTAATATTTCTCCAAGGTGGTCGAAGCAGTATGTGCGAAAATGATTGTAGCATTATCGTTGGTGGTTCATGTCGTCCGCTTGCAAACTGAACTTTCGAGATTCGTCGCAAATGATCCATAAAAAATGTGAGCGTTTGTGCATGATGTACAGGCAATTGTTTGGCACAATTGACGACTTCTGCTATACTCTCACCTGGGTCCTCAGTGTAGAGTTCTAAATTAGAAATTGATGAGTTATTAGCACATCAGTACTTATTTTGAAATTGGTCATAAATTTCCGCCTGAATGTTTAAACCGAATAGGTTAAAGCTAAGCACCCCAAAACTTTAGTCTTTACCCGTCCGAGTGCCTAAGTGCGCTTTTGTATGCTTCGACTTATGTGAACTATATTATTAATTATTGATCTCGGTCGATGTCATGGAGGATGGAGGGTTGTGCTCGCGAGTGACACTTGCACTTGGACGGTTTTTTTTTATCATATATATGGGTAGGGTATGGTTGATCCGTTGAGACTGCAGTTTAATTTCCGATATTGGACAACTCCTAGAGACTTGGCATTCTTAGAATTTTTTGAGGAATTCCTTACATTGTTGACAGACTAAATTCCGGAATTGTGCTTTTGTTGGTAAAGAGAACTAATTCCGTTTTATGTAGGTTAACTGTCTGACGATAGTGTAGTTAGAACGTACACGTTCTGACTGACATTTTTGTCTCCTCTTCACAAAGTGTTGCTGTAGACAAATTTGCAAGACAAATTTTAATTCGGTCGGTAAATTTAAATTATGACATTATTTTTAATACATACAGCTGTGTTCATGAAAGTAGTAGTGCATTTCTCTAAAATAGTCAAAAGTAAATAAATTTTGACCGAAAGTAACGGAATTTTTAAATTTTTATTCTCTTCTTTGCATTCTAAACAAAAAGTTTGCTTGCTTATATTTTTCAATGGATCTAGGATGAAATATATATTATATATCTCTGTAACTACTTAGGCTCTGTAATGACGTTCAGCACTAATATCAGCGCTAAAATAAAACATAAAATGTTGCTACCGTTTTGTCTTTGGTCCGGTTTGTATCGCAGGAGTTTGGAAAACCAGATTAACTGAACTAAAGTGGATTTTCATATCCATATCTAACACTAACTTAAGTCCCCAGAGTCCCACTATGGCAGGTACTTGCGAAAGTTAAAAATATTGTCATCAAATAAATACATATATTGGTACACGTGAGCGGTATACTTACTTGCAGCTGTGATAAATCTGTCGTACCAAATCATAGGTACCAACGGATCTTTTAGTTCTCGCAAGTATTTTTTTATAAAGCCAACCAACTGCTGCGGTTCGACTTTTTCGTAGAAACTATATTCCAGGTCTGGTGCAGTAAGTAAATTAATTAGCTCGGCGTTGTAGTCATCCGGTATAGAAGTTGATTTATAAAGCTTATACAAATCAATCGGTAAATTATTGACTTTAAGTTGTAGAGCCTCCGTGGCCGATATCAGTACAGCAGGAGCCATCGACTTTTCAGCATCGAATTGATGACATAAGCCAATACCAGAAATTGGAATATTTTGAAGTGTGTAGCTGGTATGAGATGAATTTAAATTTGCATGTTTATCAACTGGTTCATTTAAATGTGCGGCTGGGAGTGTCAAGTCGGCAGATGCACCAGTTGTTAGAAGGCCATAATATCCACTAATGGTGTTTGGGGACGTTACTGATCGAATACCTGGACAATTAGCGGTTAAGCCATTTGCAAGGCAAGTACGATGAATTATGAAATTGCATAATTCGCATTGGAGACCTTGATGGACTATACCCCGAAGATAGCGGTTGCACTTCTCACATATTTCTGGAGCATGGAAACTAGATTCGACAAAAATATGTTGGCGATGGGGAGGAATATTTTCCCTTCCTTCCTCATCATCGCACGGCAAAGTTATTTGTGGTTGTACGGATGTGAGAGCACCACTTATTAGCTCTTTGATGCATTCAAGAATGGCCAAACGATGATTGCAGTTTTTTATACCCATAATCTATTACAGAGAGAGATTACATAATTTTTTACAAAATAACAAAGGAAGTGTAAGGACTCACAGTTAGTTTTTCATCGTCAAGATTTGATAAATCACGTCCCATTATGTTATTGGCTTTGAATATCTCAACTAAAGGGTATAAATTGACAGCCGTCATCCATTCCAGAACATTGTTATTCGTCCACTGTATAATAGGCTGAAAGTGGAAAATTTTTAGATTTAGATTTGAATGTTAAAGGTAGAAAGTTTAAAGTTTGTATCAAAGAGTCTGCAAGCTAAATTATATCAGCCAACTTCTTCTAATTATATACACAGTTGTAAATATCTCATGCCAGATTCGACGAGACGAGATAGACTTTTATTCAGAAGAAGAGTTTTTAATAAAAAAAATGAATGCCCCTATTGTAGAACACAACTCAACTTAGTTGAGTTGAGTTGTCTTCAATTCAACTCAACTTTCACACAACCTAAACGAACTAACAACTTATAGACAACCATCGCCATCTTTGTTGTGCTTTGACAGACAACTTTTCTAACAAGGTTGCGTATGACAATACGGACAATACCGAATTTTGAATGTCATTAAACCAAGAGATAACTCAACTGTAGTTGTAGTTGTCTTACACAATAGGGGCATATATCTTGAATTGAAAACCTATGGGTTGAGGGGATATCTCTGGCTGATTTAAAAAAAAATGTTCAGCATTTTAATTGCGGGACACCCTCTGCTTTAGTATATTATGTTACTTAAGAACGGTGGTATAAGGGCGAGAGGTAAAGGGGGAGTAGGCCGGTTTTAAAAATGCTTTCAGCGGTGTAATGGTGATACTATTGGTTACTTAAGGTGGGGCGGAGAAGGGATTACGGTAACAAAGGGGCGTAGTACCTCTCATGCAAAAAATTGTCATAATCTTATATTTCGAAACCCACCGAACCGATTGAGCTCAATTTGTAGTATATAATTATACAGACAATCTCTCCTATTCGCCCGGGAGTGCTTCTGTTATGTTTTGTCAAAATTCGACAAAGAGGTGCGGCACGCCCCAACAAGGAAACATAGCAAACTCTTTTTTCCGACAGTTTGAAACGTAGTCCGTCGATTGAGCTGAAACGTACACAATATAATTTGCTATGAAGTGAGAAGTCCACGTATATCTAGATTTTTCAAGCCTGGAATATCCAAATCTCAAAATTAGACTATATCTTAATATTTATAGCAGCTTTACCCTTGAAATTAGGTAGAGTAGACGTTTATTGCCTGTTAAAAGCATTTAATAAAATATGGGCGGGCACGGACAATGAGACATTTCCTATAACAGGACAAGTTATCATCGGCCTGGCCGATGTTGACACCCTCCAACGCAAACAAGACATGCAAAATGTCACGCATGGGCCTAATATTGATTATAATACCAACCCGAGGACGGTAAAAATAAGGTCTCACACAAAATTCCATTTGTCCAGGTCGATTCGTTAGGACGCTATCGTATGTATTCAACAGACAGAAGGACATGGCTGAATCGATTCAGAATTTGATCCTGATTCAGGATTTTATGGGGGATCGGTGCACGACTGGCTCGCACGAACCTTTCTCGTTTATTCCAATACTTTTACCCAACAACAGTTAGGGCCGGTGCACACATGCGTTTTTTTCCCGCGCGGGCCCGCAGCGGGTCCGCGTTTGCGTGTTGCTGCGGGTGTTGTAAAAATGACGCGCGGGCTCGCAGCGTGTCTGCCTACTTGTGTGCACCACCCAATTTAGGTGTGAGTACTGTAACACGCAAACGCGGACCCGCTGCGGGCCCGCGCGGGAAAAAAACGCATGTGTGCACCAGGCCTTAGAGATTTTAGAAACTGCACTGGCGCGTATGTTGTGTAAGCCGATAGGAATAAAAAAATTTATAACGCCTTCTAATTTATCTTAGTTATGGGGGACATGCAATTAACTTTCAAGGTAGACTATTTTTTTTACAATGACTCTCTGATACACCACTAACATGCATAAATAATAATTAAATAGATAAAAAAAAACTTACCGAATCATATTTGTTGGTCTTCGGCAATCCCACAAATGGTTTCCGAGTCTCGATGCATGGATAGGTACCGCTGTACTCGGAACATGGTATGTGAAAACATGATTGACAATCTACCGAACAATACAAACAACAATCAAATAAGGAGCAATTACAGCTACATTTCAACTGACAAGTGCAATAATCGAGAATTGATTTTAGTTTATCAGGACTGATATCGCCATTGTTGCTATTGCGATATAAAACTGAACTTTTTACTTTACATACAGGCGATAGGGCTAATTTTTCTACTTCCGGTGGATCCAAAGAGTCATCCGAGAGGGAGCTGGCTCTTTGGCTGCAAGATTTTAATGGAAAAGCATTTCCTTTCTCTGCTACGCACTTTGCTTTATTATGTTCACCGCCATGCAACCACCGCCAAAGCTCACGTTCATCCCTCGGTTCGCGGAGGACATTTGCGTGTTGGATAATAGTGTTTAATGTGTTATTAGACGTTGATTCTCCCGACAAAATCGCTTCCGAAATCGAGGAGCATTTATCATACTGTGTGTTCGCATGTCGTAGGATGTAGTTCCGTGAATCAGTTTTTGGGACTGTTATCTTTCGGTTGTTGATGTTCTTTACAGTTAATGGTTTATTGTTTGCTGTGAATACAGCGCCATTAATTGGTGTACCATAACCTTGTTGGGTGACGTCTTCTTTTAGGTTTGTCGCAGTTAGACCGTCAAGTTTCGATGATTGGGTTATATTTTTTTTGTAATAGTTTTTTGAACTGTCCAAATTCTGTTCAATTTCAACCGTTTCACAGCTATCCTTGGAACTAATATGAATTGATGTATCCGTGGGTGAATATGTTTGTGTTTCCCTACTTGTTCCGACAACAGATGTCCGTTTGTCTGATGTTGCTGCTGTTGATGACTGCGGTTCGTTGAGACAGATGGTTATAATCTCAATCCGTGTGTTTGGACTTACTTCCAATTCAACATGCGTGACAACGTTTGGATTCTCCGATAAGGAAGTTTCTACATTACTTTCAGAATCATGGTTAGTTTTAAAGCCGTTAGTATCACTATTGCGCGAACCTCTCCAAATACTGGTTTTCTCATTTACCATACGTTTAACTGAATTGGCGATCCTTGCTGATGAGGTCAGTGGACTTCGAAGAAAGTTACTTAACAATACTCTTTTATTTGCCGACCCATTCGAGATAGCAGAAGAGGCCGCGGAAGAGGCCGTACTTGTATTTGATTGTAATGTGGTGGATGTGAATGTTGATTGATTCTCTTCCTTATTATCTAGTTTATTCTCCTCTTCCTCTTCTTTTTTATTTCCACAAAATTGTTTGCTTAGCAAATGGGTAACTTTTGCTGGCTCACTAATTGGGCTGGATAAGTTTATATCGGGCATTTCTTTTTGATGTGGAAAATGTTTTTTTGAGGTTGTATAATGAATTCCAAACTTTTCTGTTGCACAAACATTTTGTAGTTGAGCACAATTGCCAAAGGTATTTTCTGGCATGTATGTGATAGGATTTTCATGAATATCGTTACAAACATTGTAAGAAGATACATTTGAAGTGCCAGGACATCCGTCGGCATGTTGCAACTGCCCTCGATCTGCTACATTCCTCGCTATGATTTCTGCGCTTGGCAGCTGGAATGTGGTAGTCTTTGAGTTGTTATCATGCAACAGTAGCCCCGCCCTTGCCTGTTTGTTGGGTATGCTATTCTCCTGCAATAACGTTTCCTCACACTCTCTAAAGTCGACGACATTTTGCATTGGCTGAAATGTTTCATCAGCTTGATGTATTTTTGGACAGACGTTCTGGCTTTGAATGTCCTTGGGCCAGAAAAGACTCCTCCCAGCACTTCTATGAGTCAATTTGGATTGACTATCAACTGCATACACATCAATGATATCAACGTTAGCATTACGTAATATTATCACATCAGTGGAAGTTTTTGGGTTTCTGTCCGATTTATTTTCCTTCTTTTTATTGACTGCATCAACAACATCCTCCGCTGCTTGACTTGTCGAATAGATTTCATTCGGTAGGTGACTATGTGAACGATGTTGTTGGTTGATGTCGTCTTTCTCTTCGGATTCGTTTGTCGTTTTCTTCTTTTTTCTCAATTTCAGCATTTAGAAGTCTGCCCTTAGGCAATACTAAGCTTTGTCCACTTTGTCTAAGCGCATTACTCAAATAAAACTATATTAGCTTCGCACTTCGCTCTGCATATGTACAAAATCTATATGTTAAGTTGTGGGAAACCATGATTAGAATACACAAATAAACAAATATTTATACAATTTTGTGTAGATTCTAAAAAACATATAGCCCATTTGTTATGACTGCAGAAACATTAATTTAAAGACAAGTTTTCCGAATGCTCCTTCTTTAACTGACCGTTTCTAAAAATGTTGGGACGTTTCAAGCTAAGTTGGGACACTCTTGGCAGTTCTTCTCACCGCGATTGAAATGAGTTTTTTTTTTAAATAAGTCCTAATCTTCGTCTCTCTTCTCTATTCTATAAAAGTGAATGCAATAAAGGTTAAAGTCAAGATGTCCAATACACGTCAACAAAGAAATACTGTAAGAAAGTGTGATGTCGAAAAGCCGATATCACAAGAGACTGGTCAAAATCTCGACCGCCCTCATTAATCAGCCGACTGATATGTTGGCTTTAACCCGACCACCACCACGGAACCCCTGGTTTGATAAACACTGTTCTTCAAACGCAGAAAACAAGAGGCGTATGTGGAAAAGGTATTTCTGCAGACTTTACGGGGATAAACACCAAAAACCCGCTGTTAGGCAAACGTACCAGTCAATAAAGATGACGATAGACAAACAATCAAAACGAAGTAAGGATAGCAAAGTCAAAGCTAAAGACCGGGCATTTTAAGAGCAGCTTAATATGGCTTGTTAGTAGAGAGCATGCACCAACTACTAATTTTTAAGATTTGGCTAGATGAATGTATGGTGTAATAAATGTGAGCCCTTCAGCTAAATAAAGGTATCAGTCTCCTTAACCGAACCGTAGAGCCGCTGAAGGAAGGATCAAAGGACCGACTTGAAATTATTCTGAAAACCGTATTATAAAGCCATTTAACGTAAAGTTCTTCAGCTGATAGATGTTGATAGATTGCGTCTAACTGTTGCTCGTGATCGACCCCCCATCTATAAAACGAATTGCATGATTTTGGGTCAAAAATAATCGTGATCACTGTATGGCGGCGCGACCCAACCGGTCACTGTAGATGATGAACGCAACAGAGCCATGGTCAATGAATTTTTCATTCTTTCTCGTTTTAGCAAATAAAAAGATCTACAACGTTAGTATTTACAATTTTCACCTTAACCTCAACATTTTTCGAAAAACTTGCGGAAAATCGGTTTTTTGATTTGTAGTTTTTTTCTTTGACAAAAAAATTTCTATGAAGCTGAAACTTAGGCAAAAAACACCTTTTAGTGTTGTAAAAAGGCTAAAATATAAAATTAAATATAACAACAACCTGTGATTATTTCCGCCTGAAAAAATGACTGCCTTTTTACAACACTAGGTTTAGTTAACCTAACCTAACCTACAACACTAAAAGGTAGGTATTTTTTGCCCAAGTTTCAGTTTCATAGACATTTTTTTGTCAAAGAAAAAAATTAAAACCAAAAAACCCTTTTTCCGCAATTTTTTCGAAAAATGTTGAGGTTGATGTACAGTTCAGCCAGAAGTCGCATAATACTGTTTTCAACCCCTAAAAATGCATCTTATTGCACCACAGATAGCCGTTGCCGGTTCGATTTATTTTGTCCTCTTTAACAAGACATTGTTCGACAGTATTCGATTTTTTTTTGTTGTTCGAAACCTATTTGTGCTAGACTTATAGTCGGGGAAAATACTGTTTATGTCCACCTTGTACAGGAATGACCCAAGATACCAGAAAAAATTCCATCTAAATTTGTTGAATTTTGAGCACCTCCAAAAGGTAAAAGCATAGAGACATATGGAAGTGTAGTACATTTTAAGATAGCAAACTAATATTGAATGGCCGTGGATGGATTCGACAACAAGCAATATGCCTATAAGATATAAATACATGTTTCAGATGTTTCAAAGCGAGCCATATTTGTTTACATTTATTTTATATTCCAAAAAAGTTTTTTTTTTCAATTTCTTATAATATTCTCCAATTCGAAGTAAAATACAAAAAGAAATTGTTTTCTACCTATTGGGGCAGTTCCGGTGATTTTGTAAACTATCAATTTAAATGACAAACCCCTAAAATCTCTTTCTCTGATATGTATGTTTTAAATGCAAATTTATAGGCAATTTTTTGAACGTATTTTCCTACAAAGATGTAATAAAATAAATTATTATGACACGGCAAATAAATACAATTAAATATTTATTGAAATTCAAATCAATGCCCTTGTCGGCAGAGGTTCATTGGTATAGGTAAGTTAAGTACACCCTCCCTCTATCTCTCAAATACGTGGTACAAAACCACGTGGAAACGAAATAATTTCAACTGCTATGACCGCACCTAATACTACGACCACATAGCAGTTAGAAGCTAATCAAAAGTCATCCATTATGAAAAATGCTGTTGGACATAACTGTTGATATTTAGTATGTTGACTACCACTGTATCTAAGTATCTTGTATACGGATCGCGTTGTTATGTGAATGCTGTAGAATGATGTAGCTAAATAACCTAAACAACGAAATATGTACATAATTTATTTTTCTTACGACCTCACAATTCACATAGCGATTACATACTGAGTACACCCTCAAAAACAAAACAGTGTTAGACACAAACACACACAAACACATGAGTTATTTAATTCAACAAGATTGCTAGAATAGAATAAAGGGGTCAGTTGAACTTTGGTTCCTTTTCTTTCTTTGCTTATTGCTTTCAAGATGCCTACACTGACACACACGCATACACATGTTTCAGACTATCTTTTCCATTGCATCCCATTTTATCTTTGACAGCAATTTCAATTCAATAAAGTGCCTTTTTTTTTGTAGTAAATACTTATCACATAATATACATACAATTCACATAGAATAAATGTTGTCTATCTCTTTCGTTCGCTATTCTGTCGGTGAATTGGAATTCATGTAAATACACATGCCAATATATTAATAATATGCACTCCAATATAATGAGAGCATCTCTCTCAAAATCTCCGGCTCTTAAGGTATAAGAGGTATAAGAAGATTAGATCACACATGCGAAAAACTATAATGGAAATATCTTTAGCCCTGAGCAGCAAAAAAAAAAAAAGGATTGCACTTTAAATGACAGTTTTTTTTTTCTTTTTTTTGTCTATAATTTTAACACACCCGCTACCACGGAAACGATACGATAGATATTTAGCGCGGTTTATCGTTCTGATATTAAGCACTGCGGCAAAATGTAAACTTACTTGGCAAATCAAAAGTAAAATATATACATATCAGATTAAAAATATATATACATATTTGCGCATATGTTCTATGTAAACATGAATAAAAACCCGAACGACCGACGAAAATCAGCGGCAAAATAAAAAAAAATGTAACAGAGATACCTGTTTGGTAGCAGAGAAAGAGCGCACAGTATAAGGAACAAAAGGCATATAAATTTAATTGAAATACAGATTCAAATTAATCTCAGTCATAACATTATTAAGAATGATTTGTTTGTTAAATTCAATTCAGTATAATCAGTATGAAAACATACTTTTGCCTTACGAAACAAAAAATAACCATAATAGAGTATGAGCAACAAAAAGTGCGAACAAATAGCGAGCAGTATTTAGGCGGACCAAATAATGTGAAATGGAATTATACTGAACAGTGTTCCCACTGCTTCATGGTGTGTGCCGTACCATAGTGAGGTGTTTGGTACTTTGGCCTATTTCACCAACTTACAATTTGTATTTACAAATACTTTCCCACAAAATTTGGTTTCACCATCTAACAAAATACCGAATTTGACACTTTTCCGGAAACAAACCGTCAAATAAAAATGATCGAACGACATCGTTTTCACTAAAGCTGTCGCTATCATATCTGTGAGAATAGACAGAGACGTGAGAATAGTATCGAAACGATGTCGTTCAATCGTTTTCATGTTACGTGATCTGGGCCCTGGAGTAAAAGGTGGTATTAACTATTAAGGCAAAAGCGTTCAACAGTTGCTATAAATCGCTTTGAATAATATTTAAGCTTTGCTAACTAAGGACTATACTAGAAAAAATCCGGAAATATTTGCGCGATCTGACAATACTGAAATATGAGATCGTAGCACCGTTAAATTTTGATCACATGCTCTTATAATTATTATAAATAAATAAAAAAATTATAAATTATAATTATAAATTATATATATATAATTATAAATTATAAATTTTTTTACCTTAAGGCCGTGTGTTAACTGGGAGGGATAAATAATACTATCTTCAGTTAATTTACTATCGTGGTGGAAAACGAATTTTTAGCTGTCAACTGTCAACAATTTATCCTGCCCCTCGAGCAAATTAATAAATTATCCTAAAGCCTAATTTTTGACATTTTCTTTTGCTTGAGTTTTGCTAGAATATTCAAGAGGAAATAAAACACTGAATTTCAATAAATTAATACCGTGACATATATATAAGGCCCAAAAAATTAAAGGGGTGTTATTTCCTTTTTTGGGGCCTTATTTTCTAATAAAAATTGGGGCCTTATTTCATTATGAAAAAAGACCCCAAACGAAAACGTTTTTCTTACAGTAAACCCCCCTGCTAGAGTTTACTGTCAGATTTAGGGCCTTATTTAATTTTTTTTTGCCTTATTTCATAGCAGTGGGGCCTTATTTCATATTTGAAATTGGGGTATTATTTCATTATGAAATAACACCCCAAATTTGGGGCCATACTGGATTTTATGCTGGAATTTCATAAATTTTATCAGTATTTTATGAATGCGTACTACAAATATTGACGTATACGACGACTTAAAATACTCCAATTTAAATTTAGAATTACGAGTGCCTTTTTTCGTCCTTGAACGCCAGTTGTCGTTAAACGCCTTGTGGGTCCCATTAGTGTACGACGAACGTCTTGTGAGAAATTTCGCAGACATTCTTTAAGGTGTTAAAGGCCACAAAACGACAGAAAAACGACGATTTTTGTTGTTAACAAATTAGTGATCGCCAAGTAATGAAAACGACTAAAAATGTAACTCTTCTTGAATTGTTAAGTTATTCAAATAAATAAAATTAACAAACCAGAAACAATTTAATGGATTTGATAGAAAATCATTTCATTGGCAAAGGTTTAGAAAGGGAGATTCTTAAATGTTGACACTAAGATCGAATGGGACTATACAGGGTGTCCCAGTTAAGAAGTAGAATCCTTTAAGGGAAGATTCCTGACGTTCTGCCGAACAAAAAATTGTATGGCAGGGGGTGGGGTCTATTTTCATGGCATTTATTTTTTATTATATATTATTATTATATTATTTATTATTTTATTTATTTTATTTATTTTATTTATTTTATTTATTTTATTTATTTTATTTATTTTATTTATTTTATTTATTTTATTTATTTTATTAATTTTATTAATTTTATTAATTTTATTTATTTTATTTATTTTATTTATTTTATTTATTTTATTTATTTTATTTATTTTATTTATTTTATTTATTTTATTTATTTTATTTATTTTATTTATTTTATTTATTTTATTTATTTTATTTATTTTATTTATTTTATTTATTTTATTTATTTTATTTATTTTATTTATTTTATTTATTTTATTTATTTTATTTATTTTATTTATTTTATTTATTTTATTTATTTTATTTATTTTATTTATTTTATTTATTTTATTTATTTTATTTATTTTATTTATTTTGTTTATTTTATTTATTTTATTTATTTTATTTATTTTATTTATTTTATTTATTTTATTTTATGTATAAAATGTAGTTCAATTTATCTACTACTAATATTCTATTCTCATTGCAATTTGTAAATATGTGGCAACACCTACCGTAAAAGGAAAATTAAAAAAAAAATGTCGGTATTCCCACCGAACACAATCTTAAAGTGTAGTCGAAATAAACTCGATAGACATACAAGACAGACAGTGTATGATTACCATTATACATAACACACCTCAACCAACAGATGAGTACCACCACGAGGTACATGATACGCACTAGAAAAGGCAAACAAAGTAGTCCAGCCAACCGAAAAACCAGCAAGAATCGTAAAAGCGGCCAAGAAAACTCCATTCATCTGTTGAAATGTTTGTTGCTTAAAGAAGAAAGAAAAAAATAACAATCGATGATGGTCAGCATAGTTACAAGGGCAGGGAAAGTGAAAGCAGCTATGCCATCTCCTACTATATACTTTCGGTTACGAACAAGGGACATTGTCACCTTTTCTCGCAGTTTTTGAAACTGCCCCTCGGCTAGAGAAAGGTACAATGATAGCGGCCTCACAACACTGTCCCTACACAGGGACTAAACTTCCGAACGAATTTGTTTCAAAAATTTTTACGTTGCTTCGTTTTACTTATTTTGTTTGTAGGGTTGATTACTACGATCTGCTTTGTGCTCCGCTCCTCTCGAACATACTGTGATTGGTTTGGTATTTTTTTGTTTACATGATGTTCCCAAAGAGGTATACATTAAATTGTCGTCACTTAAGGTCTGCGCTGTTTCTTAGTCTTCTATAGGGGGAGCCTGCACCCATCAGTGGAACTTCTGCCATTATGAAGATGATAGTCGAGACTCGAGAGTGTCGAGTGATGTTGCTGGTTGGCATGCCAGAAAAAGTTTCTGGGCCAATAAATTGAGATTTTGTGTCCTATCGTTGATTTCGAATCCCTCGTGACCTGACTTTTTGTGGGCATCTGGCTGTTCTATAGAGTTTAGGCAATTACAAATAAGTCTGGGGTTTAATTTCTATGAGCCAAGAGCTTAAGCGCTGCTTTGCGGTCTCGACAGTAACCTAATACTAGATCCTCTGAGATTTCGCCTTTCTCTGTTACTGATTTGCTTCGCATAGATATCAGCTTGGAATATCGTTGTGATGTTCCCAAGGGGGACTGAGATATTGCAGTAAGGTTCAATGATTCCTTCCCCAACAGCAGTTGGCATTTTTTGAACCGTTTGTTTACCATACCGATACGGACACCATACCATACGGATTTATATAGCCTCCGACATAGACCGGTCCGAAATGGATATTTTGTGAATAGAAGAAGTCAGCCACTTGAATATCGAGTGGTTGAACATAATGTTATTAAGATCTGAATGGGACCGTTTCAGATCTCCTGGTTTGCATTTGTGGACGAGGTGAAGGTGATGTTTCATAGCGTAAGCTGCGGTTGTGTTCTTAATGGAGAAGGGTTGTAGAGTTCCTCTAAGGCTACCAACGAACAGCCGGGCATGGCACCTATGCTATCAATGCACGCCAGTATCTGTACCTACTCTTTGAAGAGCTTGTTGAATTGAGGTTGGATTTGGCGAACGAGTCAACGTTTTGCTTCATGTAATTGCGTGAAAGCAAAAAACGAGAGCCATTTCATAGACTTTTTCGCTCAACTTTTTCGTCAACGTTTTGCTTCATGTAATTGCGTGAAAGCAAAAAACGAGAGCCATTTCATAGACTTTTTCGCTTTGTGCGAAAGGAAAACAACGACAGCTTTTTCATTGACGTTTTTCAATTAATTTGATTATTTCAATATTTAAATGTAATTTGCGGATACATATTTGTAGCAATTAGAGTGTCAAAAGAAATAAACAGTTCTGGAGGAGTATATGTATGTATGACTTTAATGTGACAATGGTACAAACGAAGAGTTGCACTTACCAACCGCAACATATCAGCCGACTAGATGGCTAGGGCATGTAGAGCGAATGGACACCAAAGCTCCCGCTCGAAGAGTTTTCGATTCCAACCCGGAGGGACAACGCAGTAGAGGAAATAAATAATAAATACAAATTTATGACTTAATAATGAGTAATAAATAGCAAAGGAATATTTCTGATACAGAACATGAAACTATTACCTGAGAAGTTACGTCTGGTCATAAAATCATTAGTAAGCTTTTTGATACTACCGAATATCAATTCAACATTGGTTCAATTTTGCAAGTCTAATTCCGAACGGATCCAAGATCCAAGATCCAGCATTATTATTAAAAAATTAGTTTTTGTTTTCTGTGGCCTTTTTATATGGCAATCAGCAGAAAAACTCCAAACTTGTCATGATACATATCTAGTAAAATAGCTTAGAAAATTGGTCTGCCATTTTATCAGCCTTTCTTTTAATATTAGTTGATTGGAGAGGAGAAATGGCTTGCATTATCCGCGTTTATTTTAATTTTCCATTTATTTATAATATTCAGCCAATATCAAATAATATATCAATAATATCTATGAGTTATTAAAATGTTAAATCGCCCTTCAAATGATATTCAGTTTTACATCACAGCAACATTCGACGGTAAACTAAATTAATTTTAATTCTCTCTTTATTTATAAATTGCGAAATAAATACAAATATGGTTGTACTACACTTGTGCTAACTGTAACTTAAAAAAAAGGATCTAAACTGAAACTGCTTATTTAAACAATTATTGTAAAAACGTTGGGTTAGACTGTGTTATATTTTGTCTTTAGGGTCGGTGGCGTAAGATCGAGAGTAACGGAGGGTTCACTTAAGCAACCTACGTGTGTCGTGTGGACATTGAAAAAGAATAAATGAATTCATAAATAAATTTCTGTGTATCTGATCTCATGCGTAGCAGACATATCCACAGTCGGGGTAGTACAAGAATCTGCTAAATGTCAACAGAGCACCAACTAACAGATTACTGTGTACTAGGAAGATATGCCGCGGGGATTTTGTCACCGCAAATGATTTTTGTTGCAGTTTCTAAAGGGAGAGGAAAAACCTTTCCACTTGCTTCGTAACTGCCAGTCCCGGTCATGTATAAAAAAGCAACCTCAAGGAGAGCACTTCTTCAAGAAACTTGCAGATATTGCCGAAACGGATATCAGAAAATCATAATAAAAAAATCCTCCAAAAGTAGCGGACACAACCGACTCTGTAGTGAACTACTTCAAACTTATCGAATAATTGCCACCTAACCTAAAATCTTAGACGTAAACGATGTGCAAAAACACAATAAAAAAATTACTTGTCTTGCACATAATTCACTTTTAAATAAAATGTTTTTATTGGTGGGATATGCTGAGCTTAGTAACTACATAGTTCTACAATTGTTGTTAATAAAATAATAACTAATAGCACAACCAGCACAAGTGTAGCGCATTTATTTTATTTTGAAAAGATACCACTGACTTAAATTCACTTACCCTCGCACGAAACACCCTGAATGCCAGTTCCCCATATATAATCGTCGCAATGAGCACAAATGTTTGGAGTGATGAAGAATACCTCCTGCAAATTATGACTGAACTCACTTTTTGGCTTTCGAGTTGTATTTATCACTGGGTTAAATAGACAGCATCCTGTAAGAAGAAAATATGCACATTAGTATTTGTTTTAAAAATTGCTTTGCTGAGCAAAAATCATTAGGATTGCAACTGAAAGGACTCAAATGCAGATACGATTTTAGATATTATGGAATTACAAAGGACCTAAAAGCATTCGAAAGATTTTTTTCTAACAACCTCCTTTTGCTAAGTAGTAAAGGAATAGGTTAGAGGTTGAGACAACAATCGTGAGTTTCTTTTAAATATAGATCATGAAATGAAATAAAGCCATAAGTAAGAGGTCAACATTTCCCATCATGGTCTAAAAAGACCAATTTGGCATTAATTCGTTTTAATTTTTTTTTTTTTTCACAAATGTGACACAAATTCGACAAGTATTAATTATCTTTAGGAAGTTGTGTCCCAGAAAGCTTCTCATTCTCAGTTTTTTGTGTTCCGCTTACGGTTGGCAGCTGCACAAGCAGGCATGAGTCGTTGAAAATAAAATCGGGCAGTCGCATTTAAAAGTTCAAAAAGAGCAATATATGTATAAATTGGATAAACTAAATAAAATTGTTCTAATTTCAATAAATATATTATTATTTTTTGGCGATAATAAAGAAAATGCTACATCAGCATTCGTGTCAACGAACACATAAAAAAGTTTTTTTTTATTTTAATACAGTCCACTTTGCATCAACATAAACTAAAACACACACATTGGTAGCTTTCCTGGATATCGAGGGATTGACGATTGGGTGAATCAGTTGCTCACCAAAAGGTTCATCAATCCAAAGCTGGGCGAAGCATCGGTTCGGAGGTTCGTCAGTAGAGGTACGTCACAAGGCGGTGTGATCTCTCCTCTTCTCCTTTGGAACCTAGTGGTGAATGAACTACTTCTAATACTGGAAGGGGAAGGGTGCAAAGTAATTGCCTATGCAGACTACGTTGCTATCGCGGTCTCAGGAAAATACGGCAAACTGAACTGGTTCTCTTTACAAGAAAGTACAAATTCCCCATCCTTGTTCCCCCAAAACTAAATGGCACCCCCAAGACAGCTGGTGCTCTCTGACACGGCCAAGTACTTAGGCCTCATTCTAAATAGCAAAATTGAGCTGGAAACCTAATATACTGCAGAGAAAAGCAGTCTACAAATTGGTCACTCGTCTATTCTAGACAAAATAGAATGCATTCCAAAAGATACTGATTACACCCTCCCCCAGTATCAATTCAGTAAGAATTTTGAACCCTGCATACCCTCCATGACTGACGGGGAGAGTGGTGTAGTGTCTCACAGGGGATCCGTCTGCTTTTATACAGATGTGTCCAAAACGGAAACAGGAGTAGAGGGTGTTATCTCCCAAGATTTAAATTGTACGATCTCATTCCGTCTTCCCAATCACTGTAGCGTGTTCCAGGCGGAAATCATGGCGATCAAGGAGGCCTCTTGTCGTGGCTACGGTATAATGTAACATCCGCAAAGGCTATCGTAATTTTTACTGATTTAATTTTCAAGCCGCGATAAATCCCTGGATTCGGTCATCTCTAAGTCCAAAATGGCCACTTATCTCTTGACGAGATGGCGGAACAATGCTATATTAACTTTGATTAATAGGGTACGTGTGAAGGTTAGCACACCATACTTTCACCATTGCTTTAGCATTGAAAATTTTGTATGTAATTGGACATAATCCCGTTGCGTTGCGTATCCTATACAAAAAAAGTTTGTAAAATTTCGATTTGATTTTTTGACGTATAGAATTTTATTGGCGAGCGGCGCAACTCGACAAGATACAATTTATTTCACTAACTTTGTGTAGCAATTCTATTTTTTAAATTGTCCAAAAATGTATCCCTCAAAATAGGTCGTTTTAGTCCTCGTTTCCTCCTCAATAACGACATAACTTGTCTCCTACCATGAAAATATAGAACCGTTGCATAAATGAACCATACAATCCGTAAGCATTCACCTTTTTGTAAAAGAATCACCAAGTTAATTCTGCTGAACGATTTCACGAAGTCAGAATAAATCACTTAATACACAGAAATATGTAAATTCCACTATTTAAGTAGAATTTAAATCTTTATGTGTCGTATCAGCAAACGGCCCTAACTTCTATGTCTATGCTACAATAAAGTATAAATTTAAAACTTACCTGTTAAAGTAACGTACATGCCATCCATCAATGTCAAGTTTGATACTCGTCTCACAACCTGCTGCAGAAACTGCTCATCCCCTGAGGAGGAAGCCTGCTCCCCCGGTTCTTGATTCGGCTGCTGATTTTGTTTTGCATTTTTATAACAACGCACACGTTGCAATGCACTTGTCTCATCTTGATCTTCTGGAATAGTTGTGGTTTCGTTGAAGGTTTCTGTGACAGATTGCTCTGAGTATGATCCTACTGATGAAGATCGTATAGACACTGGTGCGGGCGAATGATGTTGATGATGATGATAGGCTTGCCGCTGCCTACTATGAGGATGTGAATGTTGCTGATATTGATGTAAATTTACTGAATGTAGTGGAGACGACAGCTGGTCAGGTTTCGCTGCCGCGTTTTCCCCCGATTTTTTCGTTTCCTGTGCTGTTTCTCCATCGGACATATTATAATTGTTGCAATATCTTGAGCGAAACAAAAACTGCAAAAGCTATTACATTTACTTCGTTAAACCTGTATCGCTCCGCTCCTTTTTTACTTCCCTCCTTATAAAACTGAGTTGAAAAAGTGAAGATTACATATGTATAAATTGCGCAACTACAGGGACATTATTTTAATTGTAGATTATCTATTTCTATTATCATGTCTTAAATTCGATGAAAGGAAGTAAAGGAGACTATTTGATAATAATTTTTTATCACAGATCTTAGCAGCAGGCAGTTGTAGTAAAAAATCACAATATCTATTTTGTTGTGTCTTTTGAAATGGTTTCTCCCTATATACAGCATATTTCACTTAGTTCGCATGTCAATAGAAGTATCTGAAAAAAAAAAAATATATATATATATGTATATATTTTCTGTAAATAAATTTAATTATCGACATTCCATATATTCTGTCAGCGTTTCTAAGACCCCTTCTTTACGAGAAATACTGTCAAGGCTTCAAACATACCAGAAGCTGCTGGATGTCTTCGTAATAAAAACGAGAGGAAAACACACAATAGCCATAAGAGGCGACTTTAAATTGTGAGCCAGGAAAACAACTGATCAATGTAATGGGCAAAACACCTCTCGAAACAATTGCAACGTTGGACCGCGTTCTAATTAATAAATGGCAAAGAATAAATTCCGGAAGCAGGTGTGGACTTTATTACTTTTGCAAGCACCTCCCCTTGGCAAGAAGAAAGAAATTGGTGTGTTAGTGCGGATTGCACTCACAGCGACCATCGGGCATTTATTTTTATCAGGCTTTTATTTTTCAGTTTTATGAAGAAAAACAAGTAACAAGGTATACCTACATTCGTCAATTATTCTTTTGAATAACAGAATGCGTGTCCTACTATTTCAATAAAATATTGCTTATTGCCAATAATAAATTTTGTTATTCACGAAGCCATTAAATAACTAGGTACTCAATATTGTTAGCATTAAGTTGTATTTAGATTGAAATAAAGTTTGAAAAAAAAACCCGGCCAAGTGCAAGTGTCACTCGCGCACCGAAGGTTCCGTACGTTAGTTCATAATAATATGCATGCATGTTTAAGGTATTGTTCCCTAACGTCGGTCGTCATCACTCGTCAGTTTCCACCTTTGCCTACTTGGATCTTCGAAAACTAACCACAATATAAACGATGTAGTACCTATATACATACCTTTACTGTCCTACCCCCTAAAAATGCGAGCAACATAGGTATTTCATTGCAAAATCATCGGCCCCACCCAACCAGGGTTGTCAGATGTGGCGATTTATCGCCAAACAGGCGATTTGAAATTTCATTTGGCGACACGAAAATCGGTTTGGCGACGCACCCCAAAAAAGGCGATATTTTTAGATTTTGGTGATTTAAATTGTTTAACCAAAATTCTCATATTTTTTCTTTATTACAATTTTCACTTAAACCTTACATCTGTGATGACTGTAACGAAATATGTATCAAAATTAGTAACGAATGCAGGCAACTAAAGCTTGGAAAGATATTGATTTTGGGTCGGATTTTGAAAGAATCGCGATAATGAAATAATACCCCAATTTCAAATATGAAATAAGGCCCCACTGCGATGAAATAAGGCCCAAAAAAAACAAAATAATAACCCAAATCTGACAGTAAACCCAAGCAGGGGGGTTGCATACGTTTTCGTTTTTCGTTTCTGGTCTTCATAATCAAATAAGACCCCAATTTTCATTAGAAATTAAGGCCCCAAAAAAAGAAATAACAGCCCAAATTTCATTAAAAATCGTAGTTGTTGTTTACTCTATAATTTTTTGGGGCCTTATTTCGCAGATCCAATTAATTTCTGTCAATTGGTCAAATGAATTTTATCTAGAATTTTACCCGAAGAAGACGTTTTGAAGTTTTGTAACACAAATGTACAAATGCCTTAGGACAGAGTTCCAGGAGCTTGTGGAATTTGCATTAAGTTTTTTTTTATGTAAAAATTACGAGTTGAATTCATTTGATTTTTATGGTTTTTGAATTTGGAGTGGAAATTTTTGAAATTTGGCGATTTTTTGGCGTTTTATATTTTACGTTTGGCGATTCCGGTTTCTAAAACCTGACAACCCTGCACCCAACTCGTAATAATACAAGTGAACAGAGAGAACACACGTGCAACAAAAATGCATATACGAACACGATACAACGAATATGAAACAATGCGATGATCGTGGGGGGAGAGGCCAGAGCACAACCCACCATCCTCCATTACATCGACCGAGATGCACAACAAAAAATATTCACCATGCTCTCCCAACAAACCTGAAAAAAGGTATTTCTCCTCAAGCACACCTCATATGCAAAAATCCTATATGAATTATGTCTATCACTTAAGATCCGCCTCCTATCCAACAAAAATAATTTTCTCCCACAGCAACCACCACTGCCAACGCCAATTGCCAGACTGCCAGCCACAAACCAGTAAGAATAGACCGTCGACTCCTCCCACATAACGGACTTTGCCAACAAGCTGCCGGCGGGCCCAGGATTTTTCATGTATTGGTGCTGTACAAAATTAAAGGAACGCCATTAACGCACGCATACTTGAAAAATCCTAGGCCCATGGTATATCATGTCAAATCATTGCCGCCATTAATTTTGACATTTACACGTATTCACAGACAGGGAAATTTTGTCCGTGGGGAATCGGGTAGGTGCACGGGAAGTCGGCGGCACAAACCAGTAAGAATAGACCGTCGACTCCTCCCACATAACGGACTTTGCCTACAAGCTGCCGACGGGCCCAGGATTTTTCATGTATTGGTGCTGTACAAAATCAAAGGAGCGCCATTAACGCACGCATACTTGAAAAATCCTAGGCCCATGGTATAGCATGGACAATCATTGCCGCCATTAATTTTGACATTTACACGTATTCACAGACAGGGTAATTTCTTCCGGGGGGATTCGGGTAGGTGCACGGGAAGTCGGCGGTCTATTCTTACTGGTTTGTGGTCGGCGGTCTATTCTTACTGGTTTGTGCTGCCAGCCATGACATTCCACTCATATCCAACACGAATTCTCCCCATGCTATCCAACAACGCATAATGCATCGAGAGCGATAAAGACACAAGCCACACCCTTTTCGGAGTAATTCTCACGGTTTGCTTGCGCGTGGTGTAGTGTATTTGTATTTGTATTTGTCGATTAACTAGAGGTTATACTTATACCTGATACTGTGTGCAAATTCCAGCCTTTTACGTCAATTAGTTCTTGAGATAGACCTAGACAGTATTGCTCTAGCAATGATAGTTTTCTTTCGATTATTTTTTGAATTAATCGATTATTTTGTCGATTAATCGAAAGAGAAAAATCGATACAATTAAATCGTTAATCGAAAGAAAATAATCGATTAATATAAAATTTTCGATTAATCGTGCCATCGCTATATCCGTCTGTGCGAAATGTCGCTAAGGTTGACAATGAATAGACAAGATGAGGGAAATAACAGACTAATCGATTCCGGAGAGCTCGCTTTACAGAAGACGCCTTTAAAGTGATTCGGAAGGGTGTCCGATCGAAGAAGGCTACAATTTGGAAACGATATTTAAACACACTTGTTACAGCTGATAACTTCAAGAACAGAAAGATAAGCTACGACAACGACGAAGGCACCAAGTGCTACAACATGGCGGCAGGTGTTCTGAGGTTGGTAACGCCTCCGAGAGTGAAGATTTAAGACTTTGCGGATGTGGCAAAGTATGTCCAGCTTAAGAAAAGGCTAAGATGAATAACATTGTTTAAATACGGATAATCTTCGATTCTACTCCAGACGCACAAAGCGGTAGAGGAAGACCTCACCTGAGGTAGCGCATCCAGTTGAAAGGGCACTTTACCTTACATACTGTGGCACCATATAACTTAGGTTAGAGTAATGTCACACAATTACGGATTAGCCTTAAAAGCGTATCAGCGCCTTATTGATACCGGGTGAGCTCCTCGAAATAAAAATAACTACGTTCAGATGCAGCGGCCGGCCGGCACAATTCACAAACAAAGTTACAAAGCTACAAACCTCCATAATTTGCACCATTGGTCAGACCACGTTCCCCATTTAATACGCACAACATCCTTTCAAAGGCAAGAATTGAATTATTGTGAACAACTTCTTCAAAATGTGTGCTTATTTCAAAGGAGGTTTAGCGAAAATGTTTGAAAACACTTTAGTAGGCCCGCACCCGCACGTTCTTCCACAAACAGTTAATTCCGTGGATTTCTTTCTTCTGGGGTGCTATGATAGAAAAAGCTTATTTTAGAGAAATATCGAGTCTTTTTGGACCATTTTTGACTGACAAAAAATGGCTTTTACTACAACTTCTGTTAATTGTACGTAAAAAAGTAGCTTAACATAATTTTTAGTAAATTTCTCAAGGATAAAAATTTATAAGAGTAAAAATATTCTTAATAGATAATACATTTTCAACCATTCTACAAACAATTTGACTTTTCGGGTGTAACTTTAGTTGATCGAGCATATGGACAACCAGCACAACGAGTCTTTAATTCTGCGACTAAGGGATAGCGATAGTAAGTAAGTAAGGGATAGCGCAGCACAGGAATACCGTATCATTAAAGAGACTGGCGTACTTAGCTACCTATTTAAACCAGATATATGCTGCACTCTAAAGAAGCTCCTCCTTCACTTTAATCCGTAACACAGACTTGGGCTTTTTAATATGTTGGGCTAGTCGCAGACTAAATGCAAATAACATGTTACAAAGAACGACATAACTTCAAATATTTGGTCATATTAATTGAATGAATAAGCATTTAATTGATGAAATTACGGCTACTGCGAATGAACAGCAGACTATGTAATGAATTATGTTTTGACGCCGTTGTTAGTTGTCATATTATTTTTAGCTGTAAAGGCTTTAACTCTTTGAATGGAAATTACAGAGCGATATTGTACAAGTCTATTAGTTTTTCAAAAATAATTAAGGCTTCTAAAGAGGGTTTACTTAATGGCACTTGAAATAAATTTATAACACAGTATGTAGTTCGACTTCGTTATACCATATACCTGTGCAGATTAGGATTAGACTAAATAAGGCCCCGACAACGAACGTACTTGATTTACCTACTAGTTTCTGCAATGAAAATTATTATAAAGGTGTTCGTACTTATAACGTCATATTCCTTATACTTCATTGTAGATAACTGTGTAGGGAGTTTTACCTTCAATCCGCGGTACTAATAATCATTTTTAGTGTCCAGGCTAAGTTTTATGAAGTCACAATGGCGAACATTTCCATATAAAATTATCCATTGTGACCGTCAAAATATTTAGGTTGAAGATTAAAAATGATTATTGGTAAGGCCCAATATGACTAATATCTTTGAGGCCTAATCCTTAGGATTATCAACAGCCGAAAAAGGTACAGAACATACGCCCATGCATCCACATCGAAAAAGATGCATACCATGTTTTTTTTTTTGGGGTTTCTGCTGTAGCAGACTGCCAAACTAGTGGGGTTAGTGCTAGCCGGGCTTGTACGCTTGTACCTTCTCATTTAGTATTATTTCCGAACAAGATTGGTTTGATTGTAGTGGTAACACCAAGAGTCAACAGCCGTTGGGAAACGATCAGGAACGCATGCATATCCAAGATTAAGCCAAAAGCTGATGTTTTCGCTTTTTTTTAACAATACAGAAATGCAATTCTTTTTTTATCATTTGTAACACTGAATTAGCATTGGAATAAAGAAAACTATCCTGATTTGGACAATCAAAGCAAATTTAAGTGATTTCTTCCTGATGAAAAAGCGCTATACAAATACAATCCCTTCCCCCTGGGATAATATATGAATTTCACTCGCGCACTGATATCGCGGTACACAGCGGTACTTACTTTAATTTTAAAGCCATCAAGGAGAGAAGCGAAATTCCCGTTCATCACAACATTTTCAAATAATTCACACGCGAAGCATTTTTTGAAATGTATCAAAAAAAAAAAAAACTCCAAAAAGTCAATATGATTTATTTAACAAGAGCATGTACACAGACTATATAAATTAGACAACTAGACATAACGAGGCATTCGCCTCACTCACTCACATAATATGAATAAACATGTACGACGGCACTTTCATGAGACAGCTATAGGAATAAAAATTGCTGTTGGTGCTCGTCTTATTCAAATATTAAAGGCGCAGACAGAATGTACCACACCGTCGAACAGACTGGGCCTTACCAATAAACAATCACTAAACTCGAGTTTAACTAATTTCGAAACTAATTTTAATTTCGACTTTTTATTTTGCCCTACCAATAAACAATTTAAGGAGTCAGGACGCAAATAAAACTACACATTCGGAAATAAATTGTGTAAAGATTTCATTAAGGTACTCATGCAACGTCCTAAGCTTACAATTTTCTCTTTTTCCACCTCGTAAATGAACTGTCAGATTTTGTATGGAGATAAGTTTACGCAGGCCTAATAATTTTTCGCGGCGATTTAGGCTCAGTTATCAACCGCGGAAAATTACGCAAATCACAAATGTCAAACCCTGACAGACAGTCGTATATGAATTGTTTGTTTGATTTCCGACTTACAGTAGATTTACGCAATGACTTTTCCGAGGTGTGTTCACTTAAAGCATCGCAGAAATTTATTCATTTACGAGCTGCATAAATTTATCAGATTAAGTGAATACCCATAGCATATTTTGAGTTGTTCCAACAGCTCCATTGCCAAATGAACAAAAAATGCTAACTCCATTTCGCCCAATGTAGCCATTGTAAAAACACACTCTTACACATCATTAGCCTTGACTGTGGAAAATCGGTTCTTTCTCTCTAAAGTCATGCAAAATTGCGTGGTGTGGTGATGTAAATCCACCATTAATCGCAAATCAAAACACGCATCCAGGGGTCAGATCACGTAAGATAAAAACGATTAAACGATATCGTTTTCCCACATGCTGTCTCTATCATATCTGTGGCAAAAAACAGAGACTGCTATTGTCGAAACGATGTCGTTCGATCGTTTTCATTTTACGTGATCTGGCCCCAGTATATTTCTTAGTCAATTTGAATAAAATTTTGTATTTCATGTCATTCTTTGCACAACCAGTAGGTACATTTTGACGTAAAATTCTACATCATGCGAGAGGTGAATACAATTTTCGCTGAGGTGGAAACAAACTTCGCACAACTCTGAGAATACCATTTTTTTTTTGGTATGCAAACATTTTCAGGCGGATTTGCTCATATTTGAGTTAGGCTATGCGGAATTTGAGAATTGGGATCCAGAAGAAATAATAAATGCGAATGAGGAATATTGTTGTTGTAATGATAGGCGTATTTTTTTGGGAAGTGAGTATAACAAAACCAAAAGTGAGTATACCAGTTTTGCATGTAAAACCAAAAGTGAGTATAACAAAACCAAAAGTGAGTATACCAGTTTCGCATGTAAAAGTAAAAGTGAGCTAGCTATAGATTCCCAAAAAAATACGCCTATTGTTGTTGTAATGATAGGCGTATTTTTTTGGGAAGTGAGTATAACAAAACCAAAAGTGAGTATACCAGTTTTGCATGTAAAACTAAAAGTGAGTATAACAAAACCAAAAGTGAGTATACCAGTTTTGCATGTAAAAGTAAAAGTGAGCTAGCTATAGATTCCCAAAAAAATACGCCTGATATCGATTTTAATGTGCTCGTTTTACATTTTTATAAAATTCTATAATTTTCATTATGAGGCGTATTTTTTTGGGAATCTATAGCTAGCTCACTTTTACTTTTACATGCAAAACTGTTATACTCACTTATGGTTTTACATGCAAAATTGTTATACTCACTTTTGGTTTTGTTATACTCACTTCCCAAAAAAATACGCCTTATGTCAAAAAACAGAAGCAAGCAATAAAAGGTCAAATTGTTACAAACAAGACTAGTTTTTCCTCCTGGAACTTTGGACAGAAAAGTTTCAGGAATTGAGAGAAATGTCAAAATAAAACACGTAAAGTTCGGTCGAAATGCCTTTCGTGATTTATTAACAACTTTGGCTTAAACACGTTGTTGGGTGTAATCTTATGGTGGACATAAGATATTGTTTATAATAAATAAATTAACCGCACTTTATTAAAAGAGATACTTTATTGAATCGAGATAGAATTGGAATTGTTATAATGGATACCAGAAGGGTGTGGTCGCTGTGTATAATGTGTAGATAGATATATGTTATGACATGTGTGATGGCAGATGCCAGTGGATGGATGTAATGTCAGTAGTGTTGTAAAGGTGTGTGAGCATAAGTGAAGAGGTTACATGTGGTTACGGGTAGATGTCACCTCACATTGGGAACATAGTATTATAGCATTGACTCTAGAAAACGGACCTTTCTCTGTACTCCCGCATTATTCTCCGTTCACTACTTCTAGAACCAATTGTGTTTTATAGGAGAGCAAAATTCCGTAGACCACGCTACAAAAATATCAGTATGGCTGTGCTTCCCATAATTTATGTCGAAGAAAAACATGAATTTCTAAACAATAACATTTGACCACTCGGTTAAGGATTTTCTGGCAACTTCATTAGTTATTGGTGTCAATTGCGTTAAATACGTATGCCTATAATTTTCTAACACCATCGTGGTGAAAAACGTCAGCTGTCAAAAAATAATCCCTTTCTTTTTAACACTCACATATTATGTCACAAAATTAGAGGTACCTACCTAAATATTTATTTTACGAAATTAGCACTATTTTACATATATCATGTTATGCGATGTTATGTATCAATAAAGCATTTAATAGGAAACATAAATAACACTTCAGTGCAGAGTATATCCACGTCAAAGAGATTCAGCTCGCGAGTAGTATGGGACGTTGAGGCAAACGCACTTAACGTCAAAGTGCATACCGACATTAACCAGCTGAGATACTAAGTCAAAGAAAATGTACAACGCTCCGAAAGCAAGAGCATTATATCTCTTATACAAACCAATAATAAAAGAAAAACTAATGCCATGTGGGCATTTAATCATGACACATCTTCAGTGTAATAATCGCTAGGTTCGCATAAAAAATGCTCGCTGCTAACATTTGAACGGCATATCTATGCATAGCGCTGTGCATTGCTACTATTCCATAGACACACCCAGAAAGTATTATTTTGTTTTTAATTGATTGTTTTCATTTAAAAAAAACTTTGTGTTGAATATTATACGAGAAATTTCAGTGAACTAGAACCATAAATACCGTAAAACACGACAGTGATGACAGCAATAAATAATAAGATAATTATAACAAAAGAAGTGAAAAATGCTATTGATCGGGTAAGTTTTAGTCGTTGAATGTAAAATTCCGCCAGTACAGATAATTTGTGGAAATTATTGTGTGCATATCTTGTCTGTAGTTAATAATAATTTGTATGCAATAAATTCTGAATGCAAAACTGTTTACTAATTGTTACGAAATTGTGCTAAAACTAGATTGGTTTTGTGCGGTGTCGCAATTGCTTGATAGGCGGAGTAGTCATTAGTTCAGTAGTCAAGAAATTGGGTAAACGGACCCTTAAAATGTAAACTTATGTCGATTTCCATTAAGCAAAATAAAGCATCTGGAAACGGAATCAAAGTAATCTATTCTGCAACGCCAATCCATTGTCACAAAAAGTTATTTTCTTGTGATTCTGAGAAGATTATTTCGCTCCTAGATTTATAATTAAAATCCACTCAAGATTCACTTAAGAAGTGCTGTGTAAGTATTTTATACAAGCCAGCTTGGCAGTAGGTACACAATTTTGAAATATATATTTTAACAATAACTTTGTCCTAGTGTGTTTCCCGGTGGAAACGACATTACTAAATTCTTCACTTTTTATATCCTATTGGTACAAAACAAACAAACAACATTTTCGAAATCTAAATCACTTTTTGTGAATCTTTCTTAGTTTCTGGACATTTAACAAAACAAGTAGGAGCATACGTTTGAGCGGAGGGTTTAGTTTTTAACTTTTCGCAAATCCAAAATGCACAAATATGCAAACTTAATTTAAATTCATCCGCATTCAACTTTAGACCTACTCCAAATCCTGCCCTCCATACATAAGTCACTGTTTATGGATTGTGGACTTCATTATGTTCCTTATTTGACCTTATTTTCTAATCAAATTTCGCCTTATTTCCCTTTGGAAATGGAAATAAACGCAATTCGCAATTATTTGTTTCTTTTTTGTATTATCAGGTCCTCAAAACTGATGATCCTATGGACGCGCCCAGCTTTAACACGGTTGATTATATTAACCAAATGTTTCCGAATGAACAATCACTTGCCGGTATCGATGATATAATTTCGAAAATGCAATTCGAATGCACGGTTATTGATGATAATATTCGTAGCGTGGTACGTGGCCAAACGAATACAGGTCAAGATGGGCGTATCGCTCTGAACGAAGCACAAAAAGTCATTAATAATTTGTATACACAAATTATAGACGTAAAGACACGTGCGGAAAAAACTGAAGAGATGGTTAAGGAGATCACTCGTGACATTAAGCAGCTGGATTGCGCAAAGAAAAATCTCACCTCAGCTATAACTACTCTAAATCACTTGCATATGCTGGTTGGCGGAATTGATAGCTTAAACAAATTGATCGAGAAACGATTGTATGGTGAGATATTGAATCCATTGCAAGCAATTTCGGAGGTTAATCAACATTTTCAACAATACAGCGAGATACAAGAAATCAAGGTAAATGAAAAATATTTTGTAGACATTTAAGCGTAATTTAAGTGCTGGGAAATAATCTTTGGGGAGCGCTGTAGGCAATTATTATGCTATTGTTCATATTTCCCAGTGGCAATTCACAGGGTACTAGTGTTGTGCATGAAAACCCATGAACTTTTTCCAGATCACTATTTCAACATCGAACTACTTCATGTCATGTGCATCCCCTGTTTTAGCAGCTATGGCCAGAATCGCTCTCTGTCCATGGCTGGTTTTTAAAAAGGAAGGGAATGACAGTTGTCAAACACGCCTGTTGCGCCAATTATTATTATTTTATATTTTTTTAAGTTCATGGTTAGTTCCTTCTATACTAGAAAGAATATATTATATCTTGGTTTGGAGTGTTTCACGTTGGAAAGCTCAGCGAAAGTTGAATGTACATATTAACAAATAAATTTGTATTGCAGAACTTATCGCAGAGCGTTGATCAAATACAAATTGTTCTTGCTAAGCAAATAGCCGAGGACTTCAAAGAAGCATTTTCACCTACACAAAAAGCGTCATCTGGTGGACATCGTCGCCTTCCACTGTCTCAGTTAGCTGATGCATGTAAAGTTGTCTCAGTTCTTGATTCAAAAGTGAAAAAGGATATACTCAAATGGTTTATTCAGCAACAACTAGAGGAGTATGCGCATCTCTTTCACGAAAACCAGGATATCGCTTGGTTGGACAAAATTGACAAACGTTACGCTTGGTTAAAACGCCATTTACTCGACTTTGAGCAGAAATTCGGTTCGATATTTCCCGTTGATTGGGAAGTTTCTGAAAGAATTACTGTACAATTTTCGCATATGACTCGCGATGAGCTCACTTCAATTATGGCAAAACGCTCGAATGAAATTGACGTACGTTTACTGTTGTTCGCAATAAATAAGACGCACATGTTTGAACAGTTGCTATCAAAAAGATTCACTGGCATCACATTGCCAGGCGAACATATTAAAGCATTAAGTGACGAAACTGCAGGGACAAACACAAGTGACCCCCAACAAGGGCCATTCCATGACCTCATTGGTGTTTGCTTTAAGGCACATCTCGGAATTTATATAAACAGCATCGATCGAAATTTAGCTGAACTAATGGAACGTTTTGTTGAGATGTCCAAAGAGCCAGTCAGGTTGGCGGAAATGAAGACCACCGTTTTCCCAAGGTTAGTATGCAATTACTTGTTACAGTAAATACACTTTTTATGTAATACCTTCTTAGCTCAGGAGATCTATTTGTGTTTTATAAGAAATGCATGGTTCAATGCACACAATTAAGCAACGACCAACCTATGTATGACTTGGCGATGATATTTAAAAAATATTTAAGGGAGTACGCAATTAAAGTTTTAGACTTTAACACACCCAAAATGCAAAACATACAAAGTTCCATAGGTTTGTGAAAGTTAATTTTATTCTATAAATACTATAAACACAGTTACAAACAGCAACTCAACTTTTTTGTTGCAGGTAATTCGATGTCTTTACTTACAAAAGATCTGCAGAACTTATCCTCGGCTGCTGGTCAGGTGTTTTACAATTTTCTGAAAGAAGGTGAATCTCAAAGGTTTACCAAAATAGATTTGGTTCGCATATGCTGTGTTCTTACAACGGCTGAGTACTGTCTTGAGACTGTTCAACAGTTAGAGGATAAACTCAAAAACAAAGTTTCTCCAGCCTATGTAAATAAGATTGATATGTCTGAAGAGAAAGACATTTTTCATAGGTGAGTTCAAAATCTAAAATAGATATAAAAGTGAGTAAACGCAGATGCTCTTTTAAGTTTTCTTTAATGTCTTGAAACATGTATAAAAAAACCGACAATCTGTAAAAAGTTTGATAACAATAACAATACCTAACAATAACAAAACATATTTCAATTCGACAGACGAAACCAAGAAATGTTTGCTTACTTTGATTAATGAGACCACACATTTTGCTAACTATTTTATGAAGGAATATGTCCTATTAGTTAACACCATTTTTGTTTACAGAACGATTTCCAACTGTATTCAACTATTGGTCCAAGACTTGGAAAACGGCTGCGAAACGTCATTAACTGTGATGAGTAAAGTATGTTTACACTTTTCAACATTATTTCCTACTAACTAATGCAATTTCAATTTTCTTATAGGTACAATGGCAAAACATAAACAATGTTGGCGATCAGAGTCCCTTTATAAACACTATTATTGCACACTTTAAACAAACCATTCCAACCATTCGCGACAACTTATCGACGTCGCGCAAATATTTTACGCAATTTTGTCACAAGTTTGTTAGCTCTTTCATTCCGAAGTTCGTCAATACGTTGTATAAATGTCGACCGACGAACTCGGATGGATCTAATAATATTTTGGGATGTGAGCAGTTACTTCTCGATACGCACAGCTTGAAAACTGTACTTCTCGATTTACCCTCTATTGGGTCAAGCATAAATCGAAAGGCACCAACAAGTTACACTAAAGTGGTGGTCAAAGATATGAGCCGCGCTGAAATGATCATTAAAGTTGTCATGACACCAGTCCAGCCAACTGCCGCATTCACCGCACAAGTTTTGAAACTATTGCCTGACATAACTATAGCTGAATATCAAAAGATCCTCGATATGAAAGCTGTTAAGAGACTGGATCAATTGCAGTTAATCGAAATGCATAAACGATCAGCACCTCCGACAACAGCGTCGGGAGACGACAGTCTTACTCAACTTAGTACCAACTTACCAACATCACCCGGAACTATCGAAGAAGACAGTGCTGTGGGTAGTTCTGCGGGCATATACAGTAGCACACCGAATAAGCGAGCCTTTCTCTTTGGCGGTTTCAGCAGTAGTACTGAAAAGAACACCGATCCGAGCTCACCGGGTGGACAGTCGATACAAAGTGCCTCAAACACTCCGCCCTCAGGTGATAGAGGACGAATTCGTAAACTTGAAAGTCTTTTGAAAAAACGTCTTCCGTAATTGATAGTAGATACAAGGGCTTATATGCAGGGCTATAACCACAAACAAAATATATATTGTCTACCAAATCGAACATTAAAAAGGATGTATAGTATTGACATTTTCGATGAATACAATCACCTCTATTCTCGTTCGCGTTTGTCGTAAACGACTAGTATTTATATTTTTAGTAAGTTTTTTGAGACAAATGAATTGAAATGATGGTGAACACATAGACAAGGAAATAAAATTGTTAACAAAAGGTACAAAAAATCTGAACACCGTTTTACAACGACACGAAAACGAAACATAAGTCGTATACAACAAACGCTAACGGGAATAGGGGTGAATATAAGTAATATTCATCTTCACTTCGTATATAGAAGGCCTTTCCATAATGTACTATACGAATAAAGGGATTTGAATGTGGTTTGCCCAACAAATTGAATAACTTTTCTTTTGACATTTCTTTTTACATTACCAACATTGAAATTGCTTTAAGAAATTAAAAGAAAGACTAAAGCCGAACGTCTCTTTGTTATTTATTTTTATTTCTGATCTGAAATGCTTTAGCACACAGGTAAGTAACACTAAAGCGTATTTTCCTCGATCGTATTGTCCTTTCGTATTAGGATACTATTTGTCACAAAGAGAATCACCTTAACATTTGCCTGGGGGCTTATTCCCAAATGCGCAGCGGATCGCTTTTCATGGCGGATTGGTATTTTTGTATTTCCAAAAGCGATTGGATCCATTCAAAAGCGATAGCTATTTAGGTGACTGATTGCTGGCGGATTTATTAGGCGTTTTTTCTTTTTTAGTTCAGAGCGAAAAAAGAAACACAAAATCGGAGCTCTGGGGGCTTATTCCCAAATGGTATTTTTGTATTTCCAAAAGCGATTGGATCCATTCGTCACAAGAATTTAGTTTATTTTTTATCCACAATAAATCCGCCAGCAATCCGTCACCTAAATAGCTATCGCTTTTGAATGGATCGAATCGCTTTTTGGAAATACAAAAATACCAATCCGCCATGAAAAGCGATCCGACGCGCATTTGGGAATAAGCCCCCTGATGTCTCTGAGCTAAAAAGAAACACGAACTTTTATTTTGACAGTTCACGCTCGTTCTGAACTAAAAATGAAAAACTCCAATTGCGGATAAAAAATAAACTGAAATATCCCTTTACTATGGCATTCGGATCTGCACATGGAAACAGACGACTACCATCCAGGAAGTACGAGGAGACAAAAAGCATATGGAAAACCGTGACTAGACAGCGATTATTTGGATATGAATTTGTCATACGCGGGCAGGCGAGCCATCGACATGTTACTGAACATCTTATAACAATTCGCATCAATGAGAAATTGTCAGATCTGCGCTGGCGCTTCTACAGACGAAAAAGATGATGCTACCATGCTCGTCTCTGAATGCTGTCAAGTAGGTTAAGTGAATGTTTTGGGGCCTAGCTCCATATATGGGAACAATATTCCAGGCCTGGTCTAACCTGTGCTTTGTAGAGAAGGAGAAGTTGCTTGGGGCTAAAGTACCTCTTTGTTTTTTATTGTATTTTTAATACCCTTGGCTGTTAATGTTCCCGCAGACAGACGTGATTAAGCTAAATTCACTTGTTATAGCTTAATCGTGTCATTAATTACGTGTTTGAGGTAATTAAACTAAATGACAACGCTGAATAAACTGTTTATTATCTCGCAGAATGATGTGCTGACTGCTGAATTCACTCTCATCTGAACATTGCTTGGTGTAATGTACACAATTTACTTCTCCAATAAAGGGAAGGTTCTATGTTGCTTTACTAAGGTTTCAGTGCAACGAACAATATGAATGCTAATATTGTTAAGAAGGCATATACCTATTGAGAACAAATGACATGAGAAATATTTACCACATAAGAATAAAATCGGTAGTGCATTATTTTTCCGAGAACACAAATTCAGAAACAATATGTTTGGTTTTATTCAATTTGATAGAAAAGTCTAAAATATGTTAAGTGATTGGTGCAAATGAGTAAAATGTCAGAAATTAATGTTAGTGGCTTCGAGGCAATTATAGCTTCACCAAAAATGCTTACAGTTCTAATTATTCAACTCATGTTTTTAAGGGAAGTTTGTTCGTTGCCTCCCGTTATACGTATTGGTAAGTTCAAGTCCTTCAAGTAATGTATTTTTTCAAGTCCTTCCGCTTTGTCAAAGGCTCATAACCGAAACTTAAATTTAATCGTTTATCTCTCTAATGTGGAAGATGAATTACAAAATGTTCTTTAGACGCGAAATTAAACTGTGCCTTGATAAAAAATAGAAAGAAAAAAATAAATTATTTATGATGGATTAAACTAGAGTGATGGTAATGTCGTTTACAAAAATGGCTAGTGCCATCATCATTGAATACCATCATGTAGCATGTTCGATATTGTGGAAGAAAAATCTAATAACCGAACCCGAATTATTTTCGTTGCCTGATTGTGCTTAACCATGAAATCTGACTAAATCCTCTGACGCACATTTTAAGGTAATATTTGACTGCATGTCAAATGAGCATAATAATGATAATTTCTGGTAGTTCTCGCTGTCAAAATGGATAACTTTAAAATGCAACGGGAATATCTCAAATGCTCAATGATACGCACTGCTATCATTTCTGTCACCTCAATAAATTATTCTATTGTCATCGGTCTTCGTGCAGTATGTACAATGTACATATTTAATTTGTTTTTCCTTGCTTTGTTTTCGGATTACGTAGGTATATTAGATCTATCTTTTGTGGTGAATTATTTTTGCTATTTTCTCTATGTAAATTTTTGTTGTCTGTTCGGATATTGACCTTAAGCTTCAAGACTCTTTTTTTGAACTCTTGATGCATGTAATTAAATTGTTTAATTTCATAACCGTTTAGGTGCTATTTTCAGTGAAGACAGAATAAACAGCCCAACTGAATTGGCTTTTAAGTATGCGGTACATAGTGTCAATCGGGATAAAGGAATTCTGCCCGACACAATTTTACACTATGACATTCAATATATACCAAAGAACGATTCGTTTCGGGCAAGTAAAAAAGGTAGGTGTACGAGAATATTCCACACAAGTCATAAGTCATAAAGGAAAACTAATTATTTGTTTTTAGTTTACGTATTTTTTAACTGTAGCGCCTGATCCTGATAGTTTTTCCATGCATAATTGCAACATCTTTCAGAGTGGTGGACGTCCGTCTGTTTCCGGTACACTTATCTTTTCGCGCTTGGCGCCCCTTATTTTCGCATAAGTGTACAGCTAAAATTTGTCCAAAGATCAAATTTTACCTGTGACATAATATATTTATTTATGTTTGTTCCCATCCTTAGTTTGTACTCAAATAAAGCTTGGAGTCCACGCCATTTTCGGGCCATCGGATGCCGTTCCTCGAGCACACGTTCATTCAATATGCGATGCACTCGACATTCCTCATCTCGAATCCAGGGTTGATATTGACAACCAAATAAAGGAGTTTTCCATAAATCTGCACCCATCGCAACATTTTGTTAACATTGCGTTTCAAGATGTCATTCGTTATTTAAATTGGACTAAAGTTGGAATACTTTTCGAGAAGCATTGCGGTAAGTTCAAATCGGCTTAAGATTTGTTGATACATAACTACCGCTCTCACACTTTGGTATATATTTTATTAGGACTTCTGCAACTGCGAGATATGATGCGAACACCTGGGCTGGATATGCATGTCCGCGAAGTTGAGCCTTCCACATATATTCCAGTACTTAATGAATTAAAAAATAAGGAATATCATAATATAGTAATTGACACCAGCACAGAAAACATTTCAGTTCTTCTGAAAGGGGTATGTTTTGAATATATGTATTATATTTAACTTGTTTTTTTGTTTATGTTAATTATCCCATTTGCAGATTCTACAACTCCAAATGAATGAGTATAAATACCACTATTTATTTACCAGTTTTGATATAGAAATGTTTGAATTGGACGATTTTAAATACAACTTTGTGAATATAACATCATTTCGATTGGTCGATGTTGGAGATGTTAGCGTAAAAGAAGTCTTAAAAGATATGGAAATGTTCAATGAACTGAATGGTCAAGATATATTCCGCAAGGTTCGCATAATTGAGGTAAGCTCGTTAGAATTTAGGATGAAAGTAAAGTGAACTTACCACATAAAAGAGAAGTTATGTATAATAGTCATAGAGGATGGAATTTACTCTACTGCGATGTTCAGCAGAAGTATCAACTTCGAAAGTTCTTCATCGGGGCTGCAGGTGAACCAATCCCTTTTCCGTTAGCAAAATGGTGCCCTATATACCTAGATCTATGATCATTATTGGCCGCAGATGAACGCTATAGCAGATTTGCAAAAAGGGACTTTGTCTGTCATGTGACTATTTTCCGCCTTCATCCAACATGCAAGCGATGGATCTCTTATCCTCAATAATTCAAAATAATCAATTACAGATACAGACACAAAGTGATCATATCTCTGACGTATCCCTATTCTAAAAAGTATATTGCATTAGTAGTTGAAAAATTGTACGGATTTGCTTTTTTTGTTTAGCTGCAGATAATGATTATGTATGGATGCAATTCTCTTATTCCATAGACTGAACCTGCTCTAATGTACGACTCTGTCTACATATTTGCTATTGGACTCCAAACGTTGGATTTATCACATACACTTAAACTTTCGAATTTATCCTGTTCGGAGGAAAATCCTTGGGATGGCGGTCTAAGTTTAATTAATTATATAAACTCGGTAAGTGTTTAAATTCTATTTTCAATACTTTTTTGTAAACAAAACTGGACTGACAATTTTTTTCAATTTATTTAAATCAGAAACTCCGCTAATTATTTTTAGGCTAGGTTAAGTGGCAATTATCCGATATCTACATACGGAGTAATCTACTTACTCAGAATTAGGTCTACCACGAGCAGAGTCGGACATCCGCATTCGTACTTCGGCTAATACCAGGTATAGTGGTCCGAGTCTATGTTAGCAGGAGGCATGCCAGGCGTCTATCGCAACGTGGTCAATTTGGCCATGTCCCCTCGGTATGGGAATCGTGTGCTGGTGATGATAATGCTTCGCCCCGCAGCAAAGTCGATAAGCCTGAATCCGTTTCCGGAGGTGTTGTCGTGCAGGCTGTACTTTCCGACTATAGAGCCGAAGTTGCCTTCCTTTGCGATCCTGGCTTTAAAGTCACCAAGAACAATCTTGACATCGTACTTTGGGCATTTGTCGTACGTCTTCTCGAGAAGATCGTAGAACATTATTCTTTGGCTGCGTCATCCTTCTCCTTTGCGGGGCGTGGACACAGATCAGCGTGATGTTCTTGAATTTGGCCTTGATGCGAATGCGGCCGGAAATATTTACTAGGAAAAATAGGCACAAAAGTATCTACTAACGATTAGATTGTCAAAATTCGTATGTCTGGCGAGCACTCTTCAGTTAGCACTCATCAAAATTGTTCCTATTAGACAAAAGAGAAAATATGAACTTACAAAGTAACGTCTCAGAAATATGTTTTGACTTCTCATTTTTAAGGTCGAGTGGAAAGGACTAACAGGCCCCATTCAATTTAAAGAAGGTCAGCGTATCCAATTCAAGCTAGATCTGGTTAAGCTGAAGCAACACTCGATAGTGAAGGTTGGTGAGTGGTCTCCTCAAAGCCGACTAAACATTACCGACCGCTCTAAGTTGTTTGAATCCGGTTCTATGAATGTAACGTTAGTTGTTATAACAATTTTGGTAAGTACATTTAACAATTATAATATTACTATACATGGACAATATATACATTTTGCGTGAAATCCGAAAGTACCTTCGTTTGTCTGTCTGTTTGTTACCTTTTCACAACTAAACCTCTGAACCAATTGTAATGTAATTTGGCAGAGATTTAGACTATAGGACCTAATAATGGACAATGGTGACTCGCGGGCGTGACACCTTCCATATACAGAAAACATTGGAAACTATAGTTTTCGACACTTATGGTAGCTAAAGTTTTAAAATCCGTTATAGGAAACACCTTATGTCATGATGCACTATGGAAAAAATTTTACTGGAAATGACCGTTTCTTTGGATTTTGTGTGGACATTTTGGACTTCGTTGCACGTGAAGCTGGATTTGATTATATTCTAGATCTGGTACCTGATCGGAAATACGGTGCGAAGGATCCAGTTTCAGGCGAATGGAATGGAATGGTTGCGCAGTTAATGAAATATGTAAGAAAGTATTCTGCTTATTTTCATATTGCTATGCCTAAAGTTAATCTAAAATCATAGTTCAGTAGCGGTCGATTTATTTGATTTCATTATTTTCAACTTACAAAATAATTTTATTTATTTAGATTAATTTAAATATTAAGATGTTATCCCCATATTTATAAATATCAAACAGCGACAAGCTAGCTCTAACTGTTCATAAGCGTATCTTAATTCTCACTGACATGTGATAACAAATGGATAAATTAACTCGCCGAATTCTACTTATGAACAGGTCCAGGTCGCAGTAAAGCTCGTTGACGTTGTTGTTTAATCTCTTCCACCAAATCCTCCATTTCGACCGTTTCGCTTTTGGTTGGTTATTCTCAAATGCGAACGAGGGCGAAAATGATATTTCCAGTGCTTTCCAGTTTTTCCACTCTGAGTTGCAATTTTCCAATACTTTGACAGCTTTTTCCCGCCACAGGAATTTAGGTTATTTTTTATCCGCAAACAATCCGCCAGCAATCCGTCACCTATACAGCTATCGCTTTTGATTCGATCAAATCGCTTTTGGAAATACAAAAATACAAATCCGCCATGAAAAGCGATCCGCCGCGTATTTGGGAGTAAGCCCCTAGGTTTCCATTATCAGTGCTTTATAGAACACGTTATAATTAGCTAGTGCGCCCTTGGGTCCACGTCAAACAAACCTGTTGTTTCAGAAAATAGGTTCATACCGTAAGTATTGGACACATTACTATCCATTGCGGAAATAAGTCCCCTGCATATTGTACTGATTTACCCTACTATTTTAAGTTAGGTTATGTACGGCTGTGAGTTCATGAGACTAGCATACTAGGCACCACCATATCGGGCCCATTGCCATCCCAGTTGTAGAAGTGTCTGACTGACTGATACAATTGGTTAGTAACTACTTATCTGCCCGACCAATTATAAATGGATTTAGATGTCTGCAACTTCTTATCCAATTTATTCCTTCGCTGATTACCCGACGAGAGTTTAAAATGAAGGAGTCCCTTAAAAAGTGGAAAAGTTTGTTCAGTCGCCGGATGATTCATCGCATCACCCACACCCAGGCAAATGTTTTGATACGAGAGTCATTTTGATGTAGTCTTTACCACGAAGCATTACGGGCCAATCTGGCAAAATTTTGGTCGCAAAACTGACTACATACCGAGCTACATACCGACGACTATCCATCCTCAGTACCCTATTCCGATGACGCTACCACCATCCGGGCGGACCTGAGTTTTTGCAGCCAGAATAGAATAGACCCAGATCACTACATCGAAACGGTGCATACGTACTTAGGTTAGGTTAGGTTGAATAGGCTGTGAGTTCATCACATTGGGCTAGGCGCCATATTGGGCCCATCGCCATCCCTGGGGAACCTTAACGGTCAAAACCCTAAACCACTTCGCCCAAACAATTACAGCCTTATTCATAACACTTAATTAAATCTGAATTAGGGTTAATGTTGGTTTAATATTTAATTGCAGAAAACGTTATTCATAAACTTTTTTCGAAGTTAATTTCCATTTAATCAAGTGTCAAAAAATTAAATGCCGACATCGGCATTCAGGAGCAAATTAACTCTGAATTAAATTTTTCATTGACTCAAATCATGGCATATAATAATTATTATGTTATTATTTCATTACCAAATATCGTATTTGTAATTGATTTATGCATTAGCACAACAAAAATTATTTTTTTCCGAATTTAAATTACAAATTTTCGTCAAAGAAAATCTTATGCCAACTGCGTAATACAATTTGCTTAAATCGTCATGGCGTTCTTATCTCATGCACACAACATTCCAATGAAAAATGTCAAAATTTATCAAATATTTCTACCAATTGCATACTTTTATATGAAATGCTGGTATACTTTTAGGCTTATTGCCTTAATTCATTGATTAGCTGGTATACGAGCAAAAATTCTTTATGAATAAGCATTTTTTAAGTCTTAATTAAAATGACATTTTCGCAATTGTCATGAATTAGCTGAGACACTGATAATTAACAGATTAAATGAATCTAATGAATAAGGCTGTTAATCTATAAAACCTAAAAATTGTAATTTTGTTTGCACCCTCCTAAAAATTGTCGATTCCAAGGTAATTTCGATAACCAGAAACCCCTTAAGGTATGCAATGGATAACCATAAATCCAATGAAGCACATTTATTTATGATTCTTATTGCATACCCTAAAGAGTTCACAACAAATTTGTTTGAGAGGCTGGATTTTCGTGTACCTGCTATATTTTCTGGGCGCCTGGTATTTTGCGAATAATTTTCCTTTCAGTGTGGTGCGTTCACGATGAAGAAAAAAAAACAAAAACACCTGAGACAGTCTCGATATTTTTTGGGATGAATGGAATGATTTTTTTTTGTCGTTTTAAATGCAGGAGCGTGATGAGCTGGACCATTTCAATTCTCATAGTAGCCTTTCTTAAATTGGTGTAGCTTACCTGCTTTATCAGACCAATCTCCTCATCCATATATTAAACCCATCAACGAGATCTTACGGATCACACCAGCAATATACAACAGAGGTATCTCATTTCGGCAGCTTGTAGCCGCGATCTTATTCTTTCGGTCATTACCCAAACCTCATGAGTCATGACCATAGATAAAAGTTGGAACATACACCGAAATAAAGACTGTCAACTGACAAGTCGCAAAATTCCTTAATCTAACAAATATAGCTAATCAATGTCCAGTGTCTGGACTTCGACTTATATTTCTTGCCTCAATCAATTGTAGTTGGCTTCTACATTGCGAAGGTCAAAGAATACATCCCGTCACCTATGAGATGCAGAAATTGCCACCTACTTGGACATACCACCAAACGGTGCATCAAAAATTGAACTATGCGAAAGTTGCAAAAAACGATCTTACTCACCCCTATCGCGAATAATATTTCCCCCGGAATGTTTCCCATTCAGCAATTTGATTTATATTGCTGACAAGGGAAATATTTCCATCGGAATTTATTCACGATACTCATAAATTCAAATCAACGCAATCCTCATAAAACTCCGACTCAAAAATCTCAATCAATACCGATTGACTCAAATCCAACAGACTCTAAAATTCGATGTAATAGATTTTTCCTAGCTAGCCGGAAACCCCTTAGGGTATGCAATGGATAACCATAGACAGCATCCAATGAAGTACATTATACGTCGTGATTCGTATTGCATACCCTAAAGAGTTCACAACAAATTTCTTGTACGTGCTGCATTTTCTGGGCGCCTAGTATTTTGCGAATAATTTTCCTTTCAGTTTGCGGCAATTTCATGTTTGGCCGACGACATTCATGCATCCTGCTTCAAAAATCTCAATCAATACCGATTAACTCAAATCCAACAGACTCTAAAATTCGATGTAATAGATTTTTCCTAGCTAGCCGGAAACCCCTTAGGGTATGCAATGGATAACCATAGACAGCATACAATGAAGTACATTATGCGTCGTGATTCGTATTGCATACCCTAAAGAGTTCACAACAAATTTCTTGTACGTGCTGCATTTTCTGGGCGCCTAGTATTTTGCGAATAATTTTCCTTTCAGTTTGCGGCAATTTCATGTTTGGCCGACGACATTCATGCATCCTGCTTCAAAAATCTCAATCAATACCGATTAACTCAAATCCAACAGACTCTAAAATTCGATGTAATAGATTTTTCCTAGCTAGCCGGAAACCCCTTAGGGTATGCAATGGATAACCATAGACAGCATACAATGAAGTACATTATGCGTCGTGATTCGTATTGCATACCCTGAAGAGTTCACAACAAATTTCTTGTACGTGCTGTATTTTCTGGGCGCCTGGTATTTTGCGAATAATTTTCCTTTCAGTTTGCGCCAGGCCGACGACATTCATGATGGATAAAAAAAAACAAAAATACCTGAGATAGGTCTCGATTGTGTGATTTATTTTTTTGGGACGAACGGAATGATTTTTTTTTGTTTTAAATGCAGGAGCGTGCTGAAGTGGACCACTTCAATTCTCATAGTAAGTAGCCTTTATTAAATTGGCAACCTCAAAGAAAGTGAGGGATGGATCCATCCTCCTCTTCGTCTCTGCGAACGAGTGTAGGTTACCTCTTCAACGCAAACAGGACAGAAAATCCGACCATCAAGGTTATCTGCATCCTGCTTCAATATATAACATTACTGGGCTAATCAGGGTCTTATATAGAATTTCCTTAGCGTATCTTGTCAAGGCCTTAGTACGAGTACGAGTACGAGATTGCCTACTAAGGCTAAAGAAATGTAGTGTGGATTGAAAAGTACTACTTATTGCCCACAACGCCATCTAATGGAAAGTAGACGAACTTATTCAACGGAACTTCGAATCTTCCAAACTCAACGAATGGTGAATGGTCTAAAACGAAACTAGTACATTCTCGATTGTTCCGGTTGGAGTATAGAATATTCGAGAAGCTTTAGTGGGGAGTATAAAAAGGGTTGCGAAATCCGACGAGGGGACAGTTTATCTTTAAACCGTGTAAAGCAAAGTTGGAATAGTATCGGTAGTGATTTAAAATAAGTGGAAAAGATTGTAATAAGTGGAAAAGATTGAAATGAGCGGAAAAGTTGATTTTAAGTGATATTGTCTTGTAATAAAAGTGATTTATTAAAGTTTAGTAAACAGAATAGTGTTTTATCTTTTCGAATCCCAGCCGAATGTAACAGAAACATCGATTAGCAAGTATAGTTCTTCACTTGACTTTTACCACTTTCAGAGTTATAACGCGTTCTAGCTATAATAAGGCTACGTCCATAGTGAAACCAGCTTCTCGCTTTCTCACCCTAGAAAGCTGGTTACCGGCGTCAACAAGAATTAAAAATGCATTCCGGTAAAAGCTGGTAAGCGAGAAGCTGGTTCACTATGGACGTAGCCTTACGTTACAACCCGCAGAAAAGTAGACGTGGTGTCGCGTTGGTAGGCTATGCTTCTCGATTTTACTACCAAAAGATATCTTCATTGCCTACATTGCGTTAAAAGAACCAAGTGTCTCGAGACGAATACAGTTAAATTACAGTTCCTACAAATAATATACTTGTACATATATGTATTTTTACTTAAAGCTATCTAGATTATTTAGACTAAGATTTATGGTAATTATTTTTTCTATTTAATTCAAACTTCTTACAGAAAGCTGATTTAGCCGTAGGATCAATGACAATCAATTACGCTCGGGAAAGCGTTATAGATTTTACTAAACCATTTATGAATCTGGGCATTAGTATACTCTTCAAGGTGTATCCCAATAAATTACAATAAAGTATAATAATTTTAATTACATTTTACAACAGGTTCCAAGCACGCCACCATCACGATTATTTTCCTTCATGAATCCACTGGCCTTTGAGATTTGGTTATACGTTTTGGCCGCCTACTTCTTGGTATCCCTTACTATTTATACAGTAGCTCAATTTTCACCATACGAACTACATAATTTAAGTCCATGTGACACCGAAAATGAGACAATTGGCAATCAATTTACAATAGGAAACAGTTTCTGGTTTACAATTGGAACATTAATGCAGCAGGGTTCTGATTTATGCCCAAAGGCTGCGTCTACCCGGATCGTCAGTGCAATATGGTGGTTTTTTACATTGATAATGATATCGTCGTATACAGCCAACTTGGCAGCATTTTTGACAGTGGAAAGAATGATAACGCCGATCGAAAACGCCGACGACTTAGCATCACAGACCGAGATTTCTTATGGAACTTTAGAGAGTGGATCAACAATGACTTTTTTTAGGGTGAGTCGGCCTCGTCGGTGTCAACCAGAGCAAAACCGAACTGATGCTGGTCTTGTCTACCCGCCGATCCACTTTCCAGGTCCTAAACGATTTTACGTTCACTCGCACTATCTGCCGCTTTCTTCTCAAAGCCGCTAAATTGTTGTGTTTCGTAAGATTGTGTCATTTTGCGTTGCGGAGACGACAGCATTCTTCTCTCCAAAAGGACGAAAAAGTTGGCATACTTCTGCAGATATTAATTTTGCATTTTTTTTATTCAATAGGACTCGATGATAGAGACTTATCGTAAAATGTGGCGATTTATGGAAAATAAAAAGCCATCCGTTTTTACGACTACTTACGAAGAAGGAATAAAGCGTGTTTTGGAGGGCAACTACGCTTTCCTAATGGAGTCTACAATGCTGGACTATATTGTGCAAAGGGATTGCAATCTAACACAAATCGGCGGTCTACTTGATGCCAAAGGTTTGATATCTGGTTTTCTGTTCAAATATTTAATTTTAGAAAGTTAAATATGTAGGTTACGGTATAGCTACACCAATGGGCTCACCATGGAGAGATAAAATTTCACTAACGATTCTAGAGCTACAGGAAAGGGGAGAAATACAAATGCTCTACGATAAATGGTGGAAAAATGCCGGAGAGACCTGCGTGCGCAAAGACAAAAGCAAGCAATCCAAGGCCAATGCTTTGGGCCTTGATAATATTGGTGAGCACATTTTTAGATTTTAAGGCCGTTTGTTAATTGGGCTAAATAATTATCGTCTGATAATTTTCTGACACTGAAAAGAAGTTCACCAAACTCCAAACTTAAAAGAGAGATTTATCGAATTTTACACTATTTAATTAATTGAAATTCAGTGTTTTATTTTCTCTTTAAAAATCCAGCAAAACTCAAGCAAAATAAAACTTTTGGAACTTTCATTCCAATCCCAATGCATACCCATCTCATACACCATACTTTCTTAATAATTTTTATCACATTTACAAACTTAAAATTGTATATACAATATGTGATTAAAAAATATATTATTTCGTTTTAAATAGGCGGAGTATTTGTAGTGCTTCTTTGTGGGTTGGCTGTTGCAGTATGCATGTCAATTTATGAATTTTGCCAACACAATAAAAAATTTATACTAGAGAGTAACGTGCAAGGAGGTCCAATAGGAGGAGCTGATTATGTCAATGAAACGCCACATAGCAGGGTTAGAGGTGTACAGCAGACCTTATGTGAAGAGATGATAAATGAGTTTTGTTTCGCCCTTCGTTGCATGGGCCCTAGGCAACGACCTGCACTCAAGCGACAATGCTCAAAGTGTACATCGCATGAGCTTAAGGATACGTCTGGGATTTCGGAGTCCCTAAAACAGGCGCAGAACAAACGAAGAGTATGCGCCAACAACCAAGACGACCCCCCTTACGACCAGAAACTATCATCAGGAGGTAAAAGCAAATCATCAAGTGATTTGGGCTCAATTGTGGTAAACTGATTACAATGATATGCTTACCAAAGTTCTAATGTTTATTTATTTCTTTAGACTTCACCCCCAGTAGATGCTGATAATTTCCTGGATTAATTACAGAACGCGTCTTGCCAGTTGGAACTGCTGAATACTATAAATCCGTCCTTTAACAACAACTGAAAAGATTTTAGATTAACCATTTTGACCAAAACATAATTTTTTTAAAATAAAAATCACTTGGAAGCACTGTTTTAAAATCATACATTCGAAATTGTTGCAGTTTTCTTCTCGACTGATTATCCTCGATTGAGACAAATTAGGTCGATGATTGTATGATTGTATCAACTGAACTCGATTGAATCAAGTTACCTACGTGCTAGACCCTGGTTTGTGATTATGATTAAGGAATGGTTCATGTCACGTATATGTCTTGGACAAGAACCTTCGAATTTTATCCCAATAGATGGCTTTAAATATCCAGTTCGGTTCTATAGTAAGGCATGAACCAAACCACAAACGCCACCTGTAGTTGAATATTCGAAGCAGTTGAGATTGGTGTACACACTAAGCTTATACACCAATTGTACAGCCGGTTCGTGTCTGTAATGTTCCGTTGCCACCTATTGATAGATAGGGTAAATGGCGGCCATCCGGGTGTATTATGTGATAGAAAAATGAAATAATTCAGCTGTTAACAAAGCCATTGACTTATTATATATGGACTGAGGGTAGACGTCTTCGCGTTGGTTCCAACATAACCACTAGCCCTCTTGGTTCGGAGCGGAATAATTTGGAAATTCACACTTTTTTGTAGTGGCATCTATTGTTAACAATGACGCAACAATTTGAATTTCAACCGTTTTACTTGCCAAATCCACTAACGCCCTATAGGTGTCTCTAGCATTCTATGGAGCAATCAGAGGTGGTTGTGATCATTGGCTTCGTTTTCCAATGCCATCTACTTTAAACAGTGACGCAACAATTTGAATTTACCTCATAAATTCTCTCACGCCCAATAGGTGCCTCTAGCATTCTATGGAGAAATCCAAAATGGTTCGTCATTTTGTTTCACTTATTTTTCGCTCCGAACCAAGAGCGCTAGTTTATGTTGGCGTCATTTTCTGGGCAAAATTTGTATGAACTGACATTTCACTAGCAGTCCATATATAATAAGTCAATGGTTATACCTATATATATTTGACAATTTGAGTATTCCTTTACATTAGACGTGTTTTTTTTTTTGGAAACCTCGCCAGCCAGCATTTGGACAATTGGCAGCAAGCTGAAGCCAGCCGAACTTTTATATCGCCACGATTTAAATATTTTAACGTTAAAAAGTAGCCATCGATTTAGAAACTGGTGAAATTGTCCGATAATAACAATAGCCCGTCATACCTACTCGTATTGTTCAATTCACTATATATGTTTTTATATTACGTTAATTCTGATTCTAACACTCGGACGCTCTTCCTATTACTATTAGCCTATCTTCAATACCCCGGGAAATAGACTTGCGCGCGCCACTCTACTGCGTTGTCCCTCCGTGTTAGACTCGAAGACTCTACGGGGCGGAGCATTTGTTTCCATCCGCTCTACATGTCCTAGCCATCTTATACGACTTATTCGCAGTTTTTTTGACCAGGTCGATGTCGCTATACAGCTCGTATAGTACGTCGTTGAATCTCCTCCTCCAAAGCCCGCCAACGCAAACGGGACCGACATTTTTACGAAGAATCTTTCTCTCGAAGCGACCGAAGATTTCTTCATCTTCTTCATCATCATCATAGAGTCCAAGGCCTATACCCCATGAGTTATTGGGCTTGACAACCAATCATAATAATGAAGAATAACTTGGACTTGAGAAACCATTGTTTAATGCAAAAATTATAAAGCGCTATTTTATACCGTAGATTTAATAATATTACTGAACAATTATGTAGGTAGGTACTTAACTGTTCTGCCGGAGGTGCGATGTGTACAATATACATACAAACATATATTTGTGAACTTGCATAATAAATTATATATATATATAAATTGAAGCATAATTGAATTAGTATATTCATACATATATATTTTTATAAATATGTTAATTATATATAATATATACTAACAGATACATATATGGATTCGATTAATACATAGGTTACTTTGATTTTAATGTTAAATTTGCTCTCTTTTCTAAGCCAAACATCATTATATGAGGAAGTAAAATAGACATTTAATATGTTTCAATAAATATGCATTAACAATAGATATAGGCATTTTTGTTGGTTTAATAATAAAAAAAATATTGAGAAAAATAGCATTTGCTCTTTTTTTTTTTTTTTTTTAATATTTTGACACTTTTTTTGTTTTTGTTGCAAGAATTTATAAAATAAAGTTAAATTTTAGATTCTTAATTTTAATAATTTTGTTTCTCCTGGTGTACAAATTGCTCAACAACACTCCCTATCGGGGGTGTATCACTGTCAATAACGATCGACGGCAGCGGCAAGTCGTTTTTACTGGTTTCGTTATTACTGCTGGCTGATATTTGCTCAACAGTTTCAATAATATCATCTTGTTGCGGTTTAACAGTTTCTGTTGTTGTAACTTTCGTCGTTGTTGTCGTGGTAGTAGTAACTTGAGGTGATTCGATTTGCTCCGTTACAATATATCCCGAGCCAAAAGGTTGTGGCTGCTGTTGTTTTTCTTCTTGTTGTTCTTTAAAATTGTTTCTTAAATTTGCAGCTGAGGCTGCTGCATCCAGGATAGTGTTTTCTAGGAATTGTTCCAAGAGTTCCTTTTCAGATTGAATGTAACCGGCATTGCTTTTAACTGTCGAAGTTATTGTTTTGGTTATAGCTCCATCGCTGTTGTCAAAAATAAAATAAAATAAAATTATAATTTTGTTAAATGCCTGTATACATAATCATATTCAATGAGCTAAAGTACAAGGGAAAAGGATCGACTGCAGGAGGAAAGCGTTTAGAACTATCGTATAAATATTGGGAGAATTAAAAAAACCACCATTGAACACCTATTAAAGTCAACCATCGACAAAACCTTCAAACTTCGGCAAATCTTAGAAAAACTACAGGAATTGTAGATCGATACACACACAATACTAGGTATTATTATGTATGCCGTGTCAAGTTTCGGTATTCTTGCTAAAACTTGTTCGATGGAGAAATCTCGCTGCTCCGTCAAAGTCGAAAAGAAGACCACCGAAACCTTTGAATGCGAAAAAAGTTTAAGACACCAGAAATATTTATTTCTTTAGACACATTAATTGTTAGAAAAAGCCGCCAATGGGCTTAAACTGTTAAAATAATCAAAGAAAATAAAAAACGTCAATGAATAAGCTGCCGATGCCGTCGATTTCCTTTCACAAAGAACGAAAATGTCATTCGTTTTTAGAGTTACATGAAGCAAAATAAACGAAAACGTAGACTAAATGGCTTTCGTTTTTTTGCTTTCGCGCAAACGAAAATTCCTTTCGTTTTTGTAGTTATATGAAGCAAACCGTTCGTGCACACGAAAACGATTGAACGTTTTCATCTTACAGAATCCCGGAATGATTCCTATCGACATCCTCGCAGATGAAAAGCAGCGAATTTACACTAGAAGAGTCTTAAGTCAGCAAGAGCTGGTGACATAAAAACAATAAAGAAAGAAGAGAGGTCAGCTTCAATAGCTATGTGGCAAGCTAGATGGGACAATACTACAAAAGGCAGATGGACCTATAAGTTGATTCCTATAATCGAAGTGTGGACAAACCGAGCACACGGCAGCTTACACAGTTCCTGTCTGGGCACGGCGGCTATCGGAAATACTTGCAAAGATTTGGAGACGATAGTTCACCCCTTTGACCAGAATGCTCAGACGAAGAAGAAGATACCAAGCACGCTGTGTTCTATTGCGAACTCTTCCAACAATGGAGAAATAACCTGCCCAGTCCGCCACTAATTATAAACGAGATGGTTTATTATATTTTTATTATGGCTGCTATATGTAGGCCCCGTCCCGTAGAGGCTTCGAGTCTAACCCGAAGAGACAACGCATTAGAGGAAGTAGTGCGTACTTTGTGTCGAGTTCTGTTGTCAAGGTGATCTTTGGATTCTGAATTTTATGGAATTTTGAATTTTATTACCCGACTAGACTTAAACAGTAAAGGTTACAGAAATTAAAAAAATAGTGATTTTCTTGTTTGCAAGTGCTAAGGCCGCCGGATGTGATCTTAAAGATTTATAAAATAAATTGTTTTATTCTTACTTATCATTGTTTGTTGTGGTCTGTACAACAATATCCACAGTCGGTTGTTCGCTGCCTTGGTAAAACTCCGGTTCTATATTTCCCAGAAAGAAAACAAATTTTGCATTTTTAAGTCATGGATTAATAACTTTGATGGAAGTATCAATATACATATTTTAGAACAGTATTATAGAGAAATGCAAAGAGTGCTACATTTACTATAAAAAATTGCTAATAGATAATAAATGTGTAAGTTTTGTATAAAAAAAATATATAGCAAAATAAAATATAATTTATATATAACAATAACATCGCAGCAGTTCAATTATTTAGATATATGTGTAAATTATGCTTCTACTATTTTTGCATTTGAATACGAGTACTACAGTAAAAGCAAAGCAATTTTGCCATAATAGTTCCTATAAACACGTGATCGAGTTTATTTTCCAGTCGAGCTTTCTATCGGATTACTTTTCCAGTTCGGCTATACATGTGCCTCATTGACTTATTATGTATGGACTGCTAGTAGGCGTCTTCGCGTTGGTTCCAACATAAAGCTCTCTTGGTTTGGAGGGGAATAATTTGGAGATTCACACTTTTTTGAAGTGACATCTATTTTTAACAATGGCGCAACAATTTGAATTTTAAACGTTTTACTTGCCAAATTCACTAATGCCCAATAGGTGTCTCTAGCATTCTATGGAGAAATCCAAGATGGTTTGTCATTTTGTTTCACTTACTTCCCGCTCCGAACCAAGAGCGTTGGCGTCATTTTCTGGACAAAATTTGTATGAACTGACATTTCACTAGCAGTCCATATATAATGAGTCAATGATGTGCCTAATGTTTTTATACAACAGCACTGCACAGGCATTCCAAATTCACTATGAAAAGTGCAGTTCTCCATTTAGGGGAAAACTGCATTTTAGACGGTCATGGAAGCGTCTGCGTCCGAAGGATCCGAATCGTAACTTTTAAAAGTTCAATAGACTCAACAACATTCGTTGTGGATATTATGCAACGAAACTTCCAGGCCGCGAATACAAGACGTCAATATATCGCACCAACAAGGATTTATAGCAACATTTGAGTTAAAATTCTTCACCTGTCCATCATTAGAAAACCTAGAATGTGACAATACCACTGGCAAATTCAGCCCCCCAAGGGCGACTCTATACCGACCGTATTAAACTTTATGTTCGCATATGTGCCAGTACTCAAACTGGCTAATTCATAAAAGCGTAGTTAAATATAGAAACAAACATGCATTAGTTAAAAGAAAAAAAAAGAAGCAAGAGGTTAACCGCAAGCAGATATACACAGCCATGCATGCATGCATTTTGCTAAGCGCATTCTCAATCTGCTTTGGCTAAAGTAAAATCTGTGCAGAGAGGGTATTGTTAGTATAGTAACTATGTGAAACGTTTGCATATTTCATATTAGTCTTGAATGAATTCATTGTACAATATTGTATTTAAATATGCTTTATATATGCACATTTTGCATGTTTTAATTTATAATTTCTACCTGTATGCTCTTCGTCCTCGCTCAATTCCACACCTGGCTCGTGTAATGCAATATCGGAATCCGACGATGAGCCATAGGTTTTGTTAAAATTGTTCTCCAGTGACTTGGTACTACTGGTCTTGGATTTAGTTGATGGATTGTAAAATGGAGAATCATGGCTGCCGGCATATGTTCCGGTAACGGCGCCGCCAATGCACCCAGCGGTTGACATGTCATTGCTTGGTAGATTGGCTTCATTGTCTACCGCGATGATAGTAGTTTGCACCTGAGGAGGCAAATTTGTGCCATCTCTGAGTTGTCGTTTTGTTACCGTTTCACGGACAATAACTTCTGCGCCAGCATCGTTTATTTCATGTGACTCTGTCACAACTACTACACACTCGGAACCATCTGAGTTGCGTGTTGTGCGAGTGTTTTTGGTAATAAGTTTCTGGTGTTCCCTTAATACAATGGGTGGAGTAATAATATTTGTCGTATGGGCTGTTGTGGTTGTTGTTGTTGACTTCAGGGCTTGTGGCACTAAGGCAATCTGATCGTCGTCGTAAATAATATCATCAGAGCAACAAACGTCTGAAGTTAGGGAAACGATTTCAGCATCATGAGACAAACTAGGAGCGTTATCCGACTCAATAACGTCAGCTAAGTTGGAGCTCGATATTTCCATCAAATTCTCATCATCTTCGGGATTATCTAAAGATGCAATTTGAACTGTTGCGCCCAAGTCGGTATTTTGTGGATAATTTTTCATCGCGGCATTAAAGTTAGTATGATCAAATGAATACCCATATTCGGGACTATCCAATGACGGAGCTTGAGCTGCTGCTGCCAAGTTAGTATCCATTCGTTGTTGTTTCGTTGCAGGATCGACGATCGAAATTTTGTTGCTTGTGGCATTGATGATATCATCACCATTTAATACGGAATAGCGGCTTATATCTGAATCAGGGTCTTCATATACATTCAGTTGTTCCTGTCCATCGTTGGGTTGGTATTGTTGCTGGTAATGCTGGGTTCTAAGAGTGGTTACCACCTTTGGTGGTGTCTGTTCGGCTGTGTTCAATAAGGATGATTCTAGATCTTGAAAAATGACAGCTAAATTTTCAATTTCGTTTGAAATCACGTATTCGGCAGGAAAGCCGCAATAATGAACTTTAAATAACATACATATAATATATATGTCGACATCTAACTTAATAATTGTGTTAAAACATGTTTCTGTTTTTAATAATTTTTTTTTTAATGTAACGAAATATTTAGAGATCTTGGATCTAAATATAAGCGAACAGAAGAAACGTAGTTTCTGAATAGCTGATGGTTTCATGTATTCGTTGCGTTCTTCAACTAAAATTTTTAGCCGAAACATTTTTTATGGAGTGTGATTGGTCTATTTTCTGGTTTTAGCTTAGCAGAAATTTTTTTTAATTTCAATAGAATTTCTTGGTTCAAGAAAAAAGCACTCAGATATCGTAACAACAAAAATTTTATGGACAACAAAATTCATATTCATATAAGCAATGGAACCGAGACATTGAAATTGAAGATATGCGATAAGAATCCATGAAAACAACCACAAAATTGATTGTTTGAGGGGTGCCACGTCAGGCATGTTCAATTGATCCTCAGTCTTATTTACAAGCTAGCTGTGCCGGCAACTTCGTTCGCAGCGTGAAATATAGGTTATACCTTATATATAATCAGCATAATAAGAATTAACTAATTGGATTCGTACGGCGAAGGGTCCGCAACGGCCAGATGCAACTTAAAAAAACCGCTCAAGTAGAGCAAGATGGTATGACCGCCATCTACTAAGTGTAATATTAGAATCGAGACAAGCATAGAAAAATATTACAATACTGACAGCGGATGAGCTGTTAAATGTATCCAAGAATATAGGAACGACATACCAAATAAGACAGTAAAAGAATATAGGAACGACATACCAAATAAGACAGTAAAAGCGGCTATCCAAAAGCGAACAGGACAATGCAATAGTGTCCAGAAGAATAAGTTACATAACTTGCTAGGTACTCCTAAACTGCAATGGGAAAGAAAACCAAGTACAATTCTGTTAATAATAGTGCCCTTTATGATGCACGGAGGTAGTCCACGCCCTCCCTTCTTTCTAATTCATCGCTATTCCTCGCAAGCTCGTCAGCATACTTTTCCTACTATATACCGCACTGTCCTGGTACCCAAAACAGTCTCACTCGATTCTGACTAGATAATGCCCATAGTGCAAGAGTTTCTGAGTGCATATTTTAGACTTTATGTTAGTAGATTCCAGTGCCTATCCCTTTGAGTTACAGCTCTCATCTACATTAGTTCCGCCGCCCGAGTTTAAATTTCGGTATCTCTTTCGGGTATGATTCTGACAGAAATGTTCGCGAACAAAAAACCTCGGAGCAACAACCGCACACAGTTCGAAAATAGAGCAAATGCAGACGTCTATCGCGACCGAGTACGGTTTTAGAATAAAGCAACGCTGAAAATAACGAAAGAGAGCGAAACAGAACACAAGAATCGGATGGGAATTCGCGGCCCATCCATGTTCGGCTATCCTCTGCACTTTTCATCCCCTTTACCTACACCTTCTCGACACTAAAGTTGAAACACCGTGCGTGTAAAAGGGGTATTTCTCGCAATAGGCTTCAGAAATATAAACAAGTTGGTAATAGCTCAACAAAATTACTTCTTGCATGGACACGATTTATACGCTGCGTGCTTTGTCGTACGATACTTCTTAATTCTATTCTGGGTAACGCAAAAAATTACAAAAGAGAATACAAGAATCGGATGGATGGAAATTCACCCTGCAATTTTCATCCTATTTACCTTCAAATTCACGACACGTACGACAAAGCACGCTGCGTATAAATCGTGTCACGTCGCAGCAATTATTATCACTTATCAATTTCAAAAAAAAAAAAAAAAAAAAAGTGATGGAGGCAACCAATACACACACCTATTTATTTATGTAGACCTGATTGCACCAATTTAGGTCTACAGTCCACGTAGCTGCGCTTCATACTCACGCTTTGTGTGTATATGCGTATGATATGAGAGAGAAAATCAAAGCAGGATTATTAAAAAAGTTGCCAACAAAATGCTCAATTCAACACGCAAAAACAACTTCGGATTTATGTCAGTTACTATAAAACACAAACCAGACAGATAAGAAGAGGTTATTTAGGATTCATAAAAAAAGTGAGATCAAATAAAATATGTTAGATTAGAAATAAAACTAGAGAGAGACAGAGAGCAATATTAAGAGAGCCAGGAGTTAATTAGGGTAAGGCATTGACAGAAGGTGAAAGGAAACAGTGTACAGTGCGCATATGGGAAAACGTAGTGCTTTACTTAACTATAACACTGCAATCTGAAGACAAGTCTTAAAAAAAATAAAACAATTAAATAAATTCAAGAGTAACTAAATGAAACTGTGTAAACAGTGGTCAGAAGTTCTTAGGACATGCTGTCTTCATTTCATTATTTTCCATTGGTGCACAATGAATTAAAGGGGTAAGCAAAATACCACCTCGAGTAGCTAACTCTAGAAATATATGCATCTCATATGATCTCACGTTAGAAGTGAGAAAGAACCAAGGAACAGAACTTAAAATATGAATACTTTTTAGCTTACTTTCTGGGTCGACATTCTTTTGCAAAACATCCGTATCGTCTGCCTTATTTGCAACTATCTCGTATCCAATCGCACTGTTTATTTCGATAGGAGTTGGGGGCGGAGTAGGACACTTGGCTGCGGAATCCATTTGTTCTGTGACTTTCGTAGTAATTTTTCCCACACGCTCAGGGGAAGACGTCTTCAAATTGTTCTTCAGAAATTCTTTAAATTGAATGAGATAATATATTATGTACATTTATATAAGTGCTGCCGTGTATATTTAAAACTTACCACTGTCATAATCTTCATTAGCGCTGTATTGTTTTCCATTAAACTCGGTGTCCTCATCAGACTTTTCTTCTGCTTTCTTAACGGCAATTACGGAATTGTCTTCAATTTGAAGAGACTCTACGGAGGCGGGTGAGGGAGCCGCCATATCAGTATCTAGGTTGTCGAGTTGTGTTATTTTTGGCTGAACTAACGAGGTGTCACAAGATGATGGGCCCAACTCGTCCTTTAAGGCATCAAAGCCGGACTGATCGAGTTGAATTTTCGCAACAGCTTTTTCCATATAATCTGTCACTAACTCTAAGTTAAAAATGCACTTCTCAACTATATCGCTGCGATTGATTTTATGTAATGCCTGCTCAAGGGAATTGCCATTGGCATTTGGTCCGGCTTGGCGCAGCCATAATCTTAGCATTACCATAGCTTGTTGCGAAGCTGGTTTCCCAGTATACTCCGACTTAATCAATTCAATATCGTTTTCTGGAACATTCAGCTCTTCAGCCAAACTAACCCAATCATCGTCGAGCAAGTTACAAATGTCGGATAAGCGAATGTCGGCTTTGTGAATCTCTTCGGCTTGACGATATCCAAAGTTCAGCATATCGCGGTAATTTAGGCTGTGATCCAAACTCTTTTGACTTCCACTTCGATTATCCTCAATTATTTCACGTCCAGTCAGTGTTACATTTAGTGTACAAATGGGCGTTTGTGGTGCTTCTCCCTTGACGATCTTGGGTTCACTCATGAAGCTCATACGGCCAAATGGCTCCTCTTGATCCTTTACACGTACCAGGAATGAAAGGCGATTTTCACGGAAGGCATGAAACTTCATATTTAACTGTTCCCCAGATTTTAGGACTGGAACCAAATTTCCAGCAAACTCAAGATATATATCTTGATCTTCGGGTATCTCGACATCACGGCTCTTGGCCACCTCTGTAAAATATTCTTGATGCTCGAGCGTTTTGTCTTCCTTATCATCAGTCATACAAAAAACACTAAGTTTCGCTTCAGTATTACTGATTCGTTTGGCAAACACCACGAATTTCACCATGAATGGCACTTGCGCCATATATGAGTACAATTCTGTTGCCATTCGACTGGCGTCGGATACATTTCGGCAGTCCATTAGCCAGAAACGAGCTGATACTGTTGTGGTGAATGATACACTATCCTTAACAAATGCCAGCGGAGTAGAACCAGTCACGTCTTCCCAAACGGCACGATTCTGACCACCTGTGATGGAACATAGTAAGCGCAGAGTAGGCGCATTGCCAGAGTATTGATTCACCATTCCCTGTGTGTAGGCTTTTGGAGCCGGGATGCTTAATGTGATAGCTTTGTGGAATTTACGTCGACGCGGTTCAACGGTGACTACTGGCGAGACAGCGACACCCTGTCCGAGTAATTTGCAGCAGCCATTCAAATCGACTGGCTGAGCCTGCAGGCCGACACGTATTTTCTTTGTGAGCGCATTTGGCGGGAATATTGCCTGCACTTGAGGCACAGCCGTCGATGACACAGTGCCACCGTCTGGTCCGATTGCATGCACTTCCTGCCGAATGCGCGACACAACCGCAAAGAAATGTGGGAAGTTGCGAGTAATAATGCGTACAATGCGAGACGTGTGTAGGTCCTCCAAGTGGCTGAGTTCGTTCGATTCGAATGTCTCATTGAGGACGTCACGAACGGCTTCTTCGCTATCGTAAAGTGTATGCTCACGCCAGGTTTCGCCGTTGTCCGATCGAAGAATAATGATTTCTCGTTCCTTGTCACGCAACGAACCAAAATGTGGTACTTCCAATATTACAGGACTGTTTAAAGCAAAGTTTTAAACTGTACCTTGTTATACATGTTTGTGACGAAAACTTACCCTAAAAATTTTGCCTCTACTGGTGATAGCTCCATGACACGGCTGACTAATGCTTCGCCTTCCATTAAAGGTGGTGGATTAGGTACACGCTGTGGTTTAACATATCGGCAAGTAATTCGAGTTGGTTGAGCACACGATTTTGGTGGCACAATAACACGAACTCCACTGTGACGACAGCCACGCATTGCTCCTCCACGAGCATCAACCAGAAATGAAACTAAGAAACTATAATTTAAAATAAATATATATTAGATTTATTTTATTTACACTTCGATAGAAAAATTAGTGTATTAAAAAAAGTGCTATGTTGATTGAAAGTCAAAAAATATATTGCATATGTATACTATTTACAGTTTAATTTTATAAGTTGGTTTGTTCGCCATGGTATAGAAAAAATTGTTATTTCTCATATCGCTGGTACATGACCTACCTTACTGCCAAGCTGACGATATACGAAAAATACAACCAAGTTCACTCGCTGATCTGTCGGTGTGGGTTTGTTTCTCTTGGTTTGCTCGGTACAGATTAAATACCTTTCAAAGAGTCCCTCCTGATTTATTCAATGTGTGCGCATACGGGACGGTACACGCAATCGGTATCTACCTTGTCGGTGCGTTTGGAACATACTTTTGTGTCGGTAAATTCAATTTTGCAAGGTTCTACTTCGAATATATATACCGATAAAAGAGAAGATGACGGTGACATCAGGTTATCATGTCAGTAAAGCTCTGAAAACAGAATCCAAGCACTTAACTGATTCAATTCGATACCCACCAGCCAGTTCCGGAGGTACAATCTTTCAAAAGTATGTGCAACTCCTCCCATACGCCGCGCCGCCGTTGACATTGACATAATCGGAAGAACTTAGAGGGACACTCAATATCGGCGAATTGGACACAACGCAACAATGGATACATACATAGTTATGAAAGACTTTGTCTACCTAGACTCTGCGGTCAACTCTAGCAATGACATCAGCGCTGAGATCAAGCGAGGAATTAGTCTTGCTTATCACTGTTTCTACGGCCTTAGAATGCAATTGAGCAGCAAAGACTCTTATCATCCCCGTCCTGCTAAATGGTGGAGAAGCATGGACTATGTCAGTTGCTTCGAGCGAAAAGTTCTCCGTGTGATCTTTGTTCAAGTTTACATAGCGATATATACAGTCAAAAAGATCTGGGGCCAGATTATGTAAGACGACAACGATCGAACGATATCGTTTCGACAATAGCAGTCTCTGTCTATTGCCACAGGTATGATAGAGACAGGCCTAGTGAAAACGAAAGCGGTTTTCGTTTCGTTTTTTACAGAATCCCACCCCTGAATTAATCGGCTAAGAACGTATGGACATCAAAGCTCCGGCTCGGAAAATCTTCAACTTTACTCCAGAGGCCCAAAGCGGTAGAGGACGGCCTAAGGTGCCAAGCGCATTTGGAAGGGTACCTCAACCAACATGGCGTGTGCAACTGTACAGCTAGCGATGGATCGAGCTGACTGGAGAGGTATGTTGGTTGAGGCCCAGGTCCAGGTAAAGTAAAGATTTGTGGATTCGGTAATTTGTGATAATTTTATATGTAAATCATCCTCCACTGCTATTTTGAATAGCAGTGGAGGAGAACTGTGAAAAAAAAAAAGCTTGATCGCTTTGAGGATTTATTACAAACAATTGTTTATGTTGATTACTGTGATTTTGATTTAAGCTCCCCAAAGAGCTAAATTCGGCTTTATTTCCCATTAAGAAAGGGAACGATTCTATGTTCTATCATAAGCAGATCGCATCAGTAGTTAGGCTTCTGTTATAGCTATCCGTAAAATGCATCCGTAAAAAAATTGTTTCACTTTTTTGGAGCACTTAAACTTAATCGTTGAACTCAATCTTGGTCTTAAAATGTTGCTTCTTAATTATAAAACTAATTCGTCAAAAAAAATTAAGCAATTGATCTTTAAATTTTCTAAAAAAAAGAATTTCTTTATTTTTCCGTACGAAAAACTTTTTCTGTTCAACTTCTCAACAAGTTTCACGAAGTATTCCACTGAATTCCTATGATATGCTATGGCTAAATGTGTTCTGTTTCGTGTTTTTACGGATGGATTTTACTGATGGCTATAACTGCAGCCTTAAACGAAATGGAAATGGAATGGAATCTCAGTCAGCTTGGTGTAAGAAAAAGGTGGAATGTAAAACTTTAATCGAAAATGTGTTATTGTGTTGTAACTTCCCCTACATAAATGCAGCTTGTCAAGGTTGAAAAAACGTTCGTAAAATTAAAATAAGATACATAGAATAGAAACCACTTCTTTTTGAAAGCTACATTTTTCCTAGCCAATTGCAATCAACTTTTTTAGGACTGGTGTTAATGGCGTTACCATAAAACACATTGGTGCTATAAAAATATGATAAAAAAAAAAACGATATATTAAAGTCGCAGCCAAAAGGACATCAGCGCATACGGTTGAAAGTGAGGGTTTTATTTTTCTTTTACAAAAGAAAACATACCCGACAAAAGGATTTGAGGACAGAATAATAATTCATGCAATTGAAACAGAGTTGTGTTTTGAACAATATTTATGAAAGTGTCCCTATTATTTTTCACATGACTGTATATGGTCGAATAACCGTTTTTTTTGGGACGAATGGACGGATGGACCTACAATACTTTATGCCGAGGCCGAACGACTGAATTGAGAAGCTTTTTCAGGACAGTTATACTCTCGGATGTTTGTCAGACAGGTGGAGAACACATTAAGATGTAATTTGTGTTTTCCCGCGGATCGAACCTCGGACCCCTCGCACATTAGTGCAGCACACTAGCCACTGCGCCCACTCTACTTTTTTATTTAAAGTTTTGTAAATAGATACCTTATACTACAATTAAGAAAGGATAATCCTAGTTAATTTGAAAATTTTTTGTGGATTGGGAATATAATAATTTCCTTAAACTCTTGCGAATATACGCCTTTCCAATATTTTATTAAATGTTGTTATCTTGCTAGCGAGGCAGTCCGTCGCATATTTTAAAAAGTCTGCAGGTGTTATTAAACTGATTTTTAGCTGAGATAAAAAAGTGTCAAAGTGCTATACAACTAAGAATATTTCACCAGGTTCTTTATCCATTATTGTATTTTCCTAATTATTTAGTTTAGAATTACGGAGAAATCGAATTTTATTTAAAAAAAAAAAAGTGAATTTAAACGATTAAGACGAAGTCTATTTATAACTATAAATATGGGTTATTTAGCAAATGCATTTAATACAAAAAAAGGTAAGTTGAGTGCAATTGAAGCTAAAAATCTGATAGAGCACAAAATGTTGATAACGTTTAACAGATCATATCAGCGATTGTAATTACAAAAATAAAATTGAAAAGAAGCTCACCGAAAATGTATTCCTCGATACTAATGATAGGTTATTTTATTTGGCAAGAATACAAAAATTGTCACGACAATACTCATGCAACTTATGTTTAATTTTTGCTTATTAGTTTATTCCATACAAGTAATTGTCACCATAACTAATCCACAGCCAAGTCATCTGAGTCATATGATACTCATAACGTAAGGCAATACCGCCCAAAGCAATTTCGAAATGAGACCCAAAAAAATATCGTACTATTGATTCCCTCTTGAGTTAAATGTAGTTTCGAGTTTGGATCTACACTTGAAAACAAATCGCGAATTAAAAAAATAATACATCAATTGTTGAAAATTTGATTTCATACAGGATTGGTCTTATTATAATTTGGGTGATATGGAATTATGAACGATTAAGCAAATGCTTTTCGGATTTATTTATTTTTGGGCGTTTTCATTTTTTTTTATGACACCCATACAACCAATCTATAAGACCACTGATCTTAAGGACAACTCATCCAACTTTATTTATTCCATAGGGATAGATTTTTAAGAAAAAAATATCAGTGTTCTAATGGTACATGACTGACAGATGATATCAGAGACATCCAATGTCCGATAGAGTTTAGTTGTCCCATAGATGAGTTGCGTGGGTATGGCTACGAATATTATAAAATTGTTTAAATTACTTTTGCTTGATTTATGTATCGATAATAATTATTACCTCGTAGGCGGATTAAGTTCTGGTTCCTCTGATTAGCTGGTGTAAATATAAATATTAAATAATTATAGTTTCGAATTGATATGATATTCGATAACGCAAGCAGTAAAACATCTAATAGTAGATATTATACAAAGTCGCTGTGCAATCTTGTCGTGAGAGTTCTCATATATCGAACTAAATATTTTATTTATCAACCTTGTCGTATAAATGTAGGCTTACAACATTATAAAAAAAAAAGTTAAGTAAAAATAAATTTATGTTAAAAAATAAATGAAAAATAAGTGATATAAAATTGAATGCAACTATAAATATGTACTTATTCTTTATACCTTTCCCTGCACATAGGATGCGTTTTCGTGCGTCCGCCGAAACTTTCAAGGCAACACTCTAGGTCATTTAATATATAAAAACTGTCAACCTCCTTATTTCGTCTGAATATGTGTTTTTTTTGTCATGTTTTTCATATATAATTTCATGGTTGGATGGTGAGGTCGATTAAGTTGTAGATTTACATGCAACGGTTTATTTATATACAAACAGAATTAGATCAGCAACAAATAATAATAAGTATTAATATCTAACCATTACAAATTTTAAACTTTGTTAATTAAGTAATATAAAATGCAAGGTTTTTGTTTCTTCAGTTCGCAAGGTTTAATTTGTGTCCCTAAATCTTGGTTATTTCAAACTACTCGTATCTAAGAAAAGGTTAATTTGTTAATAAATTTATATTATACTATCGTTAGAATGATGGCTTCACTCACACGTTCTTAAATATAAAAATTAAATGTAATTTTATCATTACCAGAAAAATGTCTACAAAATAATATCTACACCTTGGACTGGAGGGGACCTATAATTTTATACCGTATCCGAAGAGTTAAAATGAAAAGCTTTCCAATACAATTACTCTCTCGGATGTTTGTCGGGCTTTGGCGCTGCCCGTTTATATGGCAAAAAATAAGGAATTCGAACAGGATTTAAGTACAGTAAATAAGTGTTGCCACACTATTATAAACGAAATACCGATGTATTTCGATACCCGGGCATTAGTAGAAAACAAGATAAGTGTTGCCAATGACTACGAACTGGATGGTATTAAAAATATGAGCGCAAAGAAGTACCTTCAAGTGCATGTCAAAGCGTTCATATTTAGTTAAGTATAATGTTTGTGAATTTATTTTAATATTTTAGTGTTTAGACGATTTTTAAATTCGGCTGTCAAAAAGACAGTGACAGCTCTCTCAGCAGCTCTAATAACACAAAAAATAAAGGAGGAAAAGGATAAGCAAAACGCAATTACCTTAAGCCTAGATTCTCATGTCCCTAACCACGTTTTTCAGATAAAGATAAGGAACCTACGTATGTCGCATCGAATAGGCTAAATTGAGAAGCATTATTTTAATCTACACTATTTTACAAAAAGGGGAAGTTTAAATACAGAGAGTAATCTCTGGAATGACTGAATGATCTTTTAAGTTGAACTTTGTATGGCTCGTTAGGCAGAAATTCCAAGCTTCAATGAAACGAAAAGGAAACAAGTAGGTAGTTGGACAGTAGTTCTGAACTCTAATGAAACGAAAAAGGGACAGTTTTCAGTAATTCTGAGCTCCACTCAAAAGAAAAGGAAACATTAATACATACATAGTTGGGAAAAAAACGATGAAACGAAAAAGAGACAAGAGTAGGTAGGCAGTAATTCTTAACATCGATGAAACGGAAAAGGGACAAGTAGTTGGACAGTCATTTCAAACTACAACAAAACGAAAAAAACCGAAGGTTCCGTACGTTAGTTCATAATAATATGCATGCATAGTTAAGGTATTGTTCGCTAACGTCGGTCGTCGTCACTCGTCAGTTTCGACCTATGCCTACTTGGATCTTCGAAAACTAACCACAAACTAACGATGTAGTACCTATATACATACCTTTACTGTCCTACCCCCTAAAAATGCGAGCAAGATATTTCATTGCAAAATCATCGGCCCCACCCAACTCGTAATCGTAATAATACAAGTGAACAGAGAGAACACACGTGCAACAAAAATGCATATGCGAACACGATACAACGAATATGAAACAATGCGATGATCGTGGGGGGAGAGGCCAGAGCACAACCCACCATCCTCCATTACATCGACCGAGAAACGAGATGCACAACAAAAAATATTCACCATGCTCTCCCATCAAACCTCACAAAAGGTATTTCTCCTCAAGAACATCTCATATGCAAAATTCTATATGAATTATGTCTCTCACTTAAGATCCGCCTCCTATCCAACAAAAATAATTTTCTCCCACAGCAACCACCACCACTGCCAACGCCAATTGCCAGAGTGCCAGCCACGACATTCCACTCACGAAATCTCCCCATGCAATCCAACAACACATAATGCATCGAGAGCGATAAACACACAAGCCCTTTTTGCCTTTTCGCACAAACCACACAAACCCTTTTCGCAGTAATTCTCTCGGTTTGCTTGCGCGTTGCGTGGTGTAGATCGGGTTCAACCAAACACCAATATGGTATGCGTTTGCGTATGGTCGTGTGGGTGTGGTGGCATTGACAATGGTGTTTGAGATGGGTATGCATTGGGATTGGAATGGAAATTCCAATTGCGGCGTATTTTATGTGGTGATTGAGTTTTTTTGTTACCTTCTAAAATATTAACTTTTCGACACAACAGTCTTCAGCACATATATAGCTACGAAGATGATCTACAAGAAAGGATTACATGTATTTTTTGTAAATCTAAAAATAAAGAGTTTTTGGCCGAATGAACATATTTTTTCCACGAAATTAAGAATAACTCCAAAACCAGCCTACTATGTATTGTTAATATTGGTATTTGCCGATTAACTAGAGGTTATACCTGATACTGTGTGCAAATCCAACCTTCTACCACTTCTACGTCAATTAGTTCTTGAGATAGACCTAGGTACAAAATGTTCTTATTTTATTCGGACAGACATCGTAGCGAAAGCAATAAGGTTCCTCCACATGGAAACGGAACCTTAAAAAGGAACAAGTACATTAAAGAGAAGGGGATAGGGACACTAACTCGGACCGGACGTAACTTGCGACGAACGGTAAAGCATCCGCGCTAGGGTAAGTGCACATAATACACTCCCATGATACCTACGCATCATTTCGTATCCGAACTATAAGTCCGGGTATAGTTATTGAGGTTATAAAAAAGTGGGAACTACTAATTCTCAGTCGTATAAAGTATACAGAGGTCGACTATATGTTTAAAAATATGTACATACTTGTGATCTGAGATGTCCGCACCATTTACTGAGCTTTCATTTTTATCACCTACCTTTCTATGCCGAAGATTTGTTGTTTGAAAATACAACTATACAAATACAAGCGCTCCGAGATGCATGTAGATAGGTGCTAATTTGCCTTTTAAATTACTGCATTGGCGATTGGTGATGATCAACGTCTAGCCCAAACGATAAGAGCTAGGAAGCTGACATTTTAAAACAAATTTCCTTTTGAGGCCGAAGTGAGCACTTAGAGGTAATTTGGGGAATTTCTAAATCCAAAATGGGGAAAAAGGGGTTAACGTTTGTTTGGGAAAATTCTAATTTTTATTTGATCGACTTAAAACTCGGTTCGTGTACATCAATTTTACAGATTATAGAAATTTTGTTCATCTTTCGCGCTCGTATAGCAAACCACACCAGGTATTTCTTCTAGTAGTGAATATGTACCCAAGAAGCGAGTTCTGGAGTTTTGGAAAGGTGATTGAGTAAAGTTTCTTAAAGTCGTTAAGTTTCTCGGAAAATCCACAACTATAAGGTATGCGAATATATGCACTGTCTCTTGAGGAAGCTTCTCAATTAGCCCTTCGCATTTCGAATAATTTTATGTAAAAAATATTAAGAAATTAAAACTTTTTTCGTGTTTATTGCATACCTACATACTATATCAAGCTAATTACCTAAATTAAGCACCAAATGTATCGTGAACCTAAACCTTCTTATAATAGAAGTGGGTTCAATATGTGTGGAGATATAAATCCCACTTTGATGGTAAAAAATAAATGTCTACGGGTAATGATAATATTTATTATTAAATTAAAGGAAGTATGTTTATATTTTTCAATGCACTAAGATGAATGTCAAAAGAACTTCTTATCACTTGAGATGCTAGGTACACATGTATTTGTGTTGGATCCTACGTCTATCATCGGTTATTAAATCGTATTACTTGTATCACTTAGTAAAGTATTATGTTATATACCCACAACTATTATTATTATTTTTATTTAAAAAAAATTATATCGCACTCATTTGTTAGTAAATATAAATCAAATGTTATCATCGCAGAAGCAAACAAATATTCAACGTCAATAATTTAGATAATTTTTTCATAGATATTTAAAATGCATCATGAGTATATTAATATTTATATATTTTACTTACCCAAGATGTACGGGGGGTCTGATAATTGTGACGTTATCAATGGATTTGATTGGATATGCATTCGTTTCCGACATGTTTTGATTAACGTATTTCGCAGACACCGTTTCGGTAACATCTGAAAAGGATAAAACAAATATGTTACTGTAAAGTAGTCTATGGACTTTTTTTTAAATTCAGATAACTGCAAAGCACTTAGTTTGATTTACACATTTTTTTTATCTTTGAAGCTAGTCTGCACATAAAATATGTGAGGGCCAAATGTGATACAATCGCAACAAACTGCCAGAACTTTTGGCAATCGCGTATTCTTTTATTTCCGGGCAGCCTTGGCAAAGACCCATCCATATTCAAGGCTGAAGTCCTTGCCATTACCCATTGCGCTAGAATAAATCTAGGTTCTTATACACGTGGCAAAACTATAATTATATTCTCAGACTGCCAGCAGCTCTCAAAGCTCTTGATATATACCTAGTCATTCTTCACTGTATTCAAGAGCATAGGCCTTTCGTCGCAACGAAACAGCTGACTCACTGGCTAAAGTCGAACCCTTGCGCGGTGTCAGCAAAAAACATTTCATGAACTACATCCAATCCAATGAAGTTTGACTCAAATCACCTCCAGAAAAGTTGTAGTTCGCAAAACAAATGATTCCAGACGCTATTTCTCCACTTCCTACATCAGAGGAAATATTCTCCAAGTTATCAAAATGTTAAGAGTGTTTAGTCTCATTGATTTATTCGATGCATCGTTACTTACTTACTTTAGAAAGTCTTGTTGACAAACCCTCAGAGAAGATCCCTGTCTTCCTGACTGTTAAAAAATGGCTCTGTGACCTCACCAGGAAGGCAAAATATATGTAGGTAAGATAGGTGGGTAGTAGTAGCGGTTGAGATAACCCAAGTGGCATTACGTGCCGTTTTGTTACCACATACTCATTTGACCTGGTTGTTGTACGTATGTCGAAGGGTGGTTTATATCCAGCCGGTGCATTCAAAAAGGTTATAAGTTCTATGATGCTATTCTTCGAAACTTCCTCGAGGGATACGAAGAAGGGTTTACCCAGAGTTCGCTGTCTAGTCCTAGCTAGTGCCGGGACAAGGGCATAGGTAGTGAATGAGGGTTTCTTTTTCGGTTGCGTTGTTACAACTTTGACAGAGTGTATTATGTGGGATGCCTAATCTGACTGCATGGTCCCCTATAGGCCAGTGGTCTGTGGTAATCGCTATTATCATGGATATATCTTTACGTGTTCTACTTAGGAGGTGGGTGGTTTTTTCCCTGCTGTAATTTTGCCACATTCTTCTGGATATGACGCAATTTGTTAGCATCCTCCATCTGAGATTGGCTTTCGATAGGGATTCTGCGGAAATTTTTGCTTTCACTGCTCCCATTGGAATTTGGACCGATTCCGCAAGTGAGCAGTACAGGCTTCAACCTCGCCTGGCCAGCTCGTCAGCCTGTTCGTTTCCATAAACGTTGCTATGGCCTGGAACCCACTGCTTTAAAAGAATGCGGCAGATCCCCATGAAGGCTAACTCGAATAATAATAATCAATCCCATGCAGCAAGGCGATTCGAGTACAAATTAGCTCGTAAGCTCTAGAAGCTTCTCAGGGCAGTTTATACTCTTGAATGCTTGCCAGATATTCGCATTCAGAGAGAATGCCCGCCCGCCGAAGCCGTCGGCTTCAACCCATATGGACAACGCATTAGAGGAACACCTCCCCTCAGGTGATTCGCAGGTCCACCCCGGCCTGTAACGCAACCTGAGTAAGTAAGCTCTGCGCGAATAGTACACATGATTTGGCACCAAAGTAACATATCCTGCGAATCGCGCTGGCATGCAGGACTAGGTATTAGTTTTTAAGATTATTATTATTATTAAGATTATTATTACTATTAAGATTACACACCCTTTCGACATATCCATAAAAAAAGACCTTACACTCACATCGAATCTACAACCGTTGCGTTGGTGCACAGAAGTCGCTGACCTATGCTTGTTCTATAGGTACTTCCATGGTAGATGTTCCGAGGAACTCAAAGACCTTATCCCTCGAAATGCAACTTTTGGGCGCCCCACCAGACAGGCTGCTAATGAATAAACTTGACAACCGCGAGGACACCAACTTTGCAAAACTCCTTTGGAAAGTTGGAACTTTGGAACTCGCTTCCTGGGGATATATTTCCAGAAGTGTACAATTTGCAGCAATTTAAGTGCAGAACTAACATACAACTGCAAGCATCTCGGGGCGCTTTTGAAGCGTTATAGGCTCGCCTTTCCCAGGAGAAGTATTAAAAAAAAAATAATCTAAAAAAAAAATACTCACCTCAGAATGTATTATATCACAAATAGCAAAAGATTATTATAACTGGACAAATTTTGTTTGTACTCACTTTTACGATTGCCTCCGTCGATTTGATCATCATCGGTCGTGTCATAGTTGTTTTGATCATTCTCGTTGATCATGGTTTTTAAATCGTCCGTAGCCATATATTTGTATTGATGTTGGTCTAAGTGATCTTCACCGCCTTCGTCTTCAGAATCGGACATAAATGCTTCATGCATAGACTCTGGAGCAACCACTTTGTATTTCTCCTCCAGGACTCCGGTGACGGTATTCGTCACACTTTTCTCGGTAACAACTTTCAAAGTCTCAACCGCAGTCACATAACCAAGTTTGTTTGCAATGCTCAAGGCCGTTTGTCCATGCTAAACATGGGGCGGATATACCCGAATAATTATTAAAAAAAAATAGAAGAGAAAAGCAAACAAATGAACGAACCAATAATTTTTTAGTTCATATATATAACTCTGAACAATATAATTCACAGTAGACAACTAATAAATATGAGCAAATATGGCAAAACTAAACTACTTAAAATTAGAGTTTTTAAAACAAATGAATTCCATACACCGAACAGGCAAACACACACAGGCGGTATTCGGTATTTAATCCAACAGCTCTCTATTGAAAATATATCGAAGAAAATCTAAAACAACCAACACGGTCTCGCTATATACCTACCTTTTCTTGTATTTATTTATATTGGTCTGCACTTTTCAGTTTCACTTGATATTTTTAGAATGTTTTTTTCTTTTGTTTTTTTTTTTCGAAGAAAATACATTTCTGCGTTGCGTACGCACTCTCTATATTTTTCTGCTTAATATTAGAGGCGGCTAGAAGAGCCGACTCGATAAAATACTAATTGACCCAACCATCATCTTTGGCAGAACATTGTTTTTCAGTGTTGTCGTCTTCGATTTTCACTTTTTCACTCTTTTTCAAAGCAGATAATTTGTCGTTACATTTTATTAAAAAAAAAAAAAACATTTGTTTTGATTTTTGTGAATTTGTATATAAACTGATTATAAAAATAAAAAAAATAAAATACTAAAAATTGTAGTGGTCTCTTAAAGTCCGTAGAGTTTGCACAATTCCGTCTTAACGACTTTGTAAAGTTATAAATACAATCGTATAGCCCATCCCATGCTGCGCATTATTTAAGGGAAATTTTTTCTCTTAAGGCATTTTTGATCGCATGAAATTGTAAATGCGAACGTTTTTTTTTTTGCTTGTCTAAGACCTACACTTTTTGTGTTCCCAGCTTTTTATAGCCAAATTTACAGCTGATTTGGGGATTGCAAAGAAAGGTACAGCTTCATATAAATAGGGTTTCCGAGCGTTATCAGCTTTTTCAATACATGTTGAGATAGTGCAGAGGTGTCTTTGTCTTTGGTAGGCCGCCGGTGACCGCGCAGATCACGTCAAGTTCGGCAAGTTCCGAAAGTACTTCTGGGTGTTCGCTAATACATATTTAACTCTTTTGGTTGTGTCTAACTTGCTGTGCTGCATATTGTCACTTTTCTCATGTACAGTAAGCGTTAAAAGTGAGTAGTTATAAATTTAATTCTACCAGGTTCGATTTAGGTAGATAAATTTCTTTTCTTCGTGATTGGAACTATTACAGCCTTGCTGGGGTTGATAGAAAGACTACATTTTCTACACAATCCTAGAACTATCTTAAGGGCGTTTTACATACGTGTTGTGACAAAGTTTCCATGTTTGCCCCTAATGATGATGACCATGTCAGCGGCATATCTATAAATACGTATATCGAATATACAATATAGATACAGTCAGTGGCAAAATTATTTGCACAGAAGTAAAGTTAATCTACTCATAAATTTGAACTTACTTCATGTAAACTTTGGCATCAATGGAAAGGTCATTTATATTCCGTTTGAACGATACAAAACGTTCCTTAACCCATTAAGTACCCATTGAAAATTTAGAACTTTTGTAAAAGTTTACTTTTTTGACTTTTTTCCTCGGTCCAAAAAAAATGTTTTGATGCAAAAAATTTCTTCAAACAATTCTAATAATGACTGCAAAAAATAATTTTAAAAAATCTCTTCGCTAATATTTTTTATGATTTTTTTGAAAATTGCTAAAAATGACTATTTTAGTCATTTTTTCCTCCTCTTCATACAAAATTTGTCTGAGATCATCCCATTCAAAAAATCACAAAAATATTAGCGAAGAGATTTTTGAAAACATTTTTTTGCAGTGGGGTAACTATATCAAAAAAAAAAGCCATAGTTTCAATTATTGTCAAGGGGTTGGTTCATATTTGACTACAGTTGTTGACACTGCCAATAACTGTACTTTTAATGGTGCCAACAACTGTAGTATACGACGGTTATTTGTTTCAGATTCGGTCAGCGGATCGGTGTCAACTCTCTTTCGGCAATAAAAAAAAGACCGATTTCAAAAAAGAGAGCTTCGAAAGTTTGCAGCATAGCAAGATCAGCGATTCAATATCGACTTGATGCTATTTCTAGGAAATATACGGAATATACGGAGAAATGCATTTATATATTTTTCGATTTTTTTAATAATAAGTTATCAAAGTGCCGCATTTTTTATTAATTTCAAATAAAGGAGCACTAAATGTATTTTAATAAATCGGTAGATACTATTTTATCAAAATTTTTGGGTGCCAATAACTGTATTTCCGTAGAGTGCCAACTGCTTTACAGGGGTGCCAACTACTGTAGGTTTTACGAGGCATTTTTTATAATCCATTTAATTCCAAATTGATTAAAGTCAAAATTTATCTACTGTACCTGTTAGTACAATCAGCAGTTTCAATTTATCTATCATTGGTTTCTTGTTTTTATATAAGGAATCGATAACCGAATGAAGGAAAAAACAACCCTACATTTTGTGTAAATAGATGCGCACATTGATTAAATGTTTTTTTTATTTATCTTATACCGACGTGCTTACTTCAATCGTTTTGTGGTAACAATGGTATAGCAACAGACAAAGACGTCTCTAATTAATTTCGTGATCAAACTCTTTAAAATGTCAAATAAACTTCAATCCAAAGAAAACTTCCGAAACGATAGCACTGAAAATGGGTGTGTGATCACGAAACGAGTGATCTTTGCGAAACCAAAAATAGAATCCTCCGAAATTCGCTCAATCACCGTGGTATTCTCATTTAAGAGAATACAAAAATTAAAACGCTTTCCGTTTTTCGATTATTGGGGGCAGAATTTTCGAACAAATATGCGTCATTCATTGCATTACGAGATACAGTTTAATTAAATTCGGACGACAGTCATTCTGAAGGGAAGTTTAGCGATAGAAGAACGTTCGGAATGAATGAAAATATTGAGAAAATTATGAAACTTATTTTCTTTATATGAAATTTGAATGCATTGCTAGATTTAGCGTTGGTTGGATGTGATCAGAGCGTCAAAGTGAACGGAGCACTGACGCCACAACAAAATACTTGCCAAAAATATGTTTCTGCGAGGCACACAAAATACGTGCAAGTGGTTGCGAGTTGTGAATTTGCATCATACGAGTATGTAGTAGACCTAATACGTAGTGAGTACATTTGTAACTATTTAAGTAATTATTCGCTAAGGCTGGCCATTTGTGATTCCCAGCGTTATAAATTTCGATATAGCTTTAGTATCTAGTAAATATTCGAAACTTTTTATTTAAACTTAAAGGAATGTATGGTAAAAATAGTTTTTTTATTGTTCAGACAAGCGCAGACTGTTAGTCAATTTAATGACACAAGAGTTTTTCGTTATTTCCACTTGCCAATTTTCTAAATGACTTAGTTGTCAATTTCAAATGGAAACCTATCTCCCCGTAAACGCAAAAGAGGTAATTAAAAAAAATATACTTTAAATTTAAAAAATATTTATACTAAACAACGGCAACACTTACATTAAAGTACTATACCATTTTTGAAAGCAAGAAATCTGTTATTTCATATTATTGTCAATTCAAATTATTATTTTTGTCAATACTTTTTTTAGAACTCAAAATGTTAAAAGCAAATAAAAAATTATTAAAAAATGCTTCATACCAACTTAGTTTTTGAAAATCTTTGTTTAAATACTAAATTGACTTTATGATCCACTTCCCACGCAAATTTTTAATAAAGCACTCAAAACCAGTTACCTATGTCAGAGAGGCCAGGGCACAACCCACCATCCTCCATGACATCGACCGAACGGACCGAGACGAGATGCACAACAAAAAATATTCACCATGCTCTCCCATCAAACCTCACAAAAGGTATTTCTCCTCAAGCACATCTCATATGCAAAAATCCTATATGAATTATGTCTCTCACTTAAGATCCGCCTCCTATCCAGTGCTGCCAGTGTTTTGTCATAAGTGTCCCACGCAAGTGCCAAAAAAATCCCTTTTTTCCCTCGCCTGACTCGAAAAAGTACCTCAGATTTTCCCACACATAGTTTACGAAAGGAAAACAAATAATTAACGAAACAAAAAAACAGTCTCAATAACTATGGGGAAAAACTTTAGTGTATTACAGGCAAAGCTCCACGCTATACTCAAGAATGAGCCAGGCCAGGCACATCAAAAAATTAGCTCCAAAGCCGTTCACATCTATATATTCCCGGACAATCAAGCAGCAATAAAAGCCTTTGGCTGACCTAACATTGGATCCAAATCAGTATTACACTATGACTATTTCTACACCCTTCAAAGACTTAGGGCCAGCTTCAAAGGTTCCGGGAAAAGTTTCGGATAATATTATCCGACACATAACGCTAAACAACAGATAAAGGAATGTGGCAATAAAATCCCTGTGATACTAGTTTCTAAGATTCTTGTCTGTCAATTATTTATACAACTTGTTTGTCATAGTGTTTATGTATTATGAATATTTATTATTGTTCATGATAAAATAATTACAATTATTGTTCCAATTACTTTTCACATAGAGACTGATGTAGAAATTTGTTTTCTAAAAATTCAAATTCATGTTGTGGCTGCAATCTACGCTCGTCAACAAAAAAATGCTCTGAAACTGTGATAGGCTATCCTATAGACTTTAACTGTTAGATATCACTATCCAAGACCTTTGAAACCAAAAGCTGATGTTCATTTGGCAGATAAGTTTGTGATAGGCTATTCGATATTTTAAATGACATAAAAGATTTTTCTTGAAGTTGGCCTTAGCCTCGGGAACAGAACCAAATTTGGTGGGTTCCTGTCCATGAAGGCTTCGAAGGAAACGAAAAGCAGACGAATTGGCCAGAATAGGCTCCGAAACCCCTTTCACGTGCCCGGAACCTTTCTGATATACCCCCAAATTGGCTAAAAACTTAACAGATTTAACAATGCCCTGCCCATAGCAGACATGATATCAGAAACCTTGTATAGGATTCCTTATAGGGTATCATGTGTAACAATACTACCTAAGCTAAATAAATCCAGCCAACTCATCGGAGGTTATGTATGGAAGAAGACGAAACAACATTATATGCTAATTTCGAATTTCGAAGATCTTCTCCAGGGACCAACTTGACCCAAAAGATTTGAAAAAATCCTGTGCAGCAGTATCATAAACTTTAAAAAAAAAGTGGAGAACCTCAGCATAAACCCTCTTTCTAATGTATGGTACAATATGTAGATCTTAATCAGGTCGACGTGCCGCTTTTATTGGCTAGGATAAAAGGCGAGGATAGGATAGTATAGTCAGTCTCCATTAGTTAATGCAAAAAACAGGGGCGGGATTCTGTAAAATACGAAACGAAAACCGCTTTCGTTCTCACTAAACAGTAAACATGGCTCTATCATATATGTGGTAATAGACAGAGACGATATCGATTAGTCGTTTTCATTTTACGTTATTTGGTCCCAGGTCTTCTGTCTTTTTGTGTCAATACAAGCGCTTGTTCAATGTTCATGAAATCAGTCAGGTGTATAAAATAAATTGTCTTCCTGAAGTTGAACAATAAAATTAAAGTAAAGTTTCAAAGAACAAAAATTCCCTTATGTTTGTTCTGGAAAACAGAAAGTTTCCCTTTTTCCCTTTTAGCTCATTTCGAGTACAAAAATTCCCTCAAAAAGGGAAATTTCCCACAATCTGGCAGCACTGCTCCTATCCAACAAAAATAATTTTCTCCCATAGCAACCACCACCACTGCCAACGCCAATTACCAGACTGCCAGCCACGACATTCCAATTCCACTCATATCCAACACGAAATCTCCCCATGCAATCCAACAACGGATAATGTATCGAGAGCGATAAACACACAAGCCACACCAGACCAGTACAGTACACCGACCACACACCCTTTTCGCAGTAATTCTCTCGGTTTGCTTGCGCGTGGTGTAGATGGTATATAGATCGTGTTCAACCAATATGGTATGCGTATGGATGGCCGTGTGGGTGTGGTGACATTGACAATGGTGTATGAGATGGGTATGCATTGGGATTGGAATGGAAGTTCCAATTGGGGCGTATTTTATGTGGTGATTGAGTTTTCTTGTAAATATCTTCTAAAATATTAACTTTTCGACATAACAGTCTTCAGCACATATATAGCTACGAAGATGATCTACAAGAAAGGATTTCGTGTATTTTTTGTAAATCTAAAAATAAACAGTTTTTTGTGCGAATGAACATATTTTTTTCTAATTAAATTAAGAATAACTCCAAAACCAGCCGATGTGTTGTTAATATTGGTATTTGTCGATTAACTAGAGGTTATACCTGACAGAGTTGTAAAAGAATGCAATCATTTTGGATTGCATTCATTGAAGTCACAAGAAAAACTTCTTAATATTGACTTAAATCATATGACTTCTATGACATACTTCAACTTAAAAATATTAAATCACCATTCACTTTGAAGTCAGTGGTTGAGAATTCATTTGAGTGAAGTCAAAGATTGCATTCAGTTGAATGCAATCTTCTGTGATTGCTGTGAAGTCATTGAAGTCTTTTTGAAGTCATTGAAGTCATTTTGAAGTCACGAAATGATTGAAGTCATTTTGAAGTCATTTTGAAGTCATTGCAGTCATTATGAAATCTTTTGGATTCAATTGAATTGATTTGAAATAAAAACCATGTAATAAAGCTTTAAATAAGTTTTTTTTCAAAAATGTAGGTATCACATAAAACAAAATAATTAAAAAACGCCATTTACGGTACGTAACAAAAATAATAGCTAAAAACTTTTACGATGTAAAAATAGAGGAATTCTGAGTGCGTTATATAGTGCGGTTCACTTGTTTATTTTTTTATTTATTTTAATCAATTTTCTGTTATTTTAATATTGTGTGAGGCACTACCGTTGGATATAATCTCAAAAATTCTATTCTTCAAAGAGCCAAATTCATTATGCTAAGGTAATTCCCTCAAGAAGCTTTAATCGCCGCAAACAGCTCTTGATTGTGTTGATACTGATTGTTGCCTCAATAAATTTTAATATTTTGACTGGAATCCATTCTTTAACAAGGCGTGAATTGTGTATAGGCACGTTATCCTTCTGGAAAATCCATGGAATAGGTCCACAAAGGTCCTTTATTGCGGAAAAAGCTGCTTCCAAAAAAGTTTAGTCATTTTATTGGAAACTATTTCCAATTTAAAAGCGCCGAAGAATGAAATCGCACCCCATAACATAACTCCCCCTAATTTCGAATGATAACGGATCAAAACATATTTTCTTTCCGGAGATCCTGAAAGTAATAGCTGTTGCAGGATCATCCAAGTTAAAGTCCTTTTTGTTCGAAAAGTCGACTTTGCTCCAATTTCTGGAGACCACTTTAATGTTCATATCCCATGCCTAGGCTGAACAGATGCCCTCTTTTAAGAGGACATGTCCTCTTTTTATCCAAAAAAAATAATGTCTGTTATCTTTTTGAAAAAATGTGCAATTTGTCCTCTTTTTGGGATTACCCAGTTTACGGAATTTTTCGACACCACAAAACTATAATTCAGAAATTGTTCGCATCTTCCTGGTATGAACACGACCTAAAATTTATAGTTAAAGGTGGAAATGAAAATGATGCATTAAACGTGGAAAACATGTATTAGAGGTTTATTCAAGGTGTTTAAAATATCTTCAGAGGTGGGGCAAATGAGTTTGATTGTTTTACATGGATGGATTTTTATTATTTTTTTTTAATACTTCTCTTGGGAAAGGCGAAGCTATAAAGCTTCATCAGCGCCCCGAGATGCTTGCAGGACCCCAATTCTCAAATTTCGCATAACGCAACTCGTATACGAGCAAATCCGCCTGAAATTTTCGCATACGAAAAAAATTGGTATTCTCAAAGTTTTTTCCACCTCTGCGAAAATTGTATTCACCTCTCGTCTGAGGTAGAATTTTACGTCGAAATGTACCTACTTTTTGTGCAAAGAATGGAATGAAAAAAAAAATTCAATTCAAATTGGCTAAGAAATATTGTGGATGTGGGTTTTGATTTGCGATTAACAAAAACAAAAAAAAAAAACATTTTACGATTGTGTGTGATTGGTTCTAATTTCAGTTAATAATTAATTGTTCAGTTAACAATCCCAATCCCAAGACTACTTTCAACTTTCCGACACAAAATTTATGAAATTATTTCGGTGAAACAAGCGCTTGGCACAGGAATTCATCGATTTCTTGGCTACTCATAATGATTGTCCAATTTAGACCAAACACTTTGACTGCTGAAGAACCTTCTTCTTTTGTTTCCCTTCCATTTTAATTATTTTTGCTTCTTCACAATAAATTATTTCACACAGAAATTAAAAAAATCAAATTGTCAAACACATAATTCCGTATGCGAGAAGCAAATCCGCCTAGAAAAAGCAGACGAGTAACATTCGAAGAGAAATTCTCGTATGCGGATTTTGAGAATTGCAAATTTCAGTCTTTCGCCCCCCAGATGTATGTTATGCACTTAAATTGCTGAAAATTGTAGTCTTTTGGAAATATATCCCCAGGAAGCGAGTTCCAAAATTTGCTTGTCCTCTGTAACAGAAGGAGTTTTGGAAAGTTAATGTCCTCGCGGTTGTCAAGTGTACTGTATGGTCATGAGCATTAGCAGCCTGTCTTGTGGGGCGCCCAAAAGTAGCATTTCGAGGGATAATGTTTTTGAGTTCCTCGGAACATCTACCATGGAAGTACCTATAGAACAAGCATAGGTCGGCGACTTGTCTTCTGTGCACCAACGGTTGTAGATTCGATGTGAGTTTAGGGTCTCCAATAAGTCGAACTACTCGTCTCTGTATATGCTGTCAAGTAGGTTAAGTGAATATTTGGGGCGAACAAATTAAATGAAAACAAAAACAACAAAGACACTATAGTCTTTGATTTGTGCGCTTGTTTTGTGGTGTTAAAATTTTTACGATACATTCTTTGTAGTTGTTTCCATAAGATACCCTATTTTTACTTTAACTTTTGCCTTTTCTGCAAAAAGTATAATAAACTTATTTAAAGCTTTAATACATGGTTTTTATTTCAAAGCAATTCAATTGAATCCAAAAGATTTCAAAATGACTGCAATGACTTCAAAAAGACTTCAATGACTTCAAAATGACTTCAATCATTTCGTGACTTCAAAATGACTTCAATGACTTCAAAAAGAGTTCAATGGCTTCACAGCAATCACAGAAGATTGCATTCAGTTGAATGCAATCTTTGACTTCAACAAAATGAATTCTCAATCACTAACTTCAAAATGAATGGTGATTTAATATTTTGAAGTTAAAATCTTTAAGAGAATTCATGAGTTCAGCATTTTTGAAGATAAATCAAATGAATTAAATTCTTAAATGATTTAATTCCTTTACAACTCTGATACCTGATACTGTGTGCAAATTCCAGCCTTCTTAATTGGTGGTGGTAGCTTAGCTTTTAGTTCAATGCCAATTAGAGACCCCTTGTTCAAACCTGCCCCAATAGGTCAAGGACAGACAAATGTGCGTAAACATTTTCGCCAAATCTTTATATGGGAAGTACGGAATTTTTAGGGCTAGCATAAACAAAAATGCTAACGACGTTATCGATTGTTATCGATTTTCTACGTAGCCGCCTTAGAATTGGTTTGACGTAAACGCCAGATCTACTTTTTTGGGGAATTCGAGTTTGATGAAAGTCCTGCAAAATGTTAGCCATATGAGTTATTACGTATATCTACGCATGGGTTTAATATTGGTTCGGTATGGCAGGTACCCACTTTCAATACCAACCTAACGACGCTAAAAAATAAGTCGTCTCATAGAATTTCATTTGCCTAGGTCAATTCGGTTGGGCGCTGTCGTGATTTCAATACACAGACAGGCCGAACATGGCAAAATTTACTCAGAATTTGATCCTCATTCAGAATCTCTACCTACTTTATGAAGTCACCGGTGACTCGTTCATAGCGTTACAGATGAGAATGACAAAGCTAATATACCTTTCTGTGGGGGGTATAAGAAAGTCTTAAACTAATTTGTTAACAAGCTGGTCCAACTATTTTTTGTAAAGTCCTAATATTGTTTCTGTCGTTTTCTTAAAACCGAGAGCAACAAGCTTCATCTTCTTTAGTTACACTGTGATGTCGAGTTGAATTAAAATTATTGAATAGTGAAGTTCACTTTGCTTTTAAATAAAAAATAAAATTTATAACGTGTTGGAATTGGGTAATTTTTTTTTAACTTGATTTAACCCACCTTTTTAGTTGTCGTGTTGTTCGTGAAATCCGACTTCACGGCAAAGTCGATACTCAAATAGATAGATAGGAGAAAACTCTTTTCAGAATTGGAAAGAGCATCCCCAAAAACCTATTACTACGAACTCAAAAACATCAAAATATCGTTTAAATCAAACCAATTCTGGGCTAACGCGAAAATTTTAGTTCTAATAATACTTTGCTCATATTTATCTAATCGGTAGTCTTGCTTATGAAGGGATTTTTTGTAAATACTTAATTAACAAAACATTTAATACTTACGTTTGTTAGTGCATTTGGATTGGCCTTGTGGGTAAGCAACAAATTGATGACCAATGTGTGACCTTGTTGAGCCGCTTGATGTAGCGGCGTATATCCAATATTTGTACTTAACTCAATGTTTGCATCATTTTCCAACAAAAACTTAACCATTGTGATCTGACCAAAGTGCGCGGCAACGTGTAGCGGTGAGTATCCGGCTTTGGTGCGCTCTGATATGTGTGCTTCATTATCGAGCAGAATTCGAGCCACCTCGGCTTTATCCTCCTGTGCACACAAGTGCATTGGCGTCAGACCATTCTTAGCGGAAACATTTGCATCGGCACCGTGCTCCAGCAGAAGGTTTACCATGTCAACATGGCCCTCTTGTGAAGCCAAATGTAAAGGAGCAAAGCCAGACTTGCTTTTGGCATTTGGATCGGCACCGAATTGTAGTAAATTCGTTGCTATGTCCATCTGATTTTTCTTAGCAGCGATGTGGAGAGCCGTGTGGCCATTCTTTGCACTAGTATGTGGAGATGCGCCTTTTTCAAGTAGCAGCAATGCAATATTCTGATGATCATAATGACTGGCAACGTGTATGGGAGTGACGCCATTCTTTCCCTGACAGTCAACATTAGCGCCTTTCTGTAGTAACAGTTGTGCTACTTGTACCTTTCCGTATTTAGCTGCCAAATGAAGTGGCGAGAAACTTTTTTTAGTGACGGCATCCAGTGAAGCATTGTTCTCTATCAGAAGAGCGGCGACTTCTTCTTGGCCCTCTTTGGCGGCTATGTGCAGCGGAGTGTATGCATCTTTTGTTGTTGAATCTACATTGGCACCGTGTTGTAGCATCAGCATTATTATGTCAATATTGCCAAGGCGAGAGGCAACATGTAGCGGTGTTTGCCCTTCTCGGGCCTTAGCATCCACCTGTGCTCCATTTCGTAAGAGAATTCGTATGATGTCTGTTTGATTAGCACGAGCTGCCAAGTGCAATGGAGTTTCACCTCTTACTGTTGGTGCGTCTGGATTTGCATCGTGCTGCAGTAAATATATAACGATGTTCATACAACCCATAAAGCTGGCAACGTGCAGCGGTGTAAGTCCGCTCTCTGTCGTTGCACTAATACTTGCGTTGTGTTTCAACAAAAGTTCGACCACTTTAATGCGATTCTTTTTGCAGGCAATATGCAACGGCGTAAAACCGTTAAGAGCACGAGCATTTGGATCGGCATTATGATCGAGGAGTAATTTAGCTACCTTAACGTGACCGCAATGTGCCGAAACATGGAGAGCCGTAAGATAATCAACGGTTACCTCATCAACTGGTGCTTTATGTATTAGTAAAATCCGAGCTGCCTCATCGTGTTCCCCTTGAGCTGCCATATGTAGCGGTGCAAGACCATTTTTTGTTTTCGACAATATGGGGGCATCGTTTTCGAGCAAAAGCTCAATCACCTCCTTGTGACCCGAACGAGCTGCGCAATGAAGAGGTGTGAGCCCGTCGCGAGTTGTAGCATCAATACGCGCATTTTTCGATAAAAGTAGCTGCAGAATGTTCGTTTTACCCCACTTACACGCCACGTGCAGTGGAGTTATATTATGCTTTGCAATGTAGTTGACATCGGCTCCTCGTTCAATCAGCAGTTTCGCAATATCAACATTGCCATAGTGTGCAGCAATATGTAATGGTGTGAAGCCGCTTTTAGAAACAATATCAGGGTTATGTTCATTCTCCAGCAGTAGTGTTGCAGCTTTGACATCGTCTTTCTTGGCAGCGATATGAAGTGCGGGAAGACGTACTTTGCCACGTGAATCGCTTTCAAGCAGTACAGCAACGACTTTATCGTGACCCTGTTGCATGGCTACGGCCAGTGGTGTGAAGCCATCCTAAATAAAAGTTTTTTTTTGTTTTTTTTCTAGTTTGTTCCAAGCTAAAACGGAAAACAATTTTGTTACCTCTGTAGCTAAGGAAGGATTAGCACCCTTGGCCAATAAATATCGCACGCAAGCGTCATGGTTTTCTTGCGCCGCCATATAGAGCGGGGTGAAGCCATTTAATGACTGCACATTCACATTCGCATTATATTGGATCAACATCTTGATAACTTCCTTTTGTCCTGCTAAAGAGGCGATATGAAGAGCTGTGTTACCCTTCTTTGTGGCATTATCAACATTTGCACCACGGCGAAGCAGCTCGCTGACAATGTCAATATATCCATCTTTTGCCGCCAGATGCAGTGCATTGAGACCATTCTGTACGGGCATAAAATTTATTTTTTGTCTATTACATCTTTAACGCTTTCACGTATTTTAAGCGTCAATACAATTTAATAAGTACCTACTATAGTAGTTAAATTTTGTTAAGCTATTCACTTACCGCATTACAGGTGTTAATATCTGTTACTTGTCCGGATTCTAGGAATTCTATAACTTTACCTATTTCGCCACTGCGACCCGCCCTAAGAAAGGATATAGTAGTATCAATCTGGAAAGTAAAGAAACATATTTTTGTTAAAAAATTATCAAATACGGAAATATCTAAAAGATTATTTTAAGTAAGATATAAACAATATAAATGAATTCTCTGGCGCAAGCGGTTCAGAGCACATGTTGAAATGATGATAAACTGTGAGAGGGCTTAAGGATGACCATGTCGTCAGCGAAGAGCAAATGACTTATACTTAGGTATCTTAATTCGAAACTTTCTTCGCCAAGGTTGTGTTCTAGCATTTAGTCCATATAGTGATGATCGGATTGCGGTGACACTTGGTGTGCCTCGAACCACTATGAGGGATGCCATCAGACGATTTCGGGAGACTGGTTCTTACAATAGGATGCCAGGTCAAGGTAGACACCGGTGCACTTCCGCTCGAGACGACCGCTTTTTTGTCAATATCGCTTTTGTACAGCTACTAAATCTCGCACTCGTCTCTTGGAAGTGGAAGATGTTGCAGTTAGTGATCGAACAGTAAGCAGAAGACTGGCAGAGAGAAATCTAAGACCATTTTGCCCAGCTCGGGACCCAGAACTACTCCCACAACAACGTAGAGCCAAACTTCAGTTTGCTCGAGAATAATGCTGAATGGACGATGGATCAGTGGAAGAAGAACTTTGCGTCCTATTTAGGGTAGATATACGATAACTATTGTATCCACATGGATGCGACTCACATCCAGATGATTTCCCTTCCGCCTTACAACAGGGGCCAGATTATGTAAGACGAAAACGATCGAACGTTTTCGTTTCGACAATAGCACTCTCTGTCTACTGCCACAGGTATGATAGAGACAGGTTTAGTGAAAACGAAAGCGGTTTTCGTTTCGTTTTTTTACAGAATCCCACCCCAGGATTTTATTTAAATTTAGAGTTGGAAATTATTTGTTCTGCCCTTGGTCGGAATTGCTTTACCAGCAAGATTTGCGACCTTTCTCAAAAGCATAGTTAGGTACACTTTTTATCCTTTTTTTGCATCCAAATATGTACCTAGTGTGTTTCTAAATATCAGACTACAGAGAATTTTGGACCTTCCGTGTCTTTTTTATGGATGTGCTATTTTTGTCACTTGGTCGCATCACAGGCCCGCTTTGAAGCACACATTGGCATCGCGTGCATGGGTAGACAAGCATCCGGTGCCTGTCACCTATCATAATGAATGCGTATAGCAATTGCTAGACCAATGTGCAATGAAGGTGATGTTGTTGTTCATTTGTAAAAAAATAAAAATTAATAGTGACATAAGAGCGGAATGGGCATTTTTTTTTTGCGGAATAAAACAAGGAATCATACTCTAGAAAATGAATAACCTATTCCAATAGCAATAGTCTATAAGCGCCTTCATCCGTGAAGCATACTTTGTACAGCAAGAGCATGTGTAACATAGAGCAGTATAAAGTATATCTATCAACACCCACACCCAACCACCAAAATGATTCACACTGGAATGCGCGCACTTGCTAGTTCTACCCCAGTAATTGGCCTGCTTAAAAATCCAACACAATGTGATGCCACTAACCCCATTTCCGTACAATATCTTTTGGCATTCATATGTGTGCATTATTTTCACAATATGCCTAACGAAGAGGAGATCTGTGTAATATATCAGACAAACAACGTTCGAGTATAGCACAATGCACACAAACGAAAAACATATATTGCAAATGGTGTATAACCGCCCTTAATTGGGGACATTTTGACATTTTTATTTGTAATGGTTACCCTATGTACTCATGTACAGTAGACACATCATGAGTAATGGCCATATTTAAAGTGACATAAACATGGACAATAAATCCTTTTCTCCTGACCTAGAACTCTGAAATCTTGGCACTGCACTGGGTATGCCAAAATGCCAATAGGCCTTAAAAGCAATAAATATTATACGATATTTATAGACAGGCCTACGTTTTATGCATATTTTTGGGACTAAGAGAAGGACTAACTGAATGATGTAAGAAAATTCTGACGCAAATGCAGACGAATTCATTTATCATATACACCTCCTTTTAAGAATATTAAATCAAAAGGAAATACAAACGGGAATAAAAGGAAACAGACATAAAAAGGAACTGAAATCAATACCACGTTCTGACAACATTTAGAGCGGTATTGATGACACCGGAAGTGAAACTTTAAACCAAAAAAGTTCCGACGAGATGTTATGTGAAAAGTTGTATGGCATTCAAGAAATAAAGAACAGACGGTGTCTGTTATGCTTCATTACTATAGACGGGCAATAGAACTACAAATGTTTTTTATGTTCCAAGTCGATGAGTTTTTTTTTTTTTTATAATTTTTCAATGAAATAGGGAGAGTGGAGCACATTTGAACAATTTTCGTTGAGGTCTCATAAAATCATTATGTTTTTAAAATTTTCGCCTGTAAATTAATCTCATTTGAGAAATGGAAGGTGTTATATAATTTATTTTTAATTAAAAAGTTTTGAAATAGGCAGGGGCACTTTCGAACTCTTACAAATAGAAGCATAAGCATAAAAATCTCCTCACTTCCAAGCGACGACCGAAAGGATATCGGAAAGTCTTGACGACTAAAGAAGACGGAAGAAGACACCTGGATCCAATCAATAGTCAGTCTCTTACTTGTCTAAGTCATCGTTACGTTAGACCACGCCAGAAAGATTCTTTGTTACCTTGGGAGTTCTATTGGTACTTGCGAATTTGGATGTTCTACCTCGTTGAGAGATTTTCATGGTGACTGAGGCAGTCAAATCCTATATGAGTTTACACATCCTGGTTGCGGCTTAGTCTTCGGGTCAGGGTGGATGTAAACCGTAACAGTCTATTCCCTGCCTATTGCCTCTGACAGACCATCACTAAGGAGGGAGACTGGTGCGTGGCAGAAGTGGGTGATTGAAACCAGTCCGCTTCGCTGCTTGACCAAAAAGTCGGTGGATAGATTGTCTGTTGGAAAAAGGATGGGGGCAACCGTAGCAGTCTTCCTCCCGTTTATTTTCTTTTGACGATCAGTCGACATGACAGAGACTGGTCCTGTGCAGAAAAGCTTGAATGAAGCACTCCAACCTAATGCTTGGTACCGAAAGTAGATGTCGCGATTTGTCTTCGGTAAAAAGGCGAGGAGTGACCGTAACAGTCCAACCCCAAGTCTGTTGCCTCTGACGGGGTCCTCGAATTGTCGAGATGAGGTTGATTGATGTAGTGAGCTCCTCCAGTTGGCAGTTAGTCTTCGGGGAGAGAGGCAGTCTAACCCCCCGCTGGTAGCCTATGACAGTCCGTTAGGTAGGCTGCGGCAGGAGAGAGCGACGAAGGGTGACCGAAACAGTCTAACCCCCAACCAAAATCTTAAGATGCAGACAGATTCCATTGCAGGTGCGCCGAGTGAAAACTTTAACTACTCCATTCAACCGAATCTCAATTAGGATGAATGTATATTGTATATCTCATTCGTAATTATATTATTTCTGATATTGCCCCCCAAAACATATTTGAAGATAACTTCGTCAATATAATGTATATTTTTTTTCTGTTAAAATCGGCTTGCTTGGCCATTTACGGAATACAGCTAAGACTAGGATAGATTATCTTAAGATTATCATTCACATTTCTATGAATATGAACACTTCAAACACATCACAACAAACATGTTTTAAAGAAATCCAAAATGTGAAACTGAATTGCCAAAACAAAGTCGATTCGTCAAAAGTGTGCAAAACGAAAAAGGAAAACAAGGAACCTCTCACAAATATTACTATCGTTTAGTCATGACATGATATCTCACAGCATGCTAATCAACTAATTGAAAACTTGGTAGATACTACGTAAGAGATGTTCAAAATAATTCACATAACAACGAATACAGAAGACGACTACTGCAAATTTGTGGATTCTCTGTAATTAGTTCACAAAATGTTTACATTCTTCTTATAAGCTTACACACATGAATTTTAAAAATAAAAGGCGTAACGAAAACAAATAACAAAAATGCACACATGTGTGTCAGAGGTTCAGATACATTTTAATATGTAAATAGTGCGAGAGTATCTATGCTAAAAACTATAAAATTCAAGTGCGACAAACTACAACTACTTATCTAGCATCTGTTGTGAGCTCATAAAAGTTAGTTCTTGGACCGTAATGATGATCTCATCGCTTGACAAACTTGAAACTAAATTAATGACCAAATTGGATAGAAGCAAGTTTGGCGGCTAATGGATTCCCTCCAATCTAAGATGTACATAATTCATTTTAAGTTCTTCGCGATGTCATGCGACAATCGTATCGAATGGCCATGTTTGTAGTATGTGTATGATGCATGTCATGCACTGAGCTCACATGTGCGTATAGAAGTGGAAGGGATGAAAATTACGAACTGAGCTGACTGACATCGGATTCATGGGTATTTATCGATATATAATGTAGATATGATTTGCGTCACTACCAGAATACGCAAATAACCTACATTATAGTGAGTCCCAACGGACGGGTACATCGATAAATCCTGGTATCTTTTACTTGAAAATATGTTTCAGTTTACATTTAAAAAATACCATAAAACCACATGATAAATGCTTAGCACAGATTCATAATAATGCACCACATACATATGGACATATATAGAACAAGAATAGTTCTTTTGGTTCTTCACTTCTTTTTTTTTAACTATAGCGTATGTATTTAAAATAAGTCGGCAAGTGGGTACCAAAATCAAGCGGATTGTGGGTAAACTTTAATCTAATTTGGTCACTTTCTGGACGTCGTTTGTGGGAACTAGCAATCAGAGATCATTGATGATCGTCCCAAAGACGACCTTATATCATCAGACACTTTTAAAAGCGCTGAAGTACAACTGTGCTGCATCCTAAAACCAGACTGATTTTTACATAGTAGGGTAGGTATTACGGGTGCAGGGAAACTAAGTCCACTGAGGGACTCAGTTCCCACCTAGTGGGAAATAAAACCACTTTCGTGAAGTGGACTTAGTTCATTTTAAGTTTCGATTGCATTGAGTTAAATGTGAAATTGGGAGGCGCTTTTTTTTTTTATTTTTGAGACTTTTATAATACCGTCACTGACAACCTACATATATTTATGTATTTACATGGCAAATCTTCAACGGAACTGTTAGTAGCCATACGTTTTAATTACGGCGTTTCCAGAAGTCGCAAAATTACCATGACAAATGACAGTTAAATAAACACACATGTCTGAATGCAGAAGACAGAACTTCAAAAATGCGATTATAGGGAGTGTCTTCAAATCTGAGGTGTATCTTATGAAAACAAACAAAATGACACACTAGAAATGGGTTCGGTGCCAGTAGGTCAGATTATTATTTGTTTTTTGGGTGAGAAAGTACAATAAACGAAAATTGTGTGGCACTGGCGTTTTAGTTTGAAATAAAGTCACGCTATTTTAATTTTATTTTCATTCATCATTAGATAAAAGAAAATAGTGCATGGCCAGAGTAATTCCATTAATATATTCAAAATGGAATATAATTAAATAAATAAAGTAGTATTTGCGGAATCTACAAGTAAATAGCTCTTATTTCAAATACTAAGGCTGAAAACACACCGAATAAAGCAAAACGTGTTTTCTTGTTTAGTGAAACAAGAGAACATGGTTTCTTATGAGACAACACACACCGGAGCAAACGAAACAAAACACACGTTTTTGTTTTAAAGTGTTTCGGTTGCGGTTGTCGAAAATACATGCCATTGTATACGAGCAACACACACCGAATGCAACAAAACTGTTTCGAATCAGCGTCGTTGTCGATAATTGCATACTTTCTTATGGCGCAACACACACCAAATGAAACGAAACATAAAAACCAAAGCAAAACAGAAAAACATGTTTCGTTGCCGATAGCTGACCTCTTGTTTTTGCAAAACAAAATTTTGATTCCGATATTTTTTATTTCTTCTTTCATTGCACCTTTCAGCTTTATTTGCTTCTATGTTTATTCAGTGGCCAAATTTTAAAAAATATGGGCATAGATGGAGAAAATTTTATTTTTTTAATTGAGGTAAGAAGCCCTATCTACAATTATAAAGATAAGGAGCATTTCGTTTTAGATTATACGGGTGCACCCAACACTCTGTGTACATAGTCGCTTCCTTTTGCTCAATTGCTTGAAAATTTAAAACAAGATTGGTACAACTTTATAGGTAAGGTACTAATGGCAAGTCCCAACTCGCAAATTCCATTTTGTTTTATTTCAACGCACACCAACCGAAACAAGAAAACAAAAAGTTTTGTTTTGTTACATTCTGTTTTTCTTGGTGTGTGTTCAAATAAAAAAAGTTTTCTTGATTTAAGAATCAAAAACGTTTTGATTTATCCGGTGTGTTTTCAGCCTTAAGTAGAAGTAGGTACATTTCGGACTTATGCCATTCACGGATTATGAGAAACCAAGACATTACGTTGACAAACGAAATTAATTCTGACAGATAGGACTGTCGTTGTCACAAAAGGTTTACTCTTTTTCACAGATGGCTCAAGAATGAAACGGAAGTAGGATGCTTAGTGAAAAAAAAAACCGGCCAAGTGCAAGTGTCACTCGCGCACCGAAGGTTCCGTACTACGTTAGTTCATAATAATATGCATGCATAGTTAACGTATTGTTCCCTAACGTCGGTCGGTCGTCGTCACTTGTCAGCTTCGACCTATGCCTACTTCGATCTTCGAAAACTAACTATGTAGTACCTACCTACCTTTACTGACCTACCCCCTTAAAATGCGAGCAAGATGCACAAGATGCGAGCGAGATGCACAACAAAAAATATTCACCATGCTCTCCCATCAAACCTCACAGAAGGTATTTCTCCTTACGCACATCTCATATGGTCATGCAAAAATCCTATATGAATTATGTCTCTCACTTAAGATCCGCCTCCTATCCAACAAAAATAATTTTCTCCCACAGCAACCACCACTGCCAGCCAGCCACGACATTCCACTCATATCCAACACGAAATCTCCCCATGCAATCCAACAACGCATAATGCATCGAGAGCGATAAACACACACGCCACACCCTTTTCGGAGTAATTCTCTCGGTTTGCTTGCGCCTGGTGTAGACCGTGTTCAACCAAACACCAATATGGTATGCGTATGCGTATGGCCGTGTGGGTGTGGTCTGTGGTGACATCGACAATGGTGTAAGAGATGGGTTGGGTATGCATTGGGATTGGGATTGACGTTGAATTAAACAGAATAAGAATTTGTGTGAAAAAGCTATACTCCTGAAGCACGCGAGATAATTGTCACGATATTTTTGATGAGCAATTCGTCAGTGATATTGGCGCAAGTTGCCCGTTTTCGAGGCCGACCGGCTCCCACTGGCCGTGACTCTTAGAGACTGGAACAACACGGGAACGAGCCATGCCTAGATGGCCTCGTACTTATCATCGCTGCCGTGTATGTAGATCTATAGATGTTGTGTCGCGCAATTGGCCATACACATACCCCTAATGTCCATGTGGTGGAATACGTCTTATACCCTATTCACACCAAGCCGAAAACCGAGTTTTCGTCAAAAAAATTTAGAAAACTCGTGGATGCATTCACACCGAACACCAACTCGTTTTCGTTTGACGTTTCAATTAGCTGTGAAACTAGCAATGAAATTTTTGTGGCGACTAAACTTTTAATTTAGTTACTAAACTTCGCTCGTACTGACATAATATACAAGCAAAATTATTTAAGCTACTTGATAATCGTTAAATTATGGTTAAATGACTAAAATAATTAACATAAGCAACAATCAATATCAAAACATCTGAAAATACCATTTAGTTGTGGCAGGTAGTCCTGCCGTTCTAAAATTATAGAAAAATCTGAATAATTTGCTCTTTATGGTGCAAAGATAACAAGAAATTCAACATTTGTAAACAAAAAACTAGAAGAAACGACAGCACTGAGAGAGAGAGCTATCCTGTCAGCAGTTTTGCTGAGCTCGCTGAATGTTGCAAAAGGTGTGTCTGCTTCAACAACCCAACGATTGTACTCGTTTTCGTGGCGTTTTCATGGAAAACGACCTCAAACAACTCGTTTTGAAAACTGCAATATGTATGGGAAAACTTCTGTTTTCGATGAAGTTTTCGACTGTTTTCGCGAAAACCCAGTTTTCGGCTTGGTGTGAATAGGGTATTATCTTATTTATTGTTAACACATTTTTTACGAATATTTCTACCGAAGTTCAGTTCATAAGGTATCCCCTTAACACAGTACCTATGCGCCATTTAAAATCAAGCAAGCGGAAATCATTCACAGTGGTCGATCATGCATGCGTCGATCATATTAACACCTTGCGAATCGTTCTTGAACAATCTTCGGAGTAGCAATCACCACTTTTCCTCATGTTCGTCGATTTTGATATAATATAAAACATGTAAAAGTGTTATCATCGGCCTGGCCGATGCTTTGATACCCACCACTGCATACAAGTCAAGTAAAATGTTAGACATGGGTCTAATATTGGTTATATGTACCTATGAGATGTACCTACCAGAACTTCTCGACCAATATAACCCATTTTCAATAGCAACCTGACGAATGTAAAAAAAAAGTCCTCTCACCAAATTTTCGTTTTTCTGACAAGTAAGTGCAAATGCATGAGCAGTGGAATAAGTATGGGGGGCATGCTGCCCTGACGAAATTTGAAGAAATTTGCTTGGTTACCATTGGATTTATTAAGTTTTCTGAAATCGTTTCTACTTTTTTTTATTTATATTTATTTATTTTTTGTCAACCATCCTTACACTTTTTCGATAAACCTATGTAAACAAATTATATATGATTTCGGAAATAAAAATGTTAATCTATTACAATAACTGACGTTTAAAAAAAAATTCTTGACGTTTATTTACTGCAATGCATTCAATTACCAACAATCTTTAGTTATAAACATAATTTTTTAAAAAAATATAGTTTATTAAGAGAAAACATATTCACCTGTTTGTTAATTTTAGTTGCCATTTTCTCAGTCGATCCTTTTTCTACTTGTTCATTGTTTTGTGGTGCTGTAACAACTGCTGATGGTAGTTGACTATCCTTGGTCAGGCTGGGCACATTGCCATTTTTCGTGTCACCGAGAGCCATTTTCGGTGATAATTTATGTGTTTTTTTAATTTGATTATTTTAAGGTTTAAATACTGATAATGCTTCTGAGGACACTCTAATGATTCGAATTAAATGCTTGCTTTTCAAGATTATATAAGGCTGTTTCCAAGTTCAATGTTAAAACTTTGGGAATTATTTTTTGGGTATAATTTAAGAAAAGAATTTGTTTTATAACAAGGGTCTATTTCCAATGTGAACATATTTAGCGAGCATTTAAGAAAAGGTTTACTTTGGTGTACCTGGACCTTTCAGCTTAACTACACACACCATGTTTAGAGCTTGGATTTAAAAAAAAGTAATACTCCTTTTAGCTGTGTTTAAATCATAAATTTTTTCAGGTCGCGATTTTTTTTTATTTCTCTTGCCAAGAATCATTTCCCAAAGTTTTGACATTCAACTTGGAGACACCCTGTATCACAGAAATAATATTTTAAACACTATTATTATCAATGGTAAAAGAAATGCGTTGGTTCGCGATTTAAATGTCCACTAAACACCAGTCCATTGAATATCTTTGTTGTTTTATTTTATTATATATGTATATGTACAGTGACGGCAAAAACATTCCCGATTTTTTCTATAATATTTTCCTTATATTAGGTATATTGTAAAGGTATTATATTTTAAAGGTAACTATAAAGGTTTCTAATGGAATTTTTAAAATTATTAATTGTATTACCTAAGTTAAAGGATTTCTCCTTGATGTTAAGAAAAATATTACATATATCAAGAAAAAATCCGGAATGTTTTTGCCGTCACTGTATATAAAAATGAAGTTTACCACTCACTGATCATCAACGCCCAGCCCAAACACTTTGCTCTAGAAAGCTGGAATTTTGCACAGAGGTTCCCTTTATGATGTATACAAGGAATAAGGAAGGATATTTTGAAATTCAACCCCTAAAGGGGTAAAAGTGGGGGAGGGGTCAAAAAAGTACGAGGTCCTATATGGATCTGTTGCGGCAACTATATCTATTAACCCAAACATTTCTCATTGCACATAGTAGTTTAGCATAGTGTGATGTACACGTAGCCATACAAATAAATTGGAATAGAAAAGACAACAAATCCCGCTTCACGTTCATTTGAAATGCCTTTAAATTGTGATGAGGAAAAGGGGCAGAGTTCGTGATTTCAGAAATATTACTATGCTCTATGCACTATGAGCGCAGTAGCGCAATGTTTAGTGTGCTGGACTACTGTGCGAGGGATCCCAGGTTCGATCCCCGAAAGAACACGAATTACATCTTAAGGTTTTTTCTACTGCGCCACCTCTCGCGAACGTCTGTCGTCCGCTGTCCTGAAAAAGCTGCTCAATTCAGCCGTTCGGACTAGGCATATAATTGTAGGTTCCTTCCATTCGTCCCAAAAATAAAAACTCACACAAACGAATGGTTGTGAGAAGCTAGGCCTAGGGTGTCTGTTGCGCCGACTATTTATTTTATTTTTTTGTTTTTATGCATATCGATTGTGGCGATCGCCGATTCAATTGATTGACAAACCCAATAGGCTATTTCTTTCGTTGATAATAGGTTATCGTTTCTGCCTTTTGAGTTCAAAAATAATTTTCCCCCATAACACTGTACAAAATCAATTAGGGAATTAGGGAATAAGAGCAACGCGAGACCTAAAAGTTGAGTTTCCTACTTAAAGAGGTACTTCACTCAGACACCTTAAGATGTACATTTTTTGTTGCTTCAATTCGACTGAAAGGGTGAGCTAAAGAGATAGTTAGCATGCCAGCACCGCTCCACGGCAACTAAGAGGTCTGTCTATCCAAATAGATCGCCACGAGTACAAAAGCTATTTTCAACAATCTACAATCTGAAATATTTAAAATAAAGCCAAATACCAACTGTGTATAATTACTTCATATGCGTTTGTTTGGTTATCTCATCCATCTAGATTCTAGATCTATTGGAATACGATAGAGTCATCTTGACGTCTTAAATATCGTAATCGATCATTTCCCTAGCTATATCAAATAGTTGCCAAAACCAGTTCTTTTTAGTTATAGTGGGTTTTATCTGTTCAGCGGTTATCACATAATTTATATTTTCCATTAATTTCACTAAATGTACGTCAGTTTCGTTGATTTTGTGTCACACATAACGCATGCAGTCAATCTATCTTATGAATGTACCGATAAGTGAATTTGCTAATAAGGAACTAACCACGAATTCCCAAAGGTATCAAATTTTCTGTAAAGCTGAATTTTGTGGTACTAAAAGGGAATATCAGGTTCCAAGGACTTTTATTTAGTTCTACCATATTTATGTCAAGTTTCAAAAATGACATTTCTAATTTTCTATTGTTAAAAATTAGATATAAAAATTGTTTTTAGTCTATGCGACTTAACAATGTTTAGCACTCCTAAATGGAGATATTTGCTGAAACGCGCTAACGAGATCTCGACTAGTTATATACGAATTTTAGTGTGATATAGACAGCGCAGGCAAATGGAATTATTTAAAATTGCAGATCGAGCAGAATACTCTGACGCACATTTGTCTTAAACTTAAATGTATGTAAAGGAGGAAAAATCGAATGAACCACATTTGTTTAGTGTGGCTTTGGAAAGAATTTCTATATTTAACGAAAATAGGCATAAGGGTATACTTATGGGCATTCCTATTAAAGAAGTAGAGAGCAGCTAGCGATTTCCTTTGTTCGCTGTTTGTTGAATAAAAAAAAATAAAAACAATAGAATACTAAGAGGGACATGGCATTTGTATTCGAATTCGAATTTTTTACGCTTTATTAGCGAGTGGCGCAGCTCTTCGATAAGATAAAAATTCTTTCCACGAATTTTGTGTAGCGAGTCCATTTTTATAATTGTCTAATGACTTATCCCACAAAATAGGTAATTTCCTTAGAAAAATAGTCCAAAATAACGACATATTGTGTACTACCATGAAAATATGAGTTGAACCATAAATGAAACACAAAAGCCCCGTAGACATTTCATTTTTCTAAGAGAATTACCAAGTTAAGTCTGCTGAAAGCGTTCAGTGTAAATCGCATGGGCTTGTTTATGGCATTCTAAAGACATTAGGCAGAAATTTGTAAATTCCACTAAATTGGAGACAATAGATCTACCCTTCTAAAAACCATGTTGGCATTTGCTGACGTCCTGCTTATTGTAAAAGCAAATCTATCTTTTACATATCAATTTAATATTTCATATCCAGAACTTAAATAAACTGAAAATGATGACTAAAATTAAATCAAAGTCTAAATATCGACTGCCAAATAGAGCAAATTATAATTTTATACATAAACTCTCAAGTGTTTTCAGCAATATGTGGTAAAACAATAAATATGTATAACGTCCTTTCTAGGTAAAAATCTTGTTCTTTTCATGTAATTTCCCTTACTGTTAGATCTTGCAATATTTTGCAGATTCGTCAATGGTCTGACAATGAACTGCCTTACAATGCCAAATTTTCCGATCACATAACGATAACAGTCTGACAAAATTGTAAGTTCGGACGGTTTTAAAACATTTTTTACTGACTGACAATATTGTAAAATCGAACAACCGTCTGACATTTTCCAAGTTGCAAACTATTTTTTTCTTAAATTGTAACATCGTCGCTCCCATTTGTGCCGGGGCTATAGTCGTATAGGCAACTTACTGAAAATCGAAACACCTGCGTATCGAGAGTAGATACTCTGGCATTGAAGCAACAACGCCAGCAGAGCCAGTACATTTTAGAGCGTGCCCCAATTGGTCCCATATATGGAACTTGACTCCACAACGTTCAGCAGAGACAAGCAGTTCGACTGACAGATCGTACACTAACATCAAATCTACAGCCGGCTAGTCGCTGATCTATGCATATTCTATAGGTGTGTACTACCACGGCAGATATTCGGAGGAACTTAATAAAATTATTCCTCGAAATGCTACATGTGAGCGCGAAACAGACAACCAATGCACAGCATTTATCGGTACACTTAACATCCGCAAGGACATTATTTTCTCAAAACTCCTTTAGCTACAGGACAATAGTCAGATTTGGAACACATATTTCGAGAGGTCTGCATCTTACAACAATTTAAGTGCAAAACTGACACCAATCGACTAGCATCTCGAGGTGCTGTGAAAGCGTTATAGATTCACCTGTTCCAAAAGAAGCATATATGTATATGTGTATTGAATATTGATACAGGTTACTAGATTATCATCATTATGCCCAATAAAAAGTATTCACCGCTGTGCTTGTGATTCGGAGCATTCTCTCGGAAGCACTATGCACAATACAAACCTATTATAGTAGCTCCAAAACAGTTAACTATGTAAAACAATAAGAACGGTAGCTGATGAACGTGTGCCTTATTCATTTCAATAGCTACATATCATGGTTCGGGTTCGTATATGCGGAAGTTATTTATTCCATAATTACATTCCATAGAATTGTGCTGTTATTGTTCTTTACAATTTCAACCCACACGCATTTTGCTGCTTTTGGGCAATAAACGTTTGTGTGTACATGTTCTATTCATAATCCTACATTTGCTGTTAGGTAAAAGAAAAAATAATAAACCCGATTTACATACCTATGACCATGAGCGGAAATGATTAAATTAAAAAAAAAATATCAACACATACACACAATAATGATCATACATTTGGGCTTAACTTTGCCATTATAGCTGGTTATTATTAATAATTAAAGTGATCTGCATGGTGTTGTTTCTTTTTTTGTTCCTTTTATTATCATTCTCACTAGTGATGACGGATGAGTCTCATTGATATGATGATGCCACCATGTGTACCCATTACCCATTCACACAGACCGAACTTGTCCGTAGACGAGGTTTCTTGGTTGTGTGAACGACATAATGCGTCGACGAAGTGGTCCGAAGTTATGGCTATTATTTCTACTGTGTTCATTTGCCTTGCTCGTTTCTAACATCAAATTGTATGTCCACGGTCAACTTCTATGCGCATAAAAGCAGTAAAGCAGACGCCCGCGTTGCCTCGAACTTCGCCGTTCGACATTATAGTAGGATTGGGGTGTATAATTCGAATAACACTGGCACAAACAGTTTTACTAATTAAGGCGTCGTCGTCGCGCTAAATGATTGAGTCTAAAACCTGAGTTATTTAAACCTCAGCGCATTGCAGTAAGAATTTCAAACATGATAATTAATACGTTGTTTCGTTGTAGTACAAAAACAGAGCACAATTGCGATAGTTTCAAAATAAAATTTTAGGGATATGTACTTATGTAGGTATTCAAAACGTATTATAATACGTATTATAAGTGTTCTAATCAGACGAAAATTCCAAAGTAAAAACGAACCTTTTTTTTTTTTGCAAAATCAATGTAGGTAATCGAAAACATTACTTTATTTACATATTTGAATGATGTATATCATACAAATGCATTTTGTAATTAAATATACAGAAATTATAGGCAATTGCTCCACTTTTACAAAGCGCAAGTAGTTGGCATATCTTCACAGCTGTGTGATGACGCCATCGGACGCGAAATATGTATTATGGGCTGGACAACTTTTTGTTTTCCACAATATTGTCAGCGTATTTTCTCGGAATAAATAAAAATGTATCAAGGTTATCGGTGATGGAACATTGTTTACCGATAACTATGTACTACTAACCCACCTAGCGAATGCGCAAATCCGGCCATCCTACTATGTAAACTGTACATGAAAAACAAGTGAATTTTGTTCTGCTCAATCCTTATGAATAAACAATTGCATGTAGACTACGACGCTCTCCGATTGTACTCTTCTGAATCACAGGCAATACCTAAACCTAACCCATCATGGGCAATACCTATAATTTCTCTCCTTTCCAATTATCGCCAACGATTGTGGTGATGGGAACCTGTCAAGAATGTTTACATTGGGGTAGGTAGGTGTACCTTTGCTTGTTAGATTATACCTACATCAGGGAACTAGTACTTTTCACGCCACTAGGGCAAAAGGAAAAGTTTAGTGATTTAATGCGTCTCCATATATAAAATTGAAAAAGCAGCATTAGAATCATCGCGCAGATTCGTAATTGTCAGGTTACATTATAATTATAGTTCGCCCAATAGAAGAGTAAAAACAAATTAACAACACCTTCATGTTCGTGCCTTTCCAATAAATACATACGAGTATATCTATTGTGAAATGGCATAGATTCCTTGAATTATCTTTTTTTAAGCCAGATTTACAATCGCAAATCTTTACACACATTCCTTTTACACTGAACCATAGGCCGTGCCAAATTAATATTTCTTCACTGGATGACAATAATGAAAAGCAATCAATTTTTAAATGCAAGAATCTAATCGACAAATCTCGATTGATTTCAATATAAACAGACACACGCGCACACAGACACATTCGCAACAAATGGCATCATTTTTAATTATTTTTCTAACATTAAGTTTTGTGGTGCACTTAATTCGTCGATGGTTATCCGTGTTGGGCACTGGGCACCTATTGTACACTTATTTAATAACTACTTTTTCAATTAAAAATAATAAATATTTCTATAAACTATTACTTTGAACACTATTTTCGAGAGATGTTTTGGAAGCAGAAGAACTCCCAATAGCGCGAGATGATTCGTTGATTTGATTCAAATGAAAATACGGTTACATTTAATTTAGTTTTTTCATCACTATGAATTAGATTATTTTTTAAAGAAATTTTTCTTTTATTATTTCCGTTTTGGAACGTATCCGTCAACTCCTACCGAAATTAGTTGCTGTAGTCTATCTAGAGAGACCAATAGCCAGAGCGCGTACAAACCAGAGATAAACTGAAACAAGATGTATGGTGGTGAATTGTGAGTTCTGCATTTCGCTCTCTCTATGGGCAGCGTTCAGGCGTACTCTGAGCGCAGAAGTAAAACTTATCGAACAGATCGAGAGGAAGTTCAGTAGAAATTCACCGGTAATGGTGGATTTATATCACCACACAGTTGATTTTAGGCCGCCATAACTTTTTTATTGAGATTTGTGGTCTCAGTCTTACAGATCATTATCCTTGACTGTAGGAAACGGATCTCTCTCTCTGAAGTCATGCAAAATTGTAAATGATGATGTAAATCCACCATTAATTGTTCTCTTTGTGCTATTTACAAATAAAAGACTATTCATTACGAACTGACATTTCAAAAATTCTTCCTTTGTATTTAAAATATAAAATAAAATGTAATATTAGGTCGATAAATAAATAAAATAATCAAGTCCCAACGACATTTTTAAGATAATTGCGAGTGAATTTTTCATTCCCGGATTTGTGGGAGATTTTATTTTGCGGATTAAGGCCGTGGTGTCAATTGGGCTAAATAATTCTTCTCGGATAATTTTCTGACACTATCGTAGTGAAAAGCGAATTTTCAGCTGTCAAAAAATTATCCTGCTCCGGGAGCAAGATAATAAATTATCCTATAGGCTAATTTTTTGACGTTTTCTTTTGCTCCTGGAGCAGAATAATTTTTTGACAGCTGAAAATTCGTTTTCTAGCACGATAATGTCAGAAAATTATCCGAGGATAATAATTTAGCCCAGTTGAAACTCACGGCCTTAGTATAGTATCCCAGTTTTCTTACGTGATAGGTTTAGGTGCAGTAGTAAAAGTACTATAAAGCTAGCTTCCGTATCGTAATGTGTAAGAGGATTTGTGGCTGATCTAATGTCGTTTTCGGTTGGTCGTCCGGAAGAACTCTCCACAATTCTGAATTCAAATTCAGAAGCAAATTTCTCATCTTTTCAGGAGAAGAACTGTCAGTTGAGTGCCAATCGAACGCTTTCAGAAGCGTTCGGATTGCTTCCGGACGGTTCTGGACGACCAATCGAAAACAACATAAGAGACAGGTAATGTATACACTTGCACCTAATAATTTTCGCGCCAAGGGTGTTTTCGTTATTTAAACTGTACAAACAGTTCTTTTCTTAATACATTTTGATGGAATAATTAATTTCCCTACTATTGGAATAATTAAATGTGCAATTTTGTGTTTATAAATTCTTAAAAAGTAGTTTGTTCGCATTTCATCATTTCGTTCATTCCCTCTCATTATTATAGGTACATTTTGTCACAGAATGCACTCACAGCCAGCAGAGAAGTTTTGGCATCACTACCGACTGAATGTATGTTGGACTTGGGTGGGTACATACACTACACAGACAAACAGTTCTAGATTCCCGGTTAATATGTTTTTTATTGTGTATCTCTTTATAGTTTTCTTCTGAAAATAATGCGTATGCGTTCCTCCATTGCACTGAGTGAATAGAATGACCGCAATCGCATCATACAAATTATTCATAAATATTGCAAGAAAGTCGCAAATTATTTATCATTTATTAATTGCAGCATACTTGTCTCATTTATATTATTTAAATAATCAATTGATTCTATTGAACAAATTAATACATTGCTTAGTCATCAAAGTGAGCGTGTGTTCAAGAATTGGAATGTGCTGAAAATAAAAAAAAAAATGTAAACAAAAATTTGGAGCTGCACCGAATGGGTCATATTTCAATAAAAAATTACGGTAAAAACGACGCTAGTTTGCACAGGCACGTGCAGTGAAAAGAAGGAAATAATATAGCCTGCAGTAATTCGCTATGATCCTTGCCGAAGTGACGCCTAACAGATATTTTCCAATTAAAAACAACAATGCAAAACTTGAAAAAATGTTTGTTCTTAACATTGGATTTGGATGTGGATAGTAAGTACCAACATGTTATATGCATTTATAAGTTGCCAAAGTTACACTTTCCATTATCTTCTATCTTGATTGCCTTTCATATCTACATATCTACATTTGTACATCAAATTGTTTATTTTTTTTTCCAAATGTATACGAAACAATTTCGAAAAGCTATAATGGAATGCAGTCAAAACAATATTTGATTGCATTTTTAATTATCGCCCGCGCTATAGCTATGTACATTGTAGTATCGTTATAAGAAGTAAACATTTCGCCTTGTTTTGTGAGTGCGACAGTAGGGAAAACAAAACTGAACGGGGTCCGATCACATAGCCGGCATCGACATCGACAACAAAGATTAGCAATTCCATTCAAGCGTTATAGCGGTTATAAACAAATAGGCATTCATTGTCGAGGATATTTTATGAGCCATAATATGTTCTTGATAAAATGCGGACCTACGATCGGTATTCGGTTTTGTATACATATGCCATCCTAATTTGTATAATAGAACGCATAGTAAAGTGAACACATTTTATATTAATTTGTTTTTAAATTGCATGAGTTAGATACGATCGCATACTTACAGTTTACACAGGAAAAATTACAAAGTGTCGAATCTCAGAAATGGAGATCATAATTCAAGAAAATTACCTGACCATTTGAGTGATATCTTAAAAGTTCAGAAGGGTTCGAAAATAAAAAATATCCAAGATGAATTGCTTATCTCTGATCATCGCATTCCAAACAAAACGAAACTGTATCAAGTTTCACAAATTTTTAAGTTTCATTGTATCCAAACAAAAATGTGTCGATATGCCAACCGCTTCGCTGACACAGAAAAATTAATCGCATACATTATGTGCCACAATGAAATCATAAATGTAGAAATGTCGGCGTCCTCTCCTTAGATAAAGTTTGTATTCAGTACCTACTGAACTCGATTTGAATCCGGACTGCACTGCGACTGCTAACAGCGCTGTGAATAGCAAAAAATGTAAAGTGATGCTGACAATCAAGGCTGCTATCTAAATTAAAGCTGTTTTTGTTTTTTGTTATAATACAATAGACATAATTTATTAGTGTAGATTTTAAAGAGTTATAAACTAGACTAACGATGATAAGCCTTGATCCATCCATCCAACTTATCCATGTCACTTATGTTTCCAAGAGAACAACCGCAGAAGTGATTTGCTTTCGCTACAAATACCTAAAAATGGATATTAAAAAGAACTGTGAGTATAAGAAATATGGAAGATGATAATATATTTATCAGCCAATAAAAACTAACAAAGGAATACAAAAATGTAGCTCCAATTGTATTGTATGCAAATTTTATTTTGGTGGATAATCCACTATTTATTTTATTATTATTGGAAGGTATTTTATTTAGCAAAAATGCCACTTTTTACATTTCATAATTTATAATGTAAGTGTAGCATTCTTAATATTTTTTGTTTGAGTTTAATCACCCTAATTCTGAGATTCTAAGAATGAAACCAATCGAAAAAACATTTCTAGGAAAAGTTTCACATTCCAGCTCCAGGCGTCATAGACACATTAGAATGTTGCAGTCAAACCAAGACCACACGTTGTTCTATAAGAGCAAAGACTTCTTGAATCACAGTTGCAGAAAGGCTTACTATTCAGCACAATTTGAAGATACGATTTGACAAAGTGTGGAGGGTATAAAAAAGTATGTGTATTTAATTTTCAATGAATGAAAAGGCAGAGTGTAGATATTTTGCAATGAAGATAAAAAATATAAGACAATTTCAACATTTATTGCTTTGAAAATCATTCAAAAAGAGCCTTAACATAGTTTGTAAATTTATTCTCTACCACGTGGGGCAAATCCAATGGATTGGTTTTGTTCATATATCCGTCCTTATCTTTACCAGCTCTTTCTTCTTGTTTTCCTTCGTCACTGCTTTCAAAAAACATATCAACGCTATACGTTTTTGATTTGTTTTATTAAGTAATTCACTAAGTCACAAATAAAACAACAGACCAAATTTAAATTCGTCGACTGAAATGTCAAACCACATGTGTCATAATTTTTGGAATGTATGTGGAATGTGAGAGTTCAGAGAGTCGTGTCGTTTTAATTACGCAATAAGAAATTCCAATCACCTCGATAGACAAATGTCGGCAGTCGTTTTCGACAGACCACAACGACAATAATGGTGAAAGTCACCAAGTAAGACGAAACTAGAATTGCGCTTATGCATCACTTCAACTACTTCCTCAAGCACCACTTCCTCTACTTCCTTTTCTCGTAAAAGAAAACGTAAACAAATTCTGTCTAGACAAAATAACTGTTTTTACTTGACAAATTGTTAAAAGATATTCACTTATATAACCGCGCAGTACATTTATTAGAGTATCAGTTCATATAACTGAATTCCAGTAAAAAAAATTTGCGATTGATATATTAGAATAATTCATATAACTGAGGGTTCATTTATATGATCCATTTCATTTGAATCACTTAATATTGTTCAACGCTATTTTTCTCAAATACACGTCACGGGCTATGTAGACATCCATGTCAAATTGTAGCAGTCCAATTTACTCTTTAAATTCGAGCAGGGTAGGCTCTAAAACATGTTTAAAATAAATTGTTAATATATATTTGTATTAAATTTAAGCCTCTAAATACCATATACAATAACAGTACGTATTACTTTTTTTCAGATAGACAATCGAAACTGTTTCCAGTTTTCTACACAAGACTGATATGCTTTTCTTATTCTTAATTAACGTATATTTCTATGTATACAAGATATAGTAACAAAACGCACATTAATCGTAATCGGAACAAAAAAAAAAGCCAAAGGAGATTTTCTAGTACTAAATCAATATTTAAAATGTTTTTTAAGATGTATATGAATATGTAACAAGTAAACGTAGACTACACGAATCCAATTTACACAAATTATTACAAGAAAAAACAAAACAAAAAATAATCCTCCCTTTGTGCCTTTACTATGATATTTATTTATTTATACCTTTTTGTAAACTTAATGATTTGCTGCATTTCGATAATGTAGATTGTATATTATGTAGTACAAGTTCATATGCAATTATTCATAAGTCCAAAGTAAATTAGTAAGAGAAAAATAAATTCAATTCAAATCGCGCAAATAATCAATAAAAGTATCACGATGCCATTTTGGAAATGTTTTCCATGTATGCGGTTTCAGAATGACGAAGTCATAACGAAGCTTGATTACAGCAATTGTGCACTGACTGATGTTCCACCAGATGTTTCTCAGCATGAACGCACATTGGAAGAGCTTTATTTATCTTCGAATAGGGTAAGTTGGAAACTGAATTATAATTATTTCGTTATAAAAGTACAAGTATGATTTACTAATAGTCAGCATAGAAAAGCGCCATAATTTTCAATTGTGTTTAAATAATTTGCATGTCAGATATGTTGGTTCTATGAGATTAATCTTCTTCTTTAATAATCATTGATAATTTTTGTATGAGATCGAGAACTCATTAAATAGTCTTCTAGTAAGTAACAGTTTATAACTACATATGTGATGGCAATAATTTTATTTGAAGTATGTTGGTTGAAACCCCCAAAAGAGAACAGCTCTCATCTCTAACTAACTTCAACAGTACAGCTTTTTTATATAGCTTCCCGATCCAGCATTTCAGCCGGTATGAATTTCTCATTGCACTACTGTGCAATTGTTTTCTTGATTGACTATGAAATGAAAAACATTGTTTTTTTTTGTTTTTATATATTATTGACAACTACAACAGCGATCTCCAAATTGATTGAGATCCGCTTCCGTTTGTAAAGTAAGTGACAAGTGAGATTGAATCCGATGCTAAAAAGTCTGCTGCGAAAAAGTCTCCTTTTCACAGCGTAATCAATATTGGTCCCAGTAAGATAAGCATCTATTTGTTTGTCAAAATTTAGAAAATTTTCGACCCGGATGCCAAGGTTATTTTTCGCCCGTTTTTCTGATTTTTGGAAATTAAGTTCTTAGTTTCCAAACGCCGCAATATCTCTTAATTTGATCAATGTCTGAACCCGACTTTTGGACCTGAACTGAAGGTCGTAGAATGCTTCTTTGGCTGTGTCGTCTTTCTCCTCTCTCGGAGCGTGAGAGGAGATAATTTAATTGATATTTTTAAATTTGGTCCTGATGCGACGCCTCCAGTTGGTTGAGATCCCCTTCCACTTGTGTGCGCCACCTAAGGCGAGGTCTTTTTCTACTGCGTTATTCCTCCGTGTTGGAATCGAAGGCTCTTCGGGCCGGAGCGTTTGTGTCCATTCTTAGTCGACTGATAAGTACTTTTCTGACCAAGACAATGTAGCTGTACGCTCGTAGAGTTCAGTGTTAAATTTCCTCCTCCAAATTTTGCGTTCGAGACGACCAAGAAGATCTTCATCCGCCTTTGTTACCGTCCATGCTTCTGCGGCATAGAGCAGGACTGGGATGATGAGGGTCTTATATAGAATCTCCTTAGTGTTTCTTGACAAGGCCTTACTAGTCACTTGTCTTCTTAGGCCAACGAAACAGCCAGCGGTTGGCAAGTGTAACTCTTCGTTTGATTTCTGCTGTAGTGTCATTATCAGAGTTTATAGCGGAGCCGAGGTAAACAAAGTTTGTCTGATTCGTTGATGTTGTGTGTCCCTTCTTGTTGACAGCATATATTTTGATTTGTCCTCATTCACCACTAAACCCATTTTTGCCGGTTCTGTGCTAATACTTGCAAAGGCACCAGTGACAGCTCGCTGTGTTCTGCCGATGATGTCGATGTCGTCAGCGTATGCAAGTAGTTGCACCGACTTTTGGAAAATTGTGCCCCTGGTGTTGACGAATGATTTTGTAGGAGGACTTCTTTTTACCGTCGTCAGGTTTGTATAGAAAAAGAGCTATATCGGTCGAGTAGTTCCCATACAAAACTAATATCAGACCCATGTGTTGTGTACGTATGTACTCACTTGCCTAACATTTTCCATGACTTGTATGCAGTGGATGAATACTTTTACTTGTTTCGTTTTCTTTTAACCAGTTCAACAAAAATGTATTTTATATTTCTTTAAAGTTTTGTCTTTATGTTCTAAATTCACCTAACATTTACCTATGCACTTTTCTCAAAAGTGTGAAAAGTGTAGATAGGGCCTTTCCGTCGGTTACGGCAGCGCTGTCAATAAAATACTTATTTTTAATTTCAGATAAGAGCTTTATCACCACAATTGTTCTATTGCCAAGGAATACGAGTGCTGTTTGTCAACGACAATGAACTGGAGTCATTACCAAATGCTATTGGGTCGTTAAGGCAATTACAGCACCTGAACTTGGGTCGAAATGGAAAGTATATAGTTTTATAATAGATTCGCGTACCTACCCAATATACGAATAAAGAATATACACATTCATATGTACCACGGCTCTTTGTGTAACAATATTTTTGTATCTTCAGGTCTGTCTACCGTTCCGGATAACATTAAGTCATGCAAGAATCTCACACGTCTAGATCTTAGTTTGAATAACTTGCAAAGACTGCCAGATGCTATCACTAGTTTGATATCCTTACAGGAACTGTTGCTTAACGAAACTAATTTAGAATTCCTGCCAGCAAATTTTGGACGCTTGGTAAATCTAAAAATACTTGAATTGCGTTCAAACAATTTAATCACATTGCCCAAGTCGATGTCACGCTTAAGTAATTTGAATCGAATCGATATTGGCGCCAATGAGTTCACAGAGTTGGTAAGAAATATTATTTTTTATTAAGTTTCTCCGTTATACAAGTTGTTTTTTGTTTTTGTAATTAATAGCCCGAGGTAATTTGCCAATTGTCCCAACTGCGAGAACTCTGGATAGATGTAAACCGAATTCGTCGCATTTCGCCAAATGTTTCCAATTTGCGTGAACTTAGGCATTTTGAGGCGAACAATAACTTGCTATCGACACTCCCGAACGAAATAAGCAACTGGAGGAATTTGGAAGTGTTATCGGTGTCCACAAACGATATGGAATCATTGCCATTTAGCATAGGCATGCTGAAAAGTTTGGTCACCTTACAGTGTGAAGCCAATCAGTTGCGTGAGCTACCAGACAGTATTTGCCATTTGGAGAATCTTGAAGAGATGGTTATAAGTCATAATTTCATTTTACGACTGCCCAGCACTATAGGAATGCTAAGGAGGTTACGTTTTTTTTGTGCAGATGAAAATATTCTACGTAGCTTACCAACTGAGATGTGTAGTTGTACAAATTTGGCAGTTCTAAGTGTCCGGAGTAATAAAATCGTAGAGTTGCCACAAAATATGGGTCAGTTGGTTAACCTACATGTTCTGAATTTAGTTGACAACTATATAACTTACCTGCCTCTGTCTGTGCTAAGCTTAACAAAACTCACTGCTCTTTGGATTAGTGATAACCAGTCACAGCCATTAGTGCCATTACAGTATCTGAACGCATCTAACTTGACATGTTTCATGTTGCCTCAGCAAGCAGTATTACAACAGAATGGAACGCAGCCGATTGAATACAGTGATAACGGTTCAACGAACTCGCTACAACAGCGAGAGCATGACAAATCAGGTGATTCATATGTTTTTACTGGAAGAGCAGTATCAAACCCGTCACAAAGAATATTTTTCGCTGACGAAAAAGCCGATGCAACATTTGTAGCACACGAAGGTCCCATGACACCTCAGGCACAAAGGATTTGCTTTGCAAACGAAGAAAAACCTGGTAATGCTACTTTTGTAGCACAAAACGACTCAGTAACAAGTCCGTCACGCAGAATATGCTTCGCTGATGAGGTTAAAGGAGCAGAGACTTTGGCAACCCGTTTAATGCGATCACCAACGCCATATCCTAAAGAGCTACGTCTCATGGCGAAATACGTTCGTAACAACCATCATGATCAAATACAGCAGCAAAATGCGCCTTACGAAGACCCCATGATAACAGCGCAAACTGTACGGCCGGCTTCTATATCTACGTCTCCCGATCAGGTTGATGACAATAAATACATCTCAAGCGCTACGTCGGTACCCATGGTGGATAGTGTTAAAGAGGCTCGCGTTTTACTAAATCCTGGCGGAAATTCAGTGCTATTACAGCAGATGCATAATTCGATGAGTTACCACCTTATTGACCGCAGTAGAAGCGTCGATACAGATGTTGGTGAATCCGCACAGAACTCAAACAATAGTACCAGCCATCAAAACGCCCAATATCTAAAGCAGCCGACTCAGATATATCCAGCAGGCGCAAATATGCTAAATGGCCAATCCAACAATATTTACTCAGCTCAAATGCAAATTCCGCAGCAGTCTCCATCGATTGATATGGGCGGGGAACGTTTAACTCCCACCTCTTATGTGAGTCAAGCAGCGTTTTCGTCACAACAGCAACAACAGCAACAATATTATCACCACTATCGAAATTCGTTACATCAGTCCACTTCCAGCGTTCAACAAAATTACGCAGACCATGGTTATGCGCCCTCACCGTCACTCTACGATCAACAGCTGCGCGACACACTTTACGAAAGCTCTGGATCGGCACATCAAGTTAGTGCATCTCCATCAATTATTTCTTCATATAGTCAACAAGGATCACAACAACAACCACATAGCATGCATAGTATGCAGATTAATAAGCCACCGCCTTATCATATTGCACGCGCATTCACAAAGAAATCACGGGAAGATCTTTTGAACTACGATTCTATAAGAAATCAGATAAACCATTGCAATGGGATGGATGATGGTGAAGAGTTCAATGGTATTGCACTTTGCGACCAGGAGAGCATTGAAATTGATCAAGACGACACTAAAAGCGAAGATATTAATCGAAGAGACTACTGCACTCTGAATGGTCATGACGTTCAAAGATCGTTATCGCCTCGCATGGATAATTCAATACGTCGCTGTGGGCCCAATGATAATGATTATGATTCAATAGATCATCAGAATAACAACGATAGTAGCTTAAACCGCACATATTCATTGCATTGTAATGACGGTCTAATTCATCGACATAGCATGCTTTCGCTGCAGGTCGCTGAAAATGGATCATTAGATGGTTCAGACAGTAATAATCGGCGACCGCTCTCAAGATTGAGTCAACGTCAAGAATGGAATGGAACTGTCAATTGTGATGAAACAATCGAAGGCATCGACGATGGAACTCAAGAAATGCAACTCAATAGCAACAGTAAATTTAGGGCCCCACCTCGCTCTAGCTCAACAACTACATGGCTTTTTGGTTTACATAAAAACCCAACAGTGGTAAGTGTTAATGAGATTTAATCATTCCTATCATTTTATACGTTCCGGAATAGTTTATATGTTACTTACTTGGTGGGGCTACAGTCCGCGATGGACCTGCGCCTCCATTAATACGCTCGGTCTTTGATTAACTGTCTCCAGGCGCGCACTTTAAGTTGTTTAAGATTCCCACTGGAGGCGAGGTCTTCCTCTACTGAATTATCCGCCTGCGTTGAAGTCGAAGACTGGCCGGATCGCCAGTATCCAATCGGTCTAAATGTCCTAGCCATCTTAAAGGTCTGATTAAAATTTGTCTGACCAGGTCGAGTCGCTGTATAATTTGTAGTTTCCTTTTTAAAATCCTATCTAGACAAATGTGACCGAAAATCACTCAAAGAATTTTGTGTTCACAACGACCAAGGATATTTTCCTCGTATGAAATCGGAGAATTTTCCGTTCCGACGGATACCTCGCTAGGGCCGATTATAGTGTCCCTCTTTCTTCGTGTCCAACACTTGCGCTTATAAGATTAGCAACTCGCGCCCAGATGGACAAGACCAGGGGGGCTATTCCCAAATGCGCGGCGGATCGTATTGAAAGCAATACCTCCATTTCGACCATCTTCGCTTTTGGTTATTCTCAAATGGGAACGAGGGCGAAAATGATATTTCCAGTGCTTTCCAGTTTTTTCCATTCTGAGTTGCGATTTTCCATTTATTTTTCCAACACATTGACAGCTTTTTCCCGCCACAAGAATTTAGTTTATTTTTTATCCGCAAACTTACATATTCACCCTTATGTCGTGTCGTTGTGAAAACGATATTCGGATTTTTTTCGAACTTTTGTTAACGATTTTGCTTCATTTTCTATGTCTTCAGTTCACTGTAATTTCAAAAAGTTTTTCTTAAAATAGTTACAAACCTGTCTTAAAACCGAAATGAAATATTAGGCGTTTATGACAAACGCATACGGGAATAGAGGTGATTATACCACGGCTAGTACATCGCCTAGTTTGTTTTTCGCCTTTCCGAAGAGAAGTCCTTTACGAATTTACATTTCATTGATTCTTTTGTTTTACCAAGTCTCGCCGAAATGCGGTAAGAGGTGTAAACTTTTTTTTAAAGCATGTTTTATGAGCATCTGAATTCAACTTTAATTCTATTGCAGAAGCAAGTTGCCATTAAAAGGGACCATGAGATCGGCTTCGAAATACAAGAAATACCTAATCAGGTAATTTTCTGTGATTTCTTGTAGCGTTAGAGCAAAGTTTTTTATTAAAGTATTTCATCTTCACAGGGAATTTTTGTTCGTGGAACGCATCCTAACACATCGGCGGCAACACTCCTACATGCTAATGACAAATTGCTGGAAGTAGATGGCTACGATTTTACAAAAATTTGTCTTGTGGATGCCCAACAAATCCTTGATAACTCAGGACCTGTGATTAATGTGATGATTTCACGTACGTAGTTGCTACATAAACAATACAGAATATGGACATTTGGAAACGTAAAACGTAAGCGCTTACAATTATTATTAGTTAATTTAAAAAATGGAATATGTACATATAATACATTTTCACACGATACTAGTTAAGAATTATGAAAACAAATTACCTACACACTTCAGGTCGTTTCGATAGAATAATATTTTGTAGAGGTGTGTGTGTGCGCTGAAAAAAAAATTAGACATCACAATTTAAATCAAAATAATTACAACAATTTATTGTGTTCTTCTACCAAATCATTCATTAATATTTGTTTGAAATAGCTGCCACTAGAAGCGGCTAGAATAGCCCACACGCACTGGATCTCTACTCTCTACTTTGATTCGAAAGTAAAAAATATCAGAATTTTATCAGAGAATTACGGCAACTTTTGTTAGTCTCCAATTAATATATTATGTACTTTCGAAACGAAATACGGAGTATATTTCCTATTAAAAGTAAAGTAAGTCTGTATTTATCTAAATAAAAAACAGTCGCAAACTCATATAGGTCCTCATTACCGTAGTAATTCAACTAATTAATTTAATTTTCCATAAGTCACTTTTAAATTAGAGCAGTATCTTATCTGTAATGTTGTATTGCTTCGATCACTGCGCTAATACCGTGATTATCGAGAGTATTAACTAGAACAAAAAAAATGTAAACAGTTTTGAAGCGATAACAAATGATATTTATTTGTAGGTACATATCTAAATTAATTTAATTGGCCGCAGTAATAGCAAAATATTAATGCAAAAAAAAACGAACGCTTAAGGGACAAACGTTTATTTTAACAGGAGAGGCTATATTTTTTTTTTCTTTACATTATAAGGAGTTACGCACGATTTCTGCCTACAAACATGTTTGTGCGAATGTAATTGAGTATTATTCTGAAGAAATAAGTGCAGTTATACCCTATTCACACCAAGTCGAAAACCGAGTTTTCGTCAAAAAAGTTTAGAAAACTCGTGGATGCATTCACACCGAACACCAACTCGTTTTCGTTTGACGTTTCAATTTGCTGTTAAACTAGCTATGAAATGTTTGTGGCGACTAGACTTTTATTTTAGTTATTAAACTTCGCTCGTATTGACATTATCAGCTAGGTTCCAGAAATCGAGTGAAATGAAATCGAAATCGAGATTTCAAATCGAGTGAATTTGTTTTCAGTGTTCTGCATTTCGAGCGATTCGGTAACTCCGAAATTTTTTCGAAATCACTTTTCGTGAAATTGCAGCCAGCCGACATCTGTCATTTGGGACATCGTAAAAGTGTTTTTATTTTGGAAAATTGTTTGTTAATAAAGTGGTGTTGTTCGTGTGTCTTAAAAGATTAGTTTTATTATAAACGGATCTTATAATGAGTACTGTGTTAGTTGCTGTGGCATTGCAGACTGAGAGGAATAAATATACAAGAACGAAGGAATATACGAAGACGAAGGCTGAGAGATATATCTATCAGTGATCTATTTTTTGTTATTCTATTTTTTACCTTTTTCCATCCACTCGCATCCTTCTGTGGCGGACCATGACAGTTCAGCTCATTTTTTAAAATTTCCCACAAATCTTCCGCTACAACTTGATCACCCTTCATAAAACCACTTGCGAGATCTTTATGCGCTGGTCCATAAAATAAATAAATATTCCTTCCTTTGCAGTATTTTTATGTTTACCCCTGTTTTAAATATATTTTTTGTGAAATAAGCTTATCAAGTTTGTTTAAAATTGAATTGTTTACTTACAGTCTTCGTTGACACTATTTCACATCGAATGACCAAGATCGGTTTGAAATCACTTGGAAATCGTCAAAATCGATTTGTGGAACACAACTACTATTTCACTTCGACTCAATTCCGAAAAATTTAAAATCGAAATCGAATACAGTGAAAGTGAAATGTGGAACCTAGTAGCTGTTAGTCTTGAGTTCTTTCTCTTTGGTTATTGTTATCAGCCTGTGAAGTTCTGCTCGTTCTCGCCTCAATTTAATCTCTCTTCCTCCTCTAGTTTTTGTTTTCTTTTGTATCTTTTCGGGTTCTCGGGAGCATTATCTAGAAATCCTCTTGCTTCTGAAGTATTCCTCGATTGTCAGTGGTTTCGACCCATCTTCCTTGTCCTTATATGTATTCTGGGACTTTTTTTTTGTATGTGTGTATGAGGGCAAATGTCAAAAAAAAAATTTGTATAACAGAAAATTTTGTATATATATAGTACTTTAGTATATTTTTTTTATTTTTTTTTGTAAAAAAAAATTTCTTATTTAAATACCTTATTTGAGTTCTGCTGCTGTTGTTATTGGTGTTATATATATGGTGTTAGCTTCTGTTGATGGTTACACTGCTTCTGTTGTTGATGTTGTTAGTTGACGATGCTGCTGTTGTTGGTTGCCAGGTAGGCTTCGCGCCCTAAAGTTGTGGTGGTCTGGTCTTTTCTTTCACTGCCCAATAGTTTGCCTCCGGCGTCCTTATTTCAGGAGTTCGCCAGGTCTTACTGTATTTGGGACTTGCACTTTTCACTTTTAACTTTCACTTCACTCAGCTGGTGTTTAGCCCCAGTACGCTTTTAAAATGTTTCAAGAATTTTGCTTTCTTACTTCTCTGGTGTATAGCCCCAGAGAACGCCTCAGAAGTGTTTTTACTTCTGTTATTGGTTTTTAGGGTAGTTGGGACCTCTATGGGTATCCCACCGCTGCCACCAAATGTTGCGTTTGGGTACCGTGCTTTCCCGTGTTATCGGGAGAAGAGTACCAAACGGAGAGGTATTAGAATGAAAAGATTATGTTTTCTATTATGTATTCACAGAGCCCGCTGTCTATCGCTTGGCTGCAACTCTGAGTTTTGCTTTTATTAATCTTTAATATTATTATTTTTGTTCTTGCAAAGTAGACCCGCTGTCTTCGGCTTGGCTGCGATCTATTTGCTTTAAAATTCAATTCTTAACTCTCTGCCTGACCCTTTCAACCACTCCTTTTTATATTGATTTTAGTTCAGTTAAATTCCCCTCCAATCACTTAGATATGTAGCGTGGATACTACACGCGAAACTGTACGTGTCTTTAAATGTATCGTGTTAAAAGAATCGCGTTTGAGGAATTACTGTATCTTAAGTTAAGCGTGACGATGATCCCGAGCCCAAGACAAACGTTTTTTGATCATTGCCTCTGTGAGACGTGGTTCCTTAGCAAGACGACATGACCCGAAAGTCCTTCCTCTGCCAAATGTCGCTGCACAGTTCTTTTGGAAACCAATATTACCGAATCATGGATCATGTTCGTAATTTAATTCGCTTACCGTATTCACTCATAAATTTGTAATTTTTCTATAAATTTCGTGCGTTTCGGTGTTCGGTTTGTACCTGAGCTTCAATGTTTTCTTGGTCCAATTGTCTGTTTCTGCTATGTTGATTACGGCGTTCTTTGCCTCGCCTTGGCTCGTACTAAACTCTTCTTTACTTCTCGATCTTCTACCTAATTGAGGTAGTATTCTATGCCGCTGAAGAATGAATTAATGGTAACATCTCCCTGTCCGGTAAATATTGACATGTATCGGATATCCTTCAGAATCCGTTCCCCCTCCTCTCGGTTTCCTCGGTGTTGGAGGACAGACCAAGATCTTCTTGTATCTTGACTGTCAGTGGTATTGTTGATAGCACATAAGAACGCCCAATTGTGATATAAATAATTTTGCAGCTCCAAGCAGACTCACTTGGAATAGTTAATGAAAAGTTTTTGAACAGTTGCTTGTTTTAAAATCTGTCTCTTCCAAGCCGCGTCATATTTCTCTTCTGTTGGTATCATATGATGTATCAGCTTTCCTGCTTCGCCAGTCAAGCTTGTATTTAAATAGTAACTTTTTTGGCAAACAGATCATGGAATTGACGACATTAAACATACTTTTATGAAGAAGCTAAGTGATAATCCGATACTTGAAAAGAGGAATGTTTAAAACTACAATTTATAACTTTTTGAATAATAATAGGTATAGAAGCACTCGTAGTTTTTCCGTCAACGATTTTGTCTTTTTGTCAAATAACTTGCAAGCCATTTCAGCTCAACTCCTTCTATTACATTTATATTAACTTATTTAATAAGGTTGGTTGGTCTGGCAATCATTTCAAACGCATCCATTAATACCGCTTCTGAAGCATTTTTCTCTCAACTGTGTTGTCAGAACTCAGCCTGATATTCCTTTAGTAGATTATTATTTTCAATATACCTACTCGTATCTGGTAGACATTTTTCGAAAATCTTGCTTTCGGCCATTAACATAATTCCACTGTTTTATCAATATGTTTTACCTTTTTCGAAAGGTACCACTGATGTAGCTTCGTTCCAACCGTGGCGAATTATTCCAGAAAGAAATGATTAGAATAAACTTTGGCTAATCAATTTCGATGGCGCTTATTTTTAATTCTCAAGAGACGTATACACTGTAATACATTTCACAGTCTTTCATTCTATATCATTTGCCTTATCATTGCATTAAAAAATCATTTCCCACTCATGCCAGTTGTCATCACTTTTGGCTTGTGCATTGTAGGTAATTTAATTTTATAATTCTCATTTATGTTCTCTTTCATTTCAGCTACCAAAACTACGTCACGATCTCGCCATTTCGCCAATAGGAAATACTGCTCACTCCTACCCTACACTCCTAGATGATGGTTTAAAATCTTTAATTAGTATTATTTTTTGTTTGCCTTTTCACTTTTGTAATGAAGATATTATAAATTAAATCGCGGTGTACTCGTTTCTTAATTTTTATTTTTGTGAACGTGTTTTTTTTTATCTGTCGCAAACTTTTCACACAACATGGCCGACATCGGTACGAAGTTAGTCCCCTTCTTGTTTTTTTGTTTCTTTTTTATTCGTTTCCGTTCATAATTCATTAACCTCAGGGCGAGGCCATCTAAATTTGTCCTTTCAATCGCTTAATCTACTGCATTTTCTTGTTTTTGGTTTGGTTTGACTGGTGCACTTCTTCCTAACCTAATTATTTTTTATTTCTATTTTGATATATATTTATTTTCACATATCGTCATTTTTGACAAAGCCATTTTTTTATTTTAATTACATTTCTCTCACACTTCCGCTTTTTAAATTTTACCTTTTTTAATTTTCAAGGATAATTGTGGGCCTAAATTGTTATTTATTTTATTATAGAATTTATTTAATTCTTTGTTTCACTGTTCGTTGGATTAAAAATGTTATTTTGACAATGACTTTTTTCCATTGCTGTGTTGTGATTTTGTTTTTAGTATCTACTGAGGAGCAATATCCTCATTTGGATTTACCTTGTTAATGTTATCTGTGAGTCCAAATTAAAACAACGAACATTTTGCTTACAACACTTATTACATTTATTTTTTAACTTATTGTTAAAAAATAAATGTAATTATATACTTAAGTTATTATTATGTTTGGATTACAGTTTAGATTAAACGGTTAGAATATGGATTGAGTTTTAACGATTCAGAATAAGGAGTAGAGTTTGGAATATGGGCAAATGGCACACGTCCATCATCAGATCAGCGATTCTCCGTCGGTTGACCTGCCATTGCTGAAATTGAAACAACATTGCTGCGTAAGCGAAGCATTTGGGTTGCATTGACTTAACCCTAGAACCCAAGGCTTCTTTTAGTCCGCTAGGCAAGGCATTTAAGCACACCTCAAATACAGGTATTTTTTGCTTTTATGACATTATCTTCCTTCTCGTGTGTAAGAATATTACTGCAAAGTGCAGATTGGAGTTCAATAATTTCTCCATAAAAGGATTCAATGCTTTTGTCAATACTTTATTGGGTTAAGTTCATGGAATTACCTGCATGTGGTGCAGGGAAATAAGTCCCCGCGAACTAAGTCCACTAAGAGACTCAGTTCCCACCTAGTGGGAAATAAAACCACTTTCGTGAAGTGGACTTAGTTCCCATGTAAGGTGGGAAATAAATTCCGAAAACTCTGAGAGGTTTTATTTCCCTTTTTATATACCCAATTTCGCACATACTTTCCGTTCCGACGGATATTCTCCGTTCCGACGGATACCTCGCTAGGGCCGAATGTCATTTGTTTCAATTAATATCTGGTGGAAACCTTTGGCTAAATCTAAAGTTGAGAAATACTGCGAACGACCTAGTTTGTCAAATAATGAATCCATATTTGGAATTGGAAACTTATCTTCTTATCTATCTTTATTAATCTTATTTTCAATATAATAATTTCGGGCATCTGATATGCTCGTTGTTTCATTTTGTAATAATACTAATTTACGTATACATCAAAAATTAATTTTGAATTCTTGTCTTTTTTTATATTCATGTGACTTAATCGGCCCTAGCGAGGTATCCGTCGGAACGGAAAATTCTCCGATTTTATACGAATAGGAGGATTTTTGCAGCGAGGTATACGTCGGAACAGCTTTTCGGAACTTTGTTCCGAATTCCGAAAGCGGATACCTCGAATGTAATTTGAGTCTCCGACGGAGTATGCGTTGCGGAGAATTTTCCGTTCCGACGGATACCTCGCTAGGGCCGAATATCTTATCTAATTTAAAGTGTAATTTTTCAATGTTACTTGCCCGAGGAAGTTACTTGTGGTAAGTGTACAAGTCGATACTTAAATCGATTATACTGACAACAACCCCTCAAGCAGACTCACTTGAGGTAAAATAAAAGTCTTGAATGGCTGTTTTGATACTAACAACTTTATTTCCACAACTTACTCTATTTATACTTCTTAACACTCAATCAATAATGCTTCACCAACATATAAAAGTGATGTGCTTTGCGAATCTTGGGGTCGACTGTTATTGTCATTAAAATTTAATATGCGAAAGATACTGCATCTTCTGTTGCAGTCTCTTTGGCATTGTCGTCGAATATTACTTTATCTTTTGCAATGTTGCAAAGTTCAGCATTGTCGTTTAATATGACTCGCATTTTTAAGCTCAAATGGGAGACGTGTGAACTCATACTTTCCGTGGTTCACAGAAAATGCTGTCTTTTCTATATCATATTCCTTTAATGGAATCTGGTGAAAACCGCTTTTCAAATCTAGGACGGTGAAACTATGTGTTAGCCCCAAGTTGGGAGAGGACTTCATTAATTGATGGAATTTAATTTCCGAAAATCTATAACGAATTTCAGCACATGTGTTTTGGGCATTTTATTCCAATCGTATTGGGGCAGGATTTTTACTGCGTCTGGTATTTTCAACGTATTGAGAATATTGTTAATGTTGCTTAAATTAGTGGTGTTATTTTATTCTAGTATTCTTAAATTTTTTTCAAATTAAATTCGCTTCAGGGATCCCTTTACTGCGGCGTTGCCATTCATTTTCTCAATACTAACACTCAATTCTTCTTCACTGTCACTAGATTCTTCACTAATTGTTTGAAAATATTTACTATTCCATGGAACTACAGATCTACGTCTGTCTCTCCAAATTTTAAAGTTAACATAAGAATTTCCGACCGATGAATTAAGCGAAAAGAAAAGATTAATGATTATTGATTATTCAAAATTTTAAATATAAGGAAGTTTTTTTTCGGTTGTTTTCGGGACCAGGTGGCGGATTCGGACAGTATCTTGGCTATGACTTTTTTTTTCGGAGGTGACGTGTTTGACCAGTCGGTGTCGGGAGCCAGGGGCGGGTTCAAAGGAGACAAGTGTGGAGAAAAAGAAAGAAATTAGAATTATTTTTTTTCTTCATTTATTTCATATATATTTCTATACTCTGTCCAATTTATATTTTCAGTACAGTGGCGATGTGCCTCCTACCTTGCCTGCAACTATCCAGCCCAGATGCGTGTTTTGGGGGAGTGGCAGGCCCTCTCCGATGTTAAGTTGTCCCAGGGTCAAGACTTTATGAAATAATTCTGCTCCAATTACTACATCGATCGGCCCAGGTTCCCCGAAGTGTGCAAATCTGACGTGTCGGTAGGAATGTTCCAATCAGCGGTGTTGATCTTCTGGGTTGGTTGATTGGGTATTATTTGTCCTAAACACAAATGTCTCTAGGTTGACAGAGAAGTTTGACGTTCTAGATTTCAGAATAAGATTGACTCGTTTGTTTGCTTGGTTCCTTCTCCTATTCCGAGAATCCTCATTGTTTCAGCAAATTCTGGAATTTTTAACCTTTTTGATAGCTTGTCGGTGATAAAGTTGGTCTGTGACTCAGAGTCGAGTAGTGCACAGCATTGCACGATGTTACCGACGAGGTCCTCCAGGCTGATGATTCCGGTGCTGAGAAAGACATAGCCTTTATTATTAGCGGCGACTGCTGTAGCTGATAGGACTGGAGCCACTGCTGGGGCTACTGCTGCTGCGGTGGTTGGCCCCTCATTCTCAGTTCGTCGATTTTGTTGACGGTGTTCGCTGAAGGTCTGGTAGAGAGTGTTGTGCCTTCCGTAGCCTTTGGTGTAGTTTCGTGCTATGCCGATGCCATATGCCCTGTACTCAGGCAGTTTATGCAGAACTGGAATCTTCTGACTGCTGATAGGCGACCTTCTGGGGTGATTCGCAAAAACTGTGAGCATGCATAGAGGTTCTGATTGCCATTGTAAGTAATGGAGTACATACTGCTCGCCGACTCCGTCGTACTAACAGGCTGCTGAAGCAACTGATTGAAGAAGGCCGTCAACAGCATTCTAACATTGTTGTACCTGTCTTGCAGCATTTACCATGCGTTGCTGTCCGTATTAACGAATGCCATAAAGCAGAGAACTGCTCCTTAATGGTGTCGGAAGAACTTCCTACTAGTTTCCAGCGAGTGCTTATTAAAACCAATGTAGTCCGTCTGACTTCAAAATATTGAGTCCGCTTTATTTCAAATCAAAATGCATTGATCGCATATTGCCCATTCGGCATATGCCGCGTGTGGATAACCGTCGTCGTCATCGTCGTTCAGCGTAAGCAAGAAGTTTCATTCAAAGGTTCTGATTTCATTAGTACATACTTTTGTATGCTTGGTCGTTTGACTCATAATTACTACTTACTTACTTATCGGGCTCCCGACCCGTGAAGAGTCGCTGCCTGAGACACTGCAGCCTTCCATCCTCTACGATCCCGGGCACGCTGCTTCCAGTTGTCGAGACCAAGCGCTCTGGCATCCGCGATGGCTTGGTCTTTGAAACGGAGGTTCGGTCTTCCTTGTCTTCTCGAACCTGGGGGCTGGGATTCGAAGATCCTCTTAGCTGGAGCATTATTGTCCATTCGCTCGATGTGGCCGAGCCAATGTAGTCGACGTGTTTTGGCTTTTTGGACTACATCCACATCTTGGTACAGCTCATAGAGTTCGCGGTTGTATCTTCTCCTCCATTCGCCCTCCTCGCACACAGGACCAAAAATCCGCCGAAGTATTTTTCTTTCGAAGGAGCCCAGTATCAGCTCTCCCTTCTTGCTTATCGTCCAGCACTCGGCGCCATAAAGCAGAACTGGCAGTGAACGCTTCTACCACGGCACGCTGGGAGCGACCGATGATGTCAATATCGTTCGCATAGCCCAGTAGCTGTACGGATCTGTTGAAGATAGTGCCTTCCGTGTTGATACCTGCCCTGCGCACTATCTGCTCCAGTACGAGATTGAAGAAGTCGCATGACAGCGCGTCTCCTTGCCGTAAACCGGTGCAAGTTTGAAATAGATCGGAGGAGCTGCTTCCAAACTGCACATTGCAGCGCGTGTTTTCCAGCGTCACGCGACACAGCTGAATCAGTTTTGCCGGGATTCCGAATTCGGCTATCGCCACATAGAGCTCCTGACGATGTATGCTATCATACGCGGCTTTGAAGTCGATGAATAGGTAGTGAATTTCGACTTGAAATTCGTTGGTCTTTTCCAGGATTTGCCTCAGTGTGAAAATTTGGTCTATAGTCGATCTGCCGGGCCGGAAGCCACACTGGTACGTGCCGATTAGTGTGTTGCAGAACGGTTTAAGACGTTCACACAGTACGTTGGATAGGATCTTGTATGCAACATTAAGCAAGGATATGCCTCGATAGTTCTTGCAAGACATAGGATCGCCTTTTTTGTAGATGGGGCATATGGAGCTGATAGTCCAGTCATCGGGCATGTTTTCTTCCAGCCATACTTGGTTGATGATTCGGTGCATGCTCCCTACCGAAACATCACCACCGTATTTAAAGAGCTCCGCTGGTAAACCATCAGAGCCTGCGGCTTTGTTGTTCTTAAGCTTTTTTATAGCTAGGCCAACTTCTTCTATACTAGGTGGTGGAACTAGTTCTTCATTGACTGGACGCGGGTTCTCTTCTTGCCCTATCACTCTCTCTACATGATGCCCATTTAGCAGTTGCTGGAAATGCTGCTTAAACACATCTACTATTCCCTGCGCTTCGGTGACTAGGTTTCCTTCGCTGTCTCGAAGAGCCTGCGTTCCGGTTTTGTAGCCAGCAGCCAGTTGCTTGGCTTTTTTATAAAACCTCCGGATGTTATTACGATCGCACGACTCTTCGATCTCCTTGAGCTGGGAAGCTGCGTAAGCCCTCTTCTTCCTACGCAGGATCTTCTTTTCCTCTCTTCTCCTGGCTCGATACTCTTCTCTCGCTGCCCTTGTTTTGCGCTGCAGCGCTTTCTTGTGTGCATCTTCTGTCACCTTTTTCCTGTACACGCATTCATCATCATACCACGGGCTCTTTCTCTGGGGTGGCTGGTACCCTACAGTGGTTTCGGCTACCTCCTTGATGATGTCGCGGTACTGGCACCACTGATTGTTGGCGTCTGTGGTAGGTGAGTGCACAGAGGAGAGTTTCATGCTCAGGCGCTCGCTGTAGGCTCTGGCTACTCCAGGTGTGCTAAAGCGTCCAACGTCGAATTTCTTCTTCTGGGCGGTTCGCAGCTTCTTCTCGTTGGACAGCCGAGCTCTGAATTTTGCTGCGACAAGAAAATGGTCAGAGTCGACGTTTGCCCCTCGGAATGTGTGCACGTCGAGGATGTTGGATGCGTGCCTCGCATCGATTAGCACATGGTCGATTTGGTTGGCGGTTCGACCGTCTGGAGAGCGCCAGGTTGCTGTGTGGATCCTTAGCCTTGGAAACCTAGTGCTACTTATCACCGTATTACGAGCTGCTGCAAAATCTATTAGTCGGTAGCCGTTGTCTGTTGTCGTTTCGTGGATTCTGTGCTTACCAACTAACCCGCCAAAGATGTTTTCCTTTCCGATTTTAGGATTGAAGTCCCCGAGTACAACTTTTACATCGTACTCCGGACAGGCTCCGTAGGCTCCATCCAGGAGGTCATAAAACTCCTCCTTGATGGGATCTTCAGCCTCGTCGGTAGGGGCGTGTGCACATATTAGGCTTATGTTTTTGAAAGTAGCTTTGATGCGGATCACAGAAAGGCGATCACTTATCGGCTTGAAGTCAATAACTTTTGTCCTAAGCCGATTTCCCACGACGAATCCGCATCCTAATACATGCAGTCTTTTGTTGCAGCTGTAATAAATGTCGCAATCTTTTCTTTTCATCATGCCTGATCCTATCCATCGTATCTCCTGGATCGCGGTGATGTCTGCCTTGTACCGCGTGAGGACAGACTCAAGTTTTTGAGTGGCACCTGGGGTGTAGAGTGTTCTTACATTCCAGGTGCATACTCTCATATCGTAGTCCATTGACGTTCCGGGTCTGGTTGCCATTTGAGGAGTTTCGTTATCCGAGGCTGGTTGCGTCTCTCTCATAACTAGTCTTTTTTTCCATGGTCGGGAAGTTACCCCGACGGCACAACCCCCAACCTGGAGGGCCAGGCCCTGTTTTGACCCTAGGACAGCGGGCCGGACATTCCGATGTCAGTAACCCAATTTTGGGATATGAGCGCTGCCGTTGACCCATTTAGGGTTCGTCCGCCACCAACTCTTTTCCAACACCCTGGCTCAGTATTGGAGATCCCTATAGACCTGTTATCCAAATAAGTCGAAGCAGCTCATATAGGGATTACACTTTAGTTCGACCTGACTGGAACTGTCATCCGCTGCCGCCTGAAACAAGAGGAAATGTCTTAGTGCGTAGACACTCCTCCCCCCTCTCTCGTTCGCTGCCACCAACGATCTTCCACAGGGGTTGGTTACCCCATCTCAGGTCGAGGTACTAGGCACCCACCAGTCACCTTTGACTCATAATTGGTATATAATAATTTTTAATTACTTAACATTAGCGACCACTTATCATATTATTTAATAATTTTTAATTACTTAATATGATAAGTGGTCGCTAATGTTATCCCTTCACTAGGTAGCTTTATATTGAAAATTTTATTTGTATGGTCATAATAAGTTTCTAATATAAGGAATTCATATAGTTGTTCATGTTCTCCGTATTCTGCTCTTGAATGCAGTAAGCAGGGGCTTCTGTCAGAGTTGGTTCTATGGTTCTTTAAGTCGAATCAAAATGGTATTCAGACACCCGGCAGTATAAAAAGATAGTTTTGCATAAATGACGGTTGTTAAGTTTTCATGAATCTGTGTATGATTAACCAAATTTCAAAGAATCTCTATTATTTTCGAATTAAACTCTTTAGTCGCATCATTCTGTGGAATTCGGCTTAGCGCATCTGCGTTAGAGTTAGCTTTGCTGGGTTTATAAATGATCTCGCTATGATAATCCGATAGGTTGTGATCGAAGTCGTCTGTATAAAAAGTAAAATGTCGACCTAAAAGATTGGTGCGGAAGTATTTGCTTGCCCATACTATCGCTAGTAATTTGGCCAATTTTTGCATCAGTTGTCAAAATAAAGGATTGTGTAAAATCTGGATAGGAAAGAATCGGATTCGAAAGATTTCTGCCACTCCTCGGACCATTCGAAATTGCTTTCCTTTTCAAGTACATAAATTGTTTACTGGGGTAGCGATTCTCGAAGAACGCGGTATGAATTTTCTATAATATTTCGTTAACCCTAAAAATGATTGAACCTATTTCACCGTATTAGGCACGGGGAACTCAGTGAACATACATGGCCTAGGTAGGTCACCTCACGACATAGAAAATTGCATTTCTCAGTATTTAACTTTAAGTTATACTGTCTTAACTTCGCGAAACCTTTTGCAAGTTTTTCGTTGTGGTGATATAGGTTTTTTCCATAGACCACAATGTCATCTAAGTAGACGAAGCAGTCTATACCATTAGATACCCGTGAAAATATGGTTCACTATCCTCTGGAACGTTGCTGGAGCACCCTTCAACCCGAAAGGCATTCTATTGATTCATAATATCCCTTACGCCGTTTTTGGTCGGTCAGAAGGGTCTATCAAAACCCGACTAGCCTAACGTTTGGCCTGGTTTTTTCTGCATGGCTAAAATTTTGCGTTTTTTCACATGATATGTATGAATGTGAAGAAATTGAATGCCTTCATAACCTGGCCCCCGGTGTGTTTGCCGAATGGGTTTTTAAATAGTTTGCTTTTGTAAATTTGGCCGGTCCTAGTGCCAACTTCCTTTCTCAAGAAGGTACCCACTAGCTCTGGCTATTGCGCCTTCAGCTAAAATCTTGCGGCAGTTGCCTACACTCAAGCCCAATCTGAAACTTCTAGTGATCTTGCAGCTCGTAAGCTAATAAAAGACGTTGGTTGTTCGTCATAGGTATTTTTGTGTATTCGCACTCCGCGTATGTGTGGTTGGGCTTATTGCAAAATCCGCATTTTATGTTGAATGGTGACCTAGTATCCGAGACGAGTTTTCTTGGATGTGTTTTTATGACTTGTTCTGGTGTATTGTATGATTAATGTGTGGAGTATGTTGATTATTGTATTGTGGATTACTTAATGACATACTAGTGGGAAAAGTTTGAAAATTAGCACAAGGCATACTGAGCCCTTGGTTAAGATGGTTCCGATAGTTATAATTATTATTACTACTAGAGGACATAGAATATGAATACGGATTGAAGTTATTTTTGACACCATACTGATGGCATAGTTTTATGTGCATTGTCCGTTAACTTTTGCAGATCGTTTGTTGTGAGCATAAACTGGCGCAATGCGGAATGGAAAAGACCAATTTTAAAAGTCGTTAGTATAAAGAGGTCATCTAACTCTTTAATTAGACCAACTGACTCGTTTGCTTGGTAACGGAAACCAATTATTTCTTTAGCTTATGTCTGCAAGTACAGAAGTCGGCTTGGGAATGATTGGATTGGATATCAACTATTGTCTAATGTTATTATAGACTAATATGCTGTTTTAATAATTGCTTCCAATTCTTTCAAATGCATCGCCCACTAACTTTGTAGTAACGAGAGACACATAAATTTGTTTACTTTCTCCTTCTGCATACTTTAACCTTAGTTCACAAGCATTTACAAATTCGTAAACCCTTCGCCATTCGTATTACGCCAGCAACAATTTTTGCAACCTTTTCGTAAGACATGTCTTTGATTTCTGAATTTAAACTTAAATCGTCCTCAATTTGCGTACCAAGCGTACAGCTTAAACGCGTTAATGTCACTGTCTTCCTTAATCCTACAACAGTGGTTTCTAGCAGTTCAATTTCCTGTCCCGAAATTTCCAAGTCTTCTACATTTTCTGCTAAGCTTGAGTTCTGCTTTTTAGTTTGAATCGAGGAAAAACTTAAATCACTTATTTCACTTTCACACTCCCCGACAATGCGAATAAGCAGCTCTTCCTGAACTTTAGCGCTTTTACTTACTGGCTCTTCTAGGGCTTTAATTTCTGAATAAGATTCTTTGTTTTCTTGTTCAGCTTTTTCAATATTTGCCTTGTAAAGGTGCTAGTTCACGGCATGAAGCACGCCACATAGCGCAGTGGCTGCATCGTCTCGGTTTGGCTTTTTACACGAAACTAAAATTTAAACTATAGAAGAATATGAGGAGAAGGTTGTTCATATTGCGACATCTCCAATGTTGACTTGCCTGCCTTCACATTACTTATTTACCGAGGTCAGCCGAATGCATTGGGTTCAATTATTTACACTATTTGTCAATAGGTTAACCCAATGCCTTGGAGTTTTTTATTGTTTACATTATCGGTCACCTTTGCTGACTAATGATAATTTACGGTACAGCGTAATTCGATCGTCGTCACCTTAAGTATTTAAAAGCGCTTTTTGCCGCTTAAGAATGCTATTTTTTGTGTTTTCAAAGCACCAATGAGCTCCGAGCTCATCATCGGTACAATCGCATCGGTAGTTTCTTTCTAATATTGTAAAGTGTCCTCACTGTGAACTCAATTGGTACTTAATACCAATCACCACATAAAATACGCCACAATTGAAACTTCCATTCCATTCCCAATGCATACCTATATCATACACCATTGTCAATGTCACCACACCTGCACGCCTACCATATTGGTGTTTGGTTGAACACAATCTATACCACGCGAATTAAATAAAAAACGTCAAGTAAATATTTCCGTCGGTGGTCTGTTTACGACTGACTTTATTTTTGATTCATTAAATTCTTTGACAATTTAGTTTTAGTATAAAAGTGCATTTCCTGCAATATAGAACGGAAATGCTACACATATTGGCATCCGTTTATAAACTGCTGATTTGAATGGGGCAACGACTTAAGGTTGTTGGCCGCCATGTATGTAAAAGGTATAAACAATGCTTTGTTAATCAAATTTATAGCAACGACTTAAGGTTGTTGCTATAGATACATATTTATTCATGGAGGTCACCATACAAATATGTAACTTCTCCATCCTTAGTTTTAAGATTCTCCTGAATCGTTGGAATCTCTATTTTTTCAGTTTTTTGTTCTGGCTTAGTAACATTATTAATTTTAATTTTAAGTTGACGATTTGTCTTAGCTATGCAAACAATTATAATTATTACTACTATTAATATTGCAAACATTGTTATGTTACTACTAAAATACTTAAATGTATTTTACATTTTCAATTTGTTCTATTGATTCAATTTCTTTAAAGTTTAATTTTTCTGTTATGTTTAGTTTTTCTTCATCTTCATAATGAAATTTTTGAATAAATTCTAATTGGTAATTAACAATAGTTAAATTTAGTATTTTAATAGAGCAATTGTTTAAATTTATTATAAAGTTTCCAGTAAGGTTTAATTGTCTATCGTCACATTAATTGATTACAGATTCTTTTTCTAAGTTTATGCATATAATGGTATTATCATCAATTTTAATTATTTTTGTTACTGCATTATAGCGATAAGTACATGCATTTTGTGTTATACATGAATGGTTTAAATTTAGTTCTTTCAAATAAATGTTATTAATATTGTATTCATATTGTAGGTTATTTATTTCTATAAGTTGTAGAGCTTCGATATCTATTTCTTTTTTCTTATCATTCGGAATGGGTATAATCATTTTAAGTTGGGTCGTAATGTAGTCTTTCGGTAATTTAACAGCTATAATAACTCTATCTTGGTCGAATTTCAGAAGTCCTATTCTAGCATATTCAAGTTTGTAAAAGTCTATCTGTGATATTTTTATTTCCATTCCGGTTAATATACTTGGATGGAGTATGCCTTGCTTAGCAGATGCTATATTGTCTAGTATGCTATCTATTTTGCTTTCTAATATTTGCAGCTTTAGTCATGATCGTCAGCCAATAGATTACCTGCAAATTGATTTGGTCTTTTAGTATTTGTGGCGTGTACATTTTTTAAATTATGTTTTCTGTAATATGTTTCATTCTTATGTCTTAGGTGTTTGTAATTTCTTATATAACCTTCATTGCGTCTTTCTTCATAATTTTCCCGTGAAGTATTTCTTTTATTTCTATTTCTTTTCTTTTTCTCTTCTGTTTTGTTCTATGGAATTTAATACTAGTGTTTCTTTATTACGTTAAATATCCATTCTTTATTATTAGAAATGTAACTTAAAACTAATACACTTAACTAGGCTTAACAACTAGGTACTTATTAAATGTTGATGCTGCACGATCGGTAGATGAGTTGAGACTGGCGAAGGAATCATACGAACCCAACCTCATCACCTCTGCTGGTGTGGCTGCATGGGTATGCAGGAAGATTATCGGTCGGGAATCACACGTCCGTGACTCGTTGCGGAAAACAAATCTCAATCATGCGAGACCGGCATACGTTGATACAACTGCTGTGCTATGCTAACTATCTGCACAGATGTGCTATCTGTAAGAAAATATCACATTTCCATGGATCGTTGCAGCTCGAGTCAGCGATGCCCATCGGGCACGGCTGGATATGGTGACTGCGTAAAGGGTCGCCACAGTACCCCCCACCTAGTGTCAACGATATCTTGCTGGTATTACAACTCTACGCCCTTTTCTTGAAGTTAATGTCCTTGGGTGTGATGATGTTTGAAATGGTGGTGGCATCTCTAATGGATTCGGGCTTGTTGCTTCTGTCTGATCTGGAATAATCGTCTTAGGATTGTCATCTAAGTTCTGGACGTAAGCTGGTTTAATTCTATCAATAGAAATATTTTTATTTAAATTTTTGATATTAATAAGAAAGTTTTTATTAGTTCTACTGATAACTCTAAAAGGGCCTTCGTAAGGTGGTTGTAAAGGTTTCTTTACTGCATCTGTCCTAACAAACACGTGACTGCAAGTTTCAAGATCCTTGAAAATGAACGACTTGTTATTTGAATGATTCGAGGCTGCTGTTGGTTGCATTGAGCTCATAGTTAATCGTAGGTTCTGAAGAAATTCGTGAGTGTTAGATAAAGGTTTTTCGTGCAAAAATTCACCAGGTATCCTCAGTGTAGTTCCAAACAACATCTCGGCCACCGATGCGTTAATATCTTCGCGATATGATGTTCGTAGTCCTAATAAAACTGTTGGTAACACTTCGGTCCAGTTTAGCGATTCGTGGCATTTAATGGCTGCTTTAAGGGTCCGATGAAATCGCTCAATCATACCGTTCGCACATGGATGGTATGGCGTTGTCCTAATGTGTTCGATGCCCAAAATTCGGCTAAGCTCCTTGAACAAAGATGATTCAAATTGTCTGCCCTGGTCGGTTGTTATTTTCAAAGGAACTCCGAAACGACAAATCCAGTTGTTATAAAGTGCTATTGCCACAGTTTCCGCTGTCATGTCGACGATTGGAATTACTTCTGGCCATCTGGAGAAACGATCAATAATTGTTAAACAGTATGCGAAACCGTTTGATATTGGTAAGGGCCCAATGAGATCAATATTTAAATGTTCAAATCGGTTGTCAGGAACAGAAAAGTATCCGATGGGTGATTTGCAGTGTTTGCTTATTTTTGTCTTCTGACATAGGATGCACTGCTTAACCCACGCTTTTATGTCTTTCCTCATAGATGGCCAAACGCACCGGGTTTGTAGAAGCTTCAGCGTTGCATTACCACCTGGATGGGATAAACCGTGGAATTTCTCGAAAATGTTTCGACGACAGGTGTGTGGTATGTATGGGCGAATAGTGTTTGTAGCTGTATCGCAAAATAACTCGATGTCCGAGGAGGGAAACTTAAAAGACTGAAGTTTTAACGCAGTTGGCTGTTCTAAAAGGCGTTTTAATTCTGGGTCTGACTGTTGCTCAGCTGCCACCTTTGCAAAATCCATCGTGCTGCTCAAATTTAAAGTTTCAATACGTGAAAAACTATCGGCGACTACATTATCTTTCCCGGGTATGTAGTGTATGTCTGTAGAAAATTGACTTATGAAATCCAAATGACGAGCCTGTCTTGGTGAAAGCTTTTCCGGATTTTGATGAAATGCAAAAGTCAGCGGTTTGTGATCAGTGTAGATGGTGAAATCACGTCCTTCTAACATGAAACGAAAATGCTTAATTGCCAGATAAACAGCTAGTAGCTCTCGATCGTATGCGCTATATTTTCTCTGTGCTGGATTAAGCTTCTGGGAATAAAATCCTAGTGGCTCCCAGGTGTCTTTTCGCCTTTGTTGCATTACAGCTCCAACTGCTATGTCAGATGCATCAACCATAATAGAAAACTTTGCAGTTGGACAAGGATGAGTTAGCAGTACGGCTTGTGATAACGCTTTCTTGCAATTCTCAAATGCTTCAGAAGTTTCATCTGACCACTGCACTTGTTTATTCTTCTTGGGATTGCTTTTCAAGAATTCATGTAGCGGACTTTGTAGTTGAGCCGCTTTTGGTATAAACTGTCGGTAAAAATTTAACATGCCGAGAAAACGACGAAGAGCTTTGAGGTCTTTTGGTTTAGCGTAGTCTAAAATGCTCTGAATTTTATTTGGTAAAGGTTTGATACCATCTCGTGAAACTGAATGCCCCAAAAATTCCACACAGCTTTTTCCAAAGTCGCTTTTTTCCACATTGATGACAATATTGTATGCGTTGAGCCGTTGGAAAAGTTGTTCTAAATGAGCCATATGTTCTTCTATCGATGATGACGCGACAAGAAAATCGTCTATATATGAGAAACAAAAATCTAATCCACGAACTACCTCATGCACAAATCTTTGACAAGTCTGGGCGGCATTTCGCAGTCCGAAAGTCATTTTGCAAAACTCGCAAAGGCCAAATGGTGTAATGATCGCTGTCTTTTCAATGTCCTGTGGATCCATTGGAATTTGATGGAAAGCTCTAACCAGATCGATTTTTGAAAATACTGTCTTACCGTCTAAATGAAGGGCGAAATCTTGCATATTTGGTACAGGATACCGATCAGGTTTTGTCACTGCATTTAGCAATCGAAAATCTCCGCATGGCCTCCATTCACCATTTGCTTTTGGAACCATATGGAGTGGACTTGCCCATGGACTATTGGAAGGGCGACATATTCCCTGCTCTAGCATAAACTCGAACTCCTTCCTGGCAGCAAGCAATTTTTCAGGGGACAACCTACGTACTTTGCAATGCACGGGAGGGCCTGAAGTTAAAATCTGGTGCTTAATACTAACTGGAATTTTGATATCTTGGTGAACGGTGGAAGGTCTCGTTAAATTTGGAAATCTTGCTAGTATACTGTAGTACGCGTTATTTATATCAACTGTTTTGACAGTGGAGTAGTTAATAGCCTCCAGAAACCTCCCATGTGCTGCTAGTTTAGTTTTGCTGTCTATAAGTTGACGTCTCTTTAAATCTACCAATAAGTCGAAATGAGTTAAAAAATCAGCACCAATGATTGCGCGATTGACATCCGCTATAACAAAATGCCAACTTAATTTTCGCCTTAGCCCCAAATCCAAAGTCATCAGTTTTTGCCCGTATGTTGTAATTTTCGAACCGTTGGCGGCATACAAATATGTGTTAGAATTTACAATGTCGTTTTTAGTGCGAGGATATACAGAAAGGTCTGCCCCTGTGTCAATTAGGAATTTGTTATTTGTTTTTGGGTCGACGATAAATAAGCGACATGTCTTGTTGTTTTGGCCACTGTCGTTTGTCGCTATTAACGACTGGCCTGAGAGTTTACCTGCCTTTTAGCAAAACTGCAAGGTGCTTGACAATTTCTCGCTTGGTTTTGGAACATCTGGTGAAACCAACATTCGTCTGAGTTTGGATCGAAGCGAATTCTACGTTTGGATTGAGACCGATTTCTATTAGTAGACCTATTCGACCCCCTGCTATGATCGGAACGATTGCGGGAAAAATTAGCTGATTCTAATCGAGACATTCTGTTGCATAGTTCACTTAATTGTGCCGTGATTTTTCCGGATAAACTATTCGACGACATGGGTGGATTGAGAGTGTTGACTGCTGCTACCTCAGAATTTTGTGTTGTCTCATGAATTTTGTCAGCAATAACACCTATCTTCATAAGATCAGTTTCAGTAATAGCTGATAAAATTGCTTGTGTCTGTGAAGGCAAACGTTGTAACCAAAGTGTTTTTAGAATATCGTCGCCAATTTGTTCAGTTGCCAAACCCTTCATATCTCGTAGCAGCTGTGAAGGGCGTCTGTCCCCCAGATCAATGTTCGTAATCGTTTTTCTTCAGTATCGGCAAACTGCTCCAGTAAACGAGATTTGAGTGTGCCGTATTTGTTTTGCTTTGGCGGATTTGCTACTATATCTACTACCTGAGCTATAATGCTACCGTCGATACTACCCACTGCGGTGTGAAATTTTGTTTCGTCTACTGTAATTCCTGCAGTGGTAAACTGCGACTCTAACTGAAGGAACCAGACACGTGGATTAGCTTTCCAAAACGGTGCAGGTTTCACTGCAACACGAGAAACTTCTGCCGATGGTGGTATAGGCACTGCAGAGTTGTCGGATGGCCCAGCATTCGTGGCCTCAGAATTCTCATCATCACTTAACATTTTAACAATAGAGAATATAAATGTACTCACGCGTATTTACGTCGGCTTCGTCTTTATAGCGCTGTCGTGAAGATACTTCAGAATCCCAGGCAGGTTTTTTTTTTATAGATGAATTGTGTAGAATGTAGATGTTAAACTTTTTAGAACATGTAGATAATTGGTATTTATTGTCTGTATGTGACTTCGTTTTATTTAGCACTTCACTGCACTGTACAATCACGTCGGGGTCACCACTATGGAATTTAATACTAGTGTTTCTTTATTACGTTAAATATCCATTCTTTATTATTAGAAATGTAACTTAAAACTAATACACTTAACTAGGCTTAACAACTAGGTACTTATTAAATGTTGATGCTGCACGATCGGTAGATGAGTTGAGACTGGCGAAGGAATCATACGAACCCAACCTCATCACCTCTGCTGGTGTGGCTGCATGGGTATGCAGGAAGATTATCGGTCGGGAATCACACGTCCGTGACTCGTTGCGGAAAACAAATCTCAATCATGCGAGACCGGCATACGTTGATACAACTGCTGTGCTATGCTAACTATCTGCACAGATGTGCTATCTGTAAGAAAATATCACATTTCCATGGATCGTTGCAGCTCGAGTCAGCGATGCCCATCGGGCACGGCTGGATATGGTGACTGCGTAAAGGGTCGCCACAGTTCTTTAAAATTTCCGGCTTTGCATTCTCGGCCTGATTTGGAGTCATACCTAATGTGGAATGATACCTATTGTTGTATATTTGAATAGCCTTATATATTTTTCTATTGGTTGAAATGTCTGTGTCCTTTATGGTTAGTAAAATTTCAAGTAAAGTCGAGTGAAATCTCTCCATATCTGAGTTACCTGTATGAGAGTTGGCCTTTGTCATATGCATTTCTATTCCCTCTTTTCTGAAGTGTTCTTTGATGTTTTCTGAATTGAATTCATTGTCACAAACTATTTTTCTTGGCTTTCCGAATTTTGTCAATTGTTCATCTATGCATTCTAACTTACTTGTGAAATTTTTGCTAGTCAAACTATATCCGTAAGCTTTTTTAGTAAATTCGTCTATAAATGTCAAATATATTAACTTATTAAAATGATAGATATCCATGTGTAATATTTCATTTCCTTTGTTCGGAGTTTCGGTCAGCTTGAATTTGGGTCTGATTGGTTTTCTATCATATTTCCCTTCCTGACAAGTCTGGCAATTTCCTATTACTCTTGAAATTTCTGTTATCAGTTTTGGAAAATATATTTTGTATTTTAATTGATAGTATGTTTCTATTACTCCTGAGTGGTTGCTTTCTTCGGTGTGATAAAGAGATATTTGTCGATGAACATCTTCAGCTTTTTCTAAATCTCTTGCTCTCAGTGTAAGCTTATAAAATTTAACTTCTTTATTATGACCATACATTTCGATTAATACTTTCTGTACTTTATTATATTCCCTATCTTCTACTTCAGAATAAATACCTATCGTTCCTGCCATAATTGTTCTATTAAACAGATCCCTCCAGTATTTGTCATCTTTCGTCATGTCAACCTGAATAATTCTTTTACCATGCAGTGTCTGTATTTCATTTTGAACTGAGTAAGTTAGTATTAACTGGGTCTGGTATGTATTTATAAGTCCCTCTTTGATTGGTATATGATCTAACAATTGTTCATCCACTGAGTGTGCAGTTTCTGATGTTTCGTTTATTTCGTTTGGAAATCTGCAATTTTATTCTCCTTGCCTTTTATATACTCAATGTCAAACTCGAATTCTTGTAATTTAAGAAGTCTTCTTTGAACTCGTTGACTGAATTCTTTTCCATTATATTTTTTAGTTAAATATTTTATGGGCATATGATCAGTGATTATTTTGAATTTCTGTCCCCAAAGATATGGTCTAAAATATGAGGTGGCCCAAACCACTGCTAAGAATTCTTTATCGGTTACTGAGTAATCTTTCTCATGGTCATTTAATGTTCGAGAAGCATAGCATCCTGGCTGTCCTTCTTGTGTAAGTACAGCTCCCAAAGCAAAATTACTTGCATCAGTGAAAAGTGAAAATTGTTTATTAAAGTCTGGGAATTTAAGTATGGGATGCTTAACCAGAGTTTCTTTTAATCTTTCAAAGGCTTGAATATATTCAGGGTCATTGCTATTGATTTTCATATTCTTTTTTAAGTATTTTACCATCGGGTATGCTATTCTAGCGTAGTCCTTAATAAATTTCCTATAATAACCAGTGCTACCTAGGAATCCTTTCAATTGAGTTGTCGTCAAGGGTAAAGAATACTTCTGAATTACTTCTACTTATCTACTTATCTACCGACAGCTTATCAGTTTTAAGGGCTATTATGAACCCCAATCACAACACCACTGTTATAAACCAAATCAGAGACTGTCTCATAAATAGATCCGAAAAAACTGAAGCTCATGTGGGTCCCAAGTCACGTTGGTATTCAAGGCAACGAACACGCTGACAATGCTGCCAATCTAGCGCATCATGCTCCTGTCTACATGTTCGACACCTACACAAAACTGGACTTACACAAAATGGTTAACCTCAAGCTGAAATCAAATGAACTTCTCGACTGGAGCAATTACCACCACCATTACTCATCTATTAATATGACAAAATCAAAACCATCCTACCCACCTACTACATCAAAAGCGCTAAACACTATTTTTGTAAGATTACGTCTGGGACATACGTCTATTACACACCAACATCTCCTAAAGGGTGAAGGTCCACCCCTGTGCCAATTATGCAATGCCACCATCGACATAAACCATGTTTTAGCCATAGGCCAATGCCCATCCTTCACAACCGCCAACCATCTACTTCCTGAAAACACATCAGCCTTCGAACTACTTAGTAACCCTAATCGTGATAATATTACACAAATTTACAAATTTATTGATCATTTAAAACTAGAAATATAAATAAATACTATAAACTAACCTAACTACAAGCTACTTAATATAAAATGTATTCAATTAATTTTCAAATTTTATGTACCATAGAGCCGAAAGCCTCCGCAGCTAGCGCTCATCAAGTTATGTTAACTTATATATTTTATATTGTATGTTAATAAATTATAATAATAATAATAATACTTCTACTTTATTCGGGTTTGGTTTCATTCCTTCCGAAGTGAGTATATGACCTAGGTATTCCGTGTTGTTCTTAAGAAAAGAGCATTTACTTAGTTGTATTTTTAGATTATGATCTGCTAATCTTTGGAATATTTTATTTAAAGATGATATGTGCTCTTCTAAGGAAGTAGAAAAGATTAGTATATCGTCAAGATATACTGTACAAATTTGTCCTATGTACTCTCTGAGAATATCGTTCATTAGACGTTGAAACGTCGCTGGGGCATTTTTCAGCCCGAAATGCATTCTGGTATATTCATATAGACCATTTGGCGTAACAAATGCAGTCTTATGTATATCTTCAGCATGTACCTTTATTTGATGATATCCCTTGGCTAAATCAAGGGTGGAGAAATACTGTGACCTTCCTAACTTATCAAGAATACTCTCGATATTTGGTAGTGGGTACTTATCATCCACCGTTATATCATTAAGTGATCGATAATCAACACATACTCTATATTTAGTTTTCCCTTCACTATCAGGTTTCTTGGCCACAACTACGATTGGTGAGGCATATCGACTATTCGATTTTCGAACTATGCCCTGCCTTTCCATATCGTTAATTTGTTTCCTGACTTCTTCCTCATGTTTTTGAGGGAGACGGTACAGTCTGGCGTTTATTTGTTGATCGGTGGTTAATGTTATTTTATGCACTATGCTTTCGGAATTTGTAAGTTGATCTCCATCTTTGTATAGGAGGCTTTTATATTTTTGCAACAGCTCTTGAATTTCCTGTTTTTCAAAAGTTTTTAAATGATCTAACTTCACTTCATCGCTTCCCCCTAATTCGTAACATTCTATATAAGGTTCAACTTCAAAAATAATTGGAATTATGGTTTTATTTTGTAACAACACTTCTCTTTTTTTTATATTTATGTTTTCTACCATATTACCTATGACATCCATACCTAATAAAAGACTGTATGATTTTTCCCCCAATGACTTGCCATATGCTTGGATAAATACATTGGATCTATATCCAAATTCCATAGGAACTGGGACTTGATAAATTTTTAATTTTTCGGCAGTCTGATTATTTACTGTGGAAAGTTTTATTGTTACCTCGTTAAGAATATTGTATGCATTACAATCTATTTTACTGGTATTAACTATAGTCATTGTGGACCCTGTATCAATTAGACATATATGTTTTTCATTTCCTATAGAAAATGCTATTTGTGTCTTCCTACCAGTGAGGCTGCATTCAGAAAAACCGGAGCTTCTATTGAATGGGCTTCTTCTGGAATGTTATTCTGTTCCTCGTTATTATTTTGATATTGAACTGAATTTAAATGAGCTATGTTATCGATATCCATTGGTTCGTTGTTTTGCCTATAATGTGTTTGCCTGGAGTTACTATAGTTGTTAGTACCTCGTTGCTGCTGGTTGGTCTGTCCAGAGTTATTGTAATTATTTTGTTGTCTTTCTGGATTGAATTGTCCAGAGTTATTGCCATTAGCATTTCGTCGCTGTCCAGGGTTATTGTAATAATTATTATTTTGTCTGTGTTGGTTGGTTTGTTCAGAAATATTAAAGTTCGAATTTCTTCGTGTTTGGTTTGTCTGTCGTGGATTATTGTAGTTAGTGTATTCTCTTTCTTCATGAACCTGTTCCGAATTATTGAAATTAGCATTCTGTCGTAATTGGTTATTAGGTATATTATTTTTTTCTTTATCTCTGTAATTTTTATATGCCCGATTACTACTTCTGTCAGTGCTTATGTTCCCTTCATCAAACCCTACATATGAATACAATATCATTTTTATTTTATGTAGATCATATTCATCCCTAATTTCTCTAGCTAAGTTCCCTGTTGCTAATTCCCTAATCTTATTCACTACTAAATAATACAACAGAGACTTAAGACTATCCTTTTTATTTTCATACATTATTATCGTATGAATATCCGTCAATAAGAACTCTATTTTATTATTTAGATCTAAAATTGAGCTTACCCTCAAATTATTTATTCTCCTAGTTATTTCTCCTTGGTCGATGATCGGTCGAAAGGTCAGTCCCAGCAGATTCTTCGCTTCATCCCACGTTGTTGTTCCGTTGGTTAGTAGTAGCTCCTTTGCTCTTCCAATCACCTTACATTGTGCTATGGCGGTCCATGTAGCGGCTCTTCTGTCCTCCGGTGTTAAGTTTATGTGGTTATCCACCACATTTAAAAACTGCGTCAGTTCTTCCCTGTTTCCAGAAAATTCCTTTATATAGGCAATCTCTCTCATTAGAACTAGGGCTCGGCTATCAGCTTGTTGTGTATTTGCCTCTAGTCTAGCGAGAATTTGCGCCATCGTAGCCAATATGGTATTTGGATCGGTTGCCATTTCTTCCTCTTCTGCTGGTAAATTCCTTCTGGAGTCGTGGAGTACTTGTCGCGAAATTTTGGTGTTTTCGTACAGCACTTCTAACAGACACTGCTTCTTATTTTATATATTATGTTGCGACTGATTTTTAGTCTGCAACTATCACTTGAACACTATTTTTATTTTGTCTCTTTGCTACAACTGATTTATAGTTCGTAACAATCACTGAATTCTCATTTAGTTTACGTTTACACTAACGACTGATTTTTAGTTCATCAATGTACACTTTGGTTCGTTTTCTTCTTTTTCTTTTCTTTCTATCAGAAACAAAAAAAAAAAAAAAATTCCGTTCGACTGCGCCAATTAAATAAAAAACGTCAAGTAAATATTTCCGTCGGTGGTCTGTTTACGACTGACTTTATTTTTGATTCATTCAATTCTTTGACAATTTAGTTTTAGTATAAAAGTGCATTTCCTGCAATATAGAACGGAAATGCTACACATATTGGCATCCGTTTATAAACTGCTGATTTGAATGGGGCAACGACTTAAGGTTGTTGGCCGCCATGTATGTAAAAGGTATAAACAATGCTTTGTTAATCAAATTTATAGCAACGACTTAAGGTTGTTGCTATAGATACATATTTATTCATGGAGGTCACCATACAAATATGTAACTCGCGCAAGCAAACCGAGAGAATTACTCCGAAAAGGGTGTGGCTTGTATGTTTATCGCTCTCGATGCATTATGCGCTGTTGGATTGCATGGGGAGATTTCGTGTTGGATATGAGTGGAATTGGAATGTCGTGGCTGGCAGTGGTGGTTGCTGTGGGAGAGAATTATTTTTGTTGGATAGGAGGCGGATCTTAAGTGAGAGACATAATTCATATAGGATTTTTGCATATGAGATATTGAGATGTGCTTGAGGAGAAATACCTTTTGTGAGGTTTGATGGGAGAGCATGGTGAATATTTTTTGTTGTGCATATCGGTCGATGTCATATGTCATTATATTCTTAAATTTACATTTAAAAAAATGGTTTTGATAATGTAAAAAAGTGCGCACTTTTTTTAAAATCAAAACCATTTTTTTTTTTTAATTTTGTTCATACAGGATTTTGAAATACAGTATTTTGAAAACAGAATTTTGACCATACAGTATTTCAACCCCAACCCTTTTTGGTCGTGTTACTGTAGGTACCTACTTAGTTTGTTTCTTACTTTATCTGTTAACCTAGTTTCTAATATGAATTTAAATAGTTTGTCCTTTCTGTATCGTTATTAAGCGTGCTCGCTATAAATTTTGCCATGTTCACAACATTTTTCAATTTGACAAATTCTCCGTTATATTCGGGAATGACTTTTAGTGTTGTTACGATATTGCTTGAATTTGGCTCTTCTGTTACGTTTTCTAGTAAACTTATTTTGTATTCTAAAATTTTTTTTAACTCGTATCACTTTATTTTCAAATATGGAATTAATTGGACCATAGTCTGAGCCGTAACTTAAATATTTCCCTATCTATGGCCTGGTGTGTTGCTTTGGATTCATTTTGTGTGGAATCTTCTATGGATACTACAACCGCACTCGTTTTTATCGTTGAAGTATCCATTATGAGTACCTACCGATAATGATTCGTTTCCTACATCCATACACCGTATTTTATTCAAAATAAGTAACAGATTTGTGTAGACTGCTTGGTAGAAGTTTTGAGCAGAATCACTGCCTTGGATAAGGGATGTCATTTGGTATTCTAGTAATCTAGTGTACCGTTATTTACTTGGGTTTATTTGTTTAAAAAAATTGCCTTAATTGATAGCTCATATAAACATAAAGTATCCTTTACTTATGGCACACTAGCCACTGGAGCGGCTGATCACTGTTGCCTTTTTTTCTTCTGATACTGGGGGCCGGATTTATTATTTTTCAGTTCTCAGTACGATTCACTTTTCAGAGAGATTGCTCGGGCCCCAATTATGTTTCTTCAGATTGAAACAATTAAAAAAAATATTCGAGGCACTTATACTTGAGAATTTTATTACTCAACAAAAGTAATTAAAAAACGCACCGATTCGTTATAAATTTCTTCGATTTATTGAGGTTAACATTTTCCGCCAAAAGTTGGCTTTCATAATTGACATTTGTATGACTTAGCAAAATTGACAATGACAGAATAATTAATACAATCCTGCCAAAATGTAATTACAAACAGATTTGTTGAGAAAAGTACTAGATCAATTATTGTTTGCACAAAATTTATAAATACTTTTTCTGAATACATAATCAATATTCTATTCTTCTAATACTTTCGTAACTATGGCACATTCCTTCGTATAGATTATAATTTCCTGAGAAATGTTTAAAATCATTACTGTATTCGTGTTGATTAGTAATGGATAAATCTTTTTCAGTTATATCGGAGTTAAAGTTCTTTGTACGACCTAAATGGACAATCTTTAACTCAGTAAGCCTTACAATACGCAAAGTGATTTGAGTTAGACTGGAAGTAAAAATTCAAATAATAATTCATTACCAACATATTCATCAAAAGAATTTTGCACAATGTTTGCAATACCAAGTGCGGAATGATAACCGTGTTTTACAATTTCATTTTCGTACTCACATAATTCGTTTTGTATACCTAAAACAGAAATTGGAATATTTAATAATTCAGAAGAATTGAATATAGTATAAGAAACTATTCTTCTAATACCTTCGTAACTATGGCACATTCCTACGTATAGATTACAATTTCCTGAGAAATGTTTAAAATCATTACTGTATTCGTGTTGACTAGTAATGGATAAATCTTTTTCAGTTATATCGGTGTTAAAGTTCTTTGTACGACCTAAATGGATAATTTGTGCTAAGGTAGTTTATAACCATAGTCTTTAAAATTGTCTTCATAGTTTGGTATTTTATAACTAAATTCATTATTAGGTTTTGTAATATTTACGGCGGTTCCTAGATCTGCTTCGTAAGCTTTGTAAATTTATTCCTAATACTTTTATTATAGTCTTTAAGAAAACTCTGTCGCCTTGGGCCCAATTCCCCAAGCGTGCATTATTTAACCTGCACACCAGCACAACTCACCCGGTTTACTCAATTTCCAATTCATGCGATTCCGCAAGACTGAGTTTTTAGGCGCTGAGTGAACACTATTTTTTCAGCTGAGAGAGCTGACTTTAGTTTCACGTTGATTTTCATTTTATTCTTGCGGTTGCATGTGTATTGTGTAGTGCAATGTGAGATATAATTTAATATAGGGAATGCTGTTCGTTGTAAAGTTGGTGTAGGAGTATTGGGTGATATGTTGCAACATTTTTATTGTTTATGTGTGCAACTACTTCGATAAGGTAATATAGGTAATATTAATTCCTACGGCTAACATAATGATTTGTGTTCTTAAAACTAAACAATGTTTATGTATTCAGTCAAGTTACAAATGGGTAAAATATTTGTATAGGACTCTACAATCGGTGTCAAGCTTAAGAAACGTGAAGCCATACTTATTGTTGATTGGAGATACATGAATCCTTTGTGAGTTGGTTTGTTGAATTAAGAAGACAACAACTATTACTTAAATCCCCATTCTGGAAGTCGTTTAAAATCCTTAGGTATTTTTTCGATCTCCTTCTTTTTAATGTGTTGCAGCTCTTGGGGGCTATTAATATGTCGACTGTGTTCTCAGGATGTGATATGTGAATAGTGTGTGTGAAATCGGAGAATTTTCCGTTCCGACGCACGGATACCTCGCTAGGGCCGATTATTGTGTGACAATATAAAAAGGAATCACAGACCTACAAGCACCCGAGCAGCAGAAAAATCATCTTATGTTATTTTCTTCTCGTAATCTTTGTTCTGAAGTTCCTTGTTGTGATTTTTCGTTGAATTTCCGTATTTCACTTGGTATCCTTCTAGTGGTCCTTATTACGAAGTTCTTTATAGTAACATTTTGGTTAGCCTTTCCCATATTTCACTTTTCTTTTTAAGACTTCTTTGAAGTTTTTTTATCTTTGACCGCACTACATTTGTCACACTTTTCTTTTTGTTTATTTATTTACCCACGGTTCTTGCTTTAAACAATTATACAACCGTGTACACGACAGCGATTGACACATATTCTTGCCATGGTAACTGTTTCATAATTATTATCATGTCGCTGGGTGTACTTTCAGTATTTAACAAATTAAATTATTAAATTAGCACATTTTTTTTTTAAAACAATGTAATTTACAATTACTTCAACGCTTTTGATTGTTCTTTGGTTTTAAAAAGAAATTGTTTACATTTATGGCATCACTTTTTGATACATTTTCGTCCTTTAGATAATTTTTTGGAAATTCGAACCACAGAATGCTTTTATCGACGCTTTTCTGTGTTTCCTTGACAACCAGGGACTCAATCTGAAAAATTGTGATACATTTGTTGGTGCAGTCCCAAAAAAAAGTTAATGGCTGACAGTTAGCCTAGGCTTAATATACAATTGCGTTCCCCTTCCTCTTCGCTTAAACTGCTTACACTTTTGTTTCCATCAATACTCCGTGTCACCATCCTTCAAAACCCATGGCGCTTACCATGTGGACTATATTGCCGGGTTCTATGCAAAAAGTTGTAATGGTAATGGGTTTGTATATAAATTTAAATATTATTATTAGAAGATCTATAGCGATGCAGTTTGCGCCTGTTTCAAAAATAAAACAAAATTAAACTACTTGAACCGAACCGAAACATTCAACGGTTTGCTTCAGTTCTATTAGGAACTTTTAACATACAATGAATGAACAGAATTAAAAAAGAAAGTTATGATTCACCTTAAGGAGTTTAATAAGTTCCAAAATTAATTAATTAACTTGTGGTTTTTAGTTTCGCTCAGCTTGGTCAATTTGTTTTATTTTGTACTTATGAATTAATGATTATTTGAATAGTAAATACAATACTCAAGCAGATGGCCATGACCTTATTGTAAATTAAATTTTATTTATAAAGTATTTTAATAAAGAATTTATATAATAATAACAATAGTAAATAAAGTTTTATAAGTTAGCGTCGATAGTAGAACCAATTTTATAAGTTAGCTTTTATATACATACATATTTTATTTGTTAATTCAAATTAGTTAAATTATTAAAATTGTATCTATAAGTACATAAGTGAAAGCTATCTAAGTAAGAGTTGCATCCGTTGTCAATTATTTATTTATGCTTAAAGGATAGCTTGCAATTGTTAGTATTTAGGAAGTTTGGTATTTTTTGTTTTTATTATATAAATAAGGCCTGCACTTGTATAACAGAGAAGTCAAAATATATCTTCTGACTAAAATAAAAACAAAAAAATTAAAAATTAATGCAAATATATAATTATATGAATATTGTATTGAAACAGCTGCTATAATATACTTATAAGCAATTGATTGAAAATTCGAGTAAACAAAGTACTATTATACATAAAAGTTAAAAATTCTTTGAGTAATATTCTTAAAAAAAAATTAAATAAACGAAAATTAAATAAAAGACGCTTACGTCGAGCGGTAAATCGTCCCTGTAGCTTCGAAAATGTGGCAGTGGTGCCAAGTCAAAGATTTTTTTTTGGCATTTTTGGGATACAATGTCATTCGTTTTTTTGCAATATCTCAGAGATGGTAACACCTAGGTTGACGATTATAGTTGTTTTAGAAAGATAGCAACATGACGCATACGTCGAGCGGTAAATCGTCCCTGTAGCTTCGAAAATGTGGCAGTGGTGCCAAGTCAAAGATTTTTTTTGGCATTTTTGGGATACAATGTCATTCGTTTTTTTGCAATATCTCAGAGATGGTAACACCTAGGTTGACGATTATAGTTGTTTTAGAAAGATGGCAACATGACGCTTCCGTCGAGCGGTAAATCGTCCCTGTAGCTTCGAAAATGTGGCAGTGGTGCCAAGTCAAAGATTTTTTTTTGGCATTTTTGGGATACAATGTCATTCGTTTTTTTGCAATATCTCAGAGATGGTAACACCTAGGTTGACGATTATAGTTGTTTTAGAAAGATGGCAACATGACGCTTCCGTCGAGCGGTAAATCGTCCCTGTAGCTTCGAAAATGTGGCAGTGGTGCCAAGTCAAAGATTTTTTTTGGCATTTTTGGGATACAATGTCATTCGTTTTTTTGCAATATCTCAGAGATGGTAACACCTAGGTTGACGATTATAGTTGTTTTAGAAAGATGGCAACATGACGCAGACGTCGAGCGGTAAATCGTCCCTGTAGCTTCGAAAATGTGGCAGTGGTGCCAAGGCAAAGAATTTTATTTGGCATTTTTGGGAAATGTCATTCGTTTTTTTGCAATATCTCAGAGATGGTAACACCTAGGTTGACGATTATAGTTGTTTTAGAAAGATGGCAACATGACGCTTCCGTCGAGCGGTAAATCGTCCCTGTAGCTTCGAAAATGTGGCAGTGGTGCCAAGTCAAAGAATTTTATTTGGCATTTTTGGGATACAATGTCATTCGTTTTTTTGCAATATCTCAGAGATGGTAACACCTAGGTTGACGATTATAGTTGTTTTAGAAAGATGGCAACATGACGCTTCCGTCGAGCGGTAAATCGTCCCTGTAGCTTCGAAAATGTGGCAGTGGTGCCAAGTCAAAGACTTTTTTTTGGCATTTTTGGGATACAATGTCATTCGTTTTTTTGCAATATCTCAGAGATGGTAACACCTAGGTTGACGATTATAGTTGTTTTAGAAAGATGGCAACATGACGCTTCCGTCGAGCCGGTAAATCGTCCCTGTAGCTTCGAAAATGTGGCAGAGGTGCCAAGTCAAAGATTTTTTTTTGGCATTTTTGGGATACAATGTCATTCATTTTTTTGCAATATCTCAGAGATGGTAACACCTAGGTTGACGATTATAGTTGTTTTAGAAAGATGGCAACATGACGCATACGTCGAGCGGTAAATCGTCCCTGTAGCTTCGAAAATGTGGCAGTGGTGCCAAGTCAAAGATTTTTTTTTTGGCATTTTTGGGATACAATGTCATTCGTTTTTTTGCAATATCTCAGATATGGTAACACCTAGGTTGACGATTATAGTTGTTTTAGAAAGATGGCAACATGACGCATACGTCGAGCGGTAAATCGTCCCTGTAGCTTCGAAAATGTGGCAGTGGTGCCAAGTCAAAGAATTTTATTTGGCATTTTTGGGATACAATGTCATTCGTTTTTTTGTAATATCTCAGAGATGGTAACACCTAGGTTGACGATTATAGTTGTTTTAGAAAGATGGCAACATGACGCTTCCGTCGAGCGGTAAATCGTCCCTGTAGCGGCAGTGTGCCAAGTCAAAGATTTTTTTTGGCATTTTTGGGATACAATGTCATTCGTTTTTTTGCAATATCTCAGAGATGGTAACACCTAGGTTGACGATTATAGTTGTTTTAGAAAGATGGCAACATGACGCTTCCGTCGAGCGGTAAATCGTCCCTGTAGCTTCGAAAATGTGGCAGAGGTGCCAAGTCAAAGATTTTTTTTTGGCATTTTTGGGATACAATGTCATTCGTTTTTTTGCAATATCTCAGAGATGGTAACACCTAGGTTGACGATTATAGTTGTTTTAGAAAGATGGCAACATGACGCATACGTCGAGCGGTAAATCGTCCCTGTAGCTTCGAAAATGTGGCAGTGGTGCCAAGTCAAAGATTTTTATTTGGCATTTTTGGGATACAATGTCATTTGTTTTTTTGCAATATCTCAGAGATGGTAACACCTAGGTTGACGATTATAGTTGTTTTAGAAAGATGGCAACATGACGCTTCCGTCGAGAGGTAAATCGTCGCTGTAGCTTCGAAAATGTGGCAGTGGTGCCAAGTCAAAGAATTTTATTTGGCATTTTTGGGATACAATGTCATTCGTTTTTTTGCAATATCTCAGAGATGGTAACACCTAGGTTGACGATTATAGTTGTTTTAGAAAGATGGCAACATGACGCTTCCGTCGAGCGGTAAATCGTCCCTGTAGCGGCGAAAATGTGGCAGTGGTGCCAAGTCAAAGAATTTTATTTGGCATTTTTGGGATACAATGTCATTCGTTTTTTTGCAATATCTCAGAGATGGTAACACCTAGGTTGACGATTATAGTTGTTTTAGAAAGATGGCAACATGACGCTTCCGTCGAGCGGTAAATCGTCCCTGTAGCGGCGAAAATGTGGCAGTGGTGCCAAGTCAAAGAATTTTATTTGGCATTTTTGGGATACAATGTCATTCGTTTTTTTGCAATATCTCAGAGATGGTAACACCTAGGTTGACGATTATAGTTGTTTTAGAAAGATGGCAACATGACGCTTCCGTCGAGCGGTAAATCGTCCCTGTAGCTTCGAAAATGTGGCAGTGGTGCCAAGTCAAAGATTTTTTTTTGGCATTTTTGGGATACAATGTCATTCGTTTTTTTGCAATATCTCAGAGATGGTAACACCTAGGTTGACGATTATAGTTGTTTTAGAAAGATGGCAACATGACGCTTCCGTCGAGCGGTAAATCGTCCCTGTAGCTTCGAAAATGTGGCAGAGGTGCCAAGTCAAAGATTTTTTTTTGGCATTTTTGGGATACAATGTCATTCGTTTTTTTGCAATATCTCAGAGATGGTAACACCTAGGTTGACGATTATAGTTGTTTTAGAAAGATGGCAACATGACGCTTCCGTCGAGCGGTAAATCGTCCCTGTAGCTTCGAAAATGTGGCAGTGGTGCCAAGTCAAAGATTTTTTTTTGGCATTTTTGGGATACAATGTCATTCGTTTTTTTGCAATATCTCAGAGATGGTAACACCTAGGTTGACGATTATAGTTGTTTTAGAAAGATGGCAACATGACGCTTCCGTCGAGCGGTAAATCGTCCCTGTAGCGGCAGTGTGCCAAGTCAAAGATTTTTTTTTTGCATTTTTGGGATACAATGTCATTCGTTTTTTTGCAATATCTCAGAGATGGTAACACCTAGGTTGACGATTATAGTTGTTTTAGAAAGATGGCAACATGACGCATACGTCGAGCGGTAAATCGTCCCTGTAGCTTCGAAAATGTGGCAGTGGTGCCAAGTAAAAGATTTTTATTTGGCATTTTTGGGATACAATGTCATTTGTTTTTTTGCAATATCTCAGAGATGGTAACACCTAGGTTGACGATTATAGTTGTTTTAGAAAGATGGCAACATGACGCTTCCGTCGAGAGGTAAATCGTCGCTGTAGCTTCGAAAATGTGGCAGTGGTGCCAAGTCAAAGAATTTTATTTGGCATTTTTGGGATACAATGTCATTCGTTTTTTTGCAATATCTCAGAGATGGTAACACCTAGGTTGACGATTATAGTTGTTTTAGAAAGATGGCAACATGACGCTTCCGTCGAGCGGTAAATCGTCCCTGTAGCGGCGAAAATGTGGCAGTGGTGCCAAGTCAAAGAATTTTATTTGGCATTTTTGGGATACAATGTCATTCGTTTTTTTGCAATATCTCAGAGATGGTAACACCTAGGTTGACGATTATAGTTGTTTTAGAAAGATGGCAACATGACGCTTCCGTCGAGCGGTAAATCGTCCCTGTAGCGGCGAAAATGTGGCAGTGGTGCCAAGTCAAAGAATTTTATTTGGCATTTTTGGGATACAATGTCATTCGTTTTTTTGCAATATCTCAGAGATGGTAACACCTAGGTTGACGATTATAGTTGTTTTAGAAAGATGGCAACATGACGCTTCCGTCGAGCATTAAATCGTCCCTGTAGCTTCGAAAATGTGGCAGTGGTGCCAAGTCAAAGATTTTTTTTTGGCATTTTTGGGATACAATGTCATTCGTTTTTTTGCAATATCTCAGAGATGGTAACACCTAGGTTGACGATTATAGTTGTTTTAGAAAGATGGCAACATGACGCTTCCGTCGAGCGGTAAATCGTCCCTGTAGCTTCGAAAATGTGGCAGTGGTGCCAAGTCAAAGAATTTTATTTGGCATTTTTGGGATACAATGTCATTCGTTTTTTTGCAATATCTCAGAGATGGTAACACCTAGGTTGACGATTATAGTTGTTTTAGAAAGATGGCAACATGACGCATACGTCGAGCGGTAAATCGTCCCTGTAGCTTCGAAAATGTGGCAGTGGTGCCAAGTCAAAGATTTTTTTTTGGCATTTTTGGGATACAATGTCATTCGTTTTTTTTGCAATATCTCAGAGATGGTAACACCTAGGTTGACGATTATAGTTGTTTTAGAAAGATGGCAACATGACGCTTCCGTCGAGCGGTAAATCGTCCCTGTAGCTTCGAAAATGTGGCAGAGGTGCCAAGTCAAAGATTTTTTTTTGGCATTTTTGGGATACAATGTCATTCGTTTTTTTGCAATATCTCAGAGATGGTAACACCTAGGTTGACGATTATAGTTGTTTTAGAAAGATGGCAACATGACGCTTCCGTCGAGCGGTAAATCGTCCCTGTAGCTTCGAAAATGTGGCAGTGGTGCCAAGTCAAAGACTTTTTTTTGGCATTTTTGGGATACAATGTCATTCGTTTTTTTGCAATATCTCAGAGATGGTAACACCTAGGTTGACGATTATAGTTGTTTTAGAAAGATGGCAACATGACGCTTCCGTCGAGCCGGTAAATCGTCCCTGTAGCTTCGAAAATGTGGCAGAGGTGCCAAGTCAAAGATTTTTTTTTGGCATTTTTGGGATACAATGTCATTCATTTTTTTGCAATATCTCAGAGATGGTAACACCTAGGTTGACGATTATAGTTGTTTTAGAAAGATGGCAACATGACGCATACGTCGAGCGGTAAATCGTCCCTGTAGCTTCGAAAATGTGGCAGTGGTGCCAAGTCAAAGATTTTTTTTTTGGCATTTTTGGGATACAATGTCATTCGTTTTTTTGCAATATCTCAGATATGGTAACACCTAGGTTGACGATTATAGTTGTTTTAGAAAGATGGCAACATGACGCATACGTCGAGCGGTAAATCGTCCCTGTAGCTTCGAAAATGTGGCAGTGGTGCCAAGTCAAAGAATTTTATTTGGCATTTTTGGGATACAATGTCATTCGTTTTTTTGTAATATCTCAGAGATGGTAACACCTAGGTTGACGATTATAGTTGTTTTAGAAAGATGGCAACATGACGCTTCCGTCGAGCGGTAAATCGTCCCTGTAGCTTCGAAAATGTGGCAGAGGTGCCAAGTCAAAGATTTTTTTTTGGCATTTTTGGGATACAATGTCATTCGTTTTTTTGCAATATCTCAGAGATGGTAACACCTAGGTTGACGATTATAGTTGTTTTAGAAAGATGGCAACATGACGCATACGTCGAGCGGTAAATCGTCCCTGTAGCTTCGAAAATGTGGCAGTGGTGCCAAGTCAAAGATTTTTATTTGGCATTTTTGGGATACAATGTCATTTGTTTTTTTGCAATATCTCAGAGATGGTAACACCTAGGTTGACGATTATAGTTGTTTTAGAAAGATGGCAACATGACGCTTCCGTCGAGAGGTAAATCGTCGCTGTAGCTTCGAAAATGTGGCAGTGGTGCCAAGTCAAAGAATTTTATTTGGCATTTTTGGGATACAATGTCATTCGTTTTTTTGCAATATCTCAGAGATGGTAACACCTAGGTTGACGATTATAGTTGTTTTAGAAAGATGGCAACATGACGCTTCCGTCGAGAGGTAAATCGTCGCTGTAGCTTCGAAAATGTGGCAGTGGTGCCAAGTCAAAGAATTTTATTTGGCATTTTTGGGATACAATGTCATTCGTTTTTTTGCAATATCTCAGAGATGGTAACACCTAGGTTGACGATTATAGTTGTTTTAGAAAGATGGCAACATGACGCTTCCGTCGAGCGGTAAATCGTCCCTGTAGCGGCGAAAATGTGGCAGTGGTGCCAAGTCAAAGAATTTTATTTGGCATTTTTGGGATACAATGTCATTCGTTTTTTTGCAATATCTCAGAGATGGTAACACCTAGGTTGACGATTATAGTTGTTTTAGAAAGATGGCAACATGACGCTTCCGTCGAGCGGTAAATCGTCCCTGTAGCGGCGAAAATGTGGCAGTGGTGCCAAGTCAAAGAATTTTATTTGGCATTTTTGGGATACAATGTCATTCGTTTTTTTGCAATATCTCAGAGATGGTAACACCTAGGTTGACGATTATAGTTGTTTTAGAAAGATGGCAACATGACGCTTCCGTCGAGCGGTAAATCGTCCCTGTAGCTTCGAAAATGTGGCAGTGGTGCCAAGTCAAAGATTTTTTTTTGGCATTTTTGGGATACAATGTCATTCGTTTTTTTGCAATATCTCAGAGATGGTAACACCTAGGTTGACGATTATAGTTGTTTTAGAAAGATGGCAACATGACGCTTCCGTCGAGAGGTAAATCGTCGCTGTAGCTTCGAAAATGTGGCAGTGGTGCCAAGTCAAAGAATTTTATTTGGCATTTTTGGGATACAATGTCATTCGTTTTTTTGCAATATCTCAGAGATGGTAACACCTAGGTTGACGATTATAGTTGTTTTAGAAAGATGGCAACATGACGCTTCCGTCGAGCGGTAAATCGTCCCTGTAGCGGCGAAAATGTGGCAGTGGTGCCAAGTCAAAGAATTTTATTTGGCATTTTTGGGATACAATGTCATTCGTTTTTTTGCAATATCTCAGAGATGGTAACACCTAGGTTGACGATTATAGTTGTTTTAGAAAGATGGCAACATGACGCTTCCGTCGAGCGGTAAATCGTCCCTGTAGCGGCGAAAATGTGGCAGTGGTGCCAAGTCAAAGAATTTTATTTGGCATTTTTGGGATACAATGTCATTCGTTTTTTTGCAATATCTCAGAGATGGTAACACCTAGGTTGACGATTATAGTTGTTTTAGAAAGATGGCAACATGACGCTTCCGTCGAGCGGTAAATCGTCCCTGTAGCTTCGAAAATGTGGCAGTGGTGCCAAGTCAAAGATTTTTTTTTGGCATTTTTGGGATACAATGTCATTCGTTTTTTTGCAATATCTCAGAGATGGTAACACCTAGGTTGACGATTATAGTTGTTTTAGAAAGATGGCAACATGACGCTTCCGTCGAGCGGTAAATCGTCCCTGTAGCTTCGAAAATGTGGCAGAGGTGCCAAGTCAAAGATTTTTTTTTGGCATTTTTGGGATACAATGTCATTCGTTTTTTTGCAATATCTCAGAGATGGTAACACCTAGGTTGACGATTATAGTTGTTTTAGAAAGATGGCAACATGACGCTTCCGTCGAGCGGTAAATCGTCCCTGTAGCTTCGAAAATGTGGCAGTGGTGCCAAGTCAAAGATTTTTTTTTGGCATTTTTGGGATACAATGTCATTCGTTTTTTTGCAATATCTCAGAGATGGTAACACCTAGGTTGACGATTATAGTTGTTTTAGAAAGATGGCAACATGACGCTTCCGTCGAGCGGTAAATCGTCCCTGTAGCGGCAGTGTGCCAAGTCAAAGATTTTTTTTTTGCATTTTTGGGATACAATGTCATTCGTTTTTTTGCAATATCTCAGAGATGGTAACACCTAGGTTGACGATTATAGTTGTTTTAGAAAGATGGCAACATGACGCATACGTCGAGCGGTAAATCGTCCCTGTAGCTTCGAAAATGTGGCAGTGGTGCCAAGTAAAAGATTTTTATTTGGCATTTTTGGGATACAATGTCATTTGTTTTTTTGCAATATCTCAGAGATGGTAACACCTAGGTTGACGATTATAGTTGTTTTAGAAAGATGGCAACATGACGCTTCCGTCGAGAGGTAAATCGTCGCTGTAGCTTCGAAAATGTGGCAGTGGTGCCAAGTCAAAGAATTTTATTTGGCATTTTTGGGATACAATGTCATTCGTTTTTTTGCAATATCTCAGAGATGGTAACACCTAGGTTGACGATTATAGTTGTTTTAGAAAGATGGCAACATGACGCTTCCGTCGAGCGGTAAATCGTCCCTGTAGCGGCGAAAATGTGGCAGTGGTGCCAAGTCAAAGAATTTTATTTGGCATTTTTGGGATACAATGTCATTCGTTTTTTTGCAATATCTCAGAGATGGTAACACCTAGGTTGACGATTATAGTTGTTTTAGAAAGATGGCAACATGACGCTTCCGTCGAGCGGTAAATCGTCCCTGTAGCGGCGAAAATGTGGCAGTGGTGCCAAGTCAAAGAATTTTATTTGGCATTTTTGGGATACAATGTCATTCGTTTTTTTGCAATATCTCAGAGATGGTAACACCTAGGTTGACGATTATAGTTGTTTTAGAAAGATGGCAACATGACGCTTCCGTCGAGCATTAAATCGTCCCTGTAGCTTCGAAAATGTGGCAGTGGTGCCAAGTCAAAGATTTTTTTTTGGCATTTTTGGGATACAATGTCATTCGTTTTTTTGCAATATCTCAGAGATGGTAACACCTAGGTTGACGATTATAGTTGTTTTAGAAAGATGGCAACATGACGCTTCCGTCGAGCGGTAAATCGTCCCTGTAGCTTCGAAAATGTGGCAGTGGTGCCAAGTCAAAGAATTTTATTTGGCATTTTTGGGATACAATGTCATTCGTTTTTTTGCAATATCTCAGAGATGGTAACACCTAGGTTGACGATTATAGTTGTTTTAGAAAGATGGCAACATGACGCATACGTCGAGCGGTAAATCGTCCCTGTAGCTTCGAAAATGTGGCAGTGGTGCCAAGTCAAAGATTTTTTTTTGGCATTTTTGGGATACAATGTCATTCGTTTTTTTTGCAATATCTCAGAGATGGTAACACCTAGGTTGACGATTATAGTTGTTTTAGAAAGATGGCAACATGACGCTTCCGTCGAGCGGTAAATCGTCCCTGTAGCTTCGAAAATGTGGCAGAGGTGCCAAGTCAAAGATTTTTTTTTGGCATTTTTGGGATACAATGTCATTCGTTTTTTTGCAATATCTCAGAGATGGTAACACCTAGGTTGACGATTATAGTTGTTTTAGAAAGATGGCAACATGACGCTTCCGTCGAGCGGTAAATCGTCCCTGTAGCTTCGAAAATGTGGCAGTGGTGCCAAGTCAAAGATTTTTTTTTGGCATTTTTGGGATACAATGTCATTTGTTTTTTGCAATATCTCAGAGATGGTAACACCTAGGTTGACGATTATAGTTGTTTTAGAAAGATGGCAACATGACGCTTCCGTCGAGAGGTAAATCGTCCCTGTAGCTTCGAAAATGTGGCAGTGGTGCCAAGTCAAAGAATTTTATTTGGCATTTTTGGGATACAATGTCATTCGTTTTTTTGCAATATCTCAGAGATGGTAACACCTAGGTTGACGATTATAGTTGTTTTAGAAAGATGGCAACATGACGCTTCCGTCGAGCGGTAAATCGTCCCTGTAGCGGCGAAAATGTGGCAGTGGTGCCAAGTCAAAGAATTTTATTTGGCATTTTTGGGATACAATGTCATTCGTTTTTTTGCAATATCTCAGAGATGGTATATAGTTGTTTTAGAAAGATGGCAACATGACGCTTCCGTCGAGCGGTAAATCGTCCCTGTAGCGGCGAAAATGTGGCAGTGGTGCCAAGTCAAAGAATTTTATTTGGCATTTTTGGGATACAATGTCATTCGTTTTTTTGCAATATCTCAGAGATGGTAACACCTAGGTTGACGATTATAGTTGTTTTAGAAAGATGGCAACATGACGCTTCCGTCGAGCGGTAAATCGTCCCTGTAGCTTCGAAAATGTGGCAGAGGTGCCAAGTCAAAGATTTTTTTTTGGCATTTTTGGGATACAATGTCATTCGTTTTTTTGCAATATCTCAGAGATGGTAACACCTAGGTTGACGATTATAGTTGTTTTAGAAAGATGGCAACATGACGCATACGTCGAGCGGTAAATCGTCCCTGTAGCTTCGAAAATGTGGCAGTGGTGCCAAGTCAAAGATTTTTTTTTGGCATTTTTGGGATACAATGTCATTCGTTTTTTTGCAATATCTCAGAGATGGTAACACCTAGGTTGACGATTATAGTTGTTTTAGAAAGATGGCAACATGACGCTTCCGTCGAGCGGTAAATCGTCCCTGTAGCGGCGAAAATGTGGCAGTGGTGCCAAGTCAAAGAATTTTATTTGGCATTTTTGGGATACAATGTCATTCGTTTTTTTGCAATATCTCAGAGATGGTATATAGTTGTTTTAGAAAGATGGCAACATGACGCTTCCGTCGAGCGGTAAATCGTCCCTGTAGCGGCGAAAATGTGGCAGTGGTGCCAAGTCAAAGAATTTTATTTGGCATTTTTGGGATACAATGTCATTCGTTTTTTTGCAATATCTCAGAGATGGTAACACCTAGGTTGACGATTATAGTTGTTTTAGAAAGATGGCAACATGACGCTTCCGTCGAGCGGTAAATCGTCCCTGTAGCTTCGAAAATGTGGCAGAGGTGCCAAGTCAAAGATTTTTTTTTGGCATTTTTGGGATACAATGTCATTCGTTTTTTTGCAATATCTCAGAGATGGTAACACCTAGGTTGACGATTATAGTTGTTTTAGAAAGATGGCAACATGACGCATACGTCGAGCGGTAAATCGTCCCTGTAGCTTCGAAAATGTGGCAGTGGTGCCAAGTCAAAGATTTTTTTTTGGCATTTTTGGGATACAATGTCATTCGTTTTTTTGCAATATCTCAGAGATGGTAACACCTAGGTTGACGATTATAGTTGTTTTAGAAAGATGGCAACATGACGCTTCCGTCGAGAGGTAAATCGTCGCTGTAGCTTCGAAAATGTGGCAGTGGTGCCAAGTCAAAGAATTTTATTTGGCATTTTTGGGATACAATGTCATTCGTTTTTTTGCAATATCTCAGAGATGGTAACACCTAGGTTGACGATTATAGTTGTTTTAGAAAGATGGCAACATGACGCTTCCGTCGAGCGGTAAATCGTCCCTGTAGCTTCGAAAATGTGGCAGAGGTGCCAAGTCAAAGATTTTTTTTTGGCATTTTTGGGATACAATGTCATTCGTTTTTTTGCAATATCTCAGAGATGGTAACACCTAGGTTGACGATTATAGTTGTTTTAGAAAGATGGCAACATGACGCATACGTCGAGCGGTAAATCGTCCCTGTAGCTTCGAAAATGTGGCAGTGGTGCCAAGTCAAAGATTTTTTTTTTGGCATTTTTGGGATACAATGTCATTCGTTTTTTTGCAATATCTCAGAGATGGTAACACCTAGGTTGACGATTATAGTTGTTTTAGAAAGATGGCAACATGACGCTTCCGTCGAGCGGTAAATCGTCCCTGTAGCTTCGAAAATGTGGCAGTGGTGCCAAGTCAAAGAATTTTATTTGGCATTTTTGGGATACAATGTCATTCGTTTTTTTGCAATATCTCAGAGATGGTAACACCTAGGTTGACGATTATAGTTGTTTTAGAAAGATGGCAACATGACGCATACGTCGAGCGGTAAATCGTCCCTGTAGCTTCGAAAATGTGGCAGTGGTGCCAAGTCAAAGATTTTTTTTTGGCATTTTTGGGATACAATGTCATTCGTTTTTTTGCAATATCTCAGAGATGGTAACACCTAGGTTGACGATTATAGTTGTTTTAGAAAGATGGCAACATGACTCTTCCGTCGAGCGGTAAATCGTCCCTGTAGCTTCGAAAATGTGGCAGAGGTGCCAAGTCAAAGATTTTTTTTTGGCATTTTTGGGATACAATGTCATTCGTTTTTTTGCAATATCTCAGAGATGGTAACACCTAGGTTGACGATTATAGTTGTTTTAGAAAGATGGCAACATGACGCTTCCGTCGAGCGGTAAATCGTCCCTGTAGCTTCGAAAATGTGGCAGTGGTGCCAAGTCAAAGATTTTTTTTTGGCATTTTTGGGATACAATGTCATTAGTTTTTTTGCAATATCTCAGAGATGGTAACACCTAGGTTGACGATTATAGTTGTTTTAGAAAGATGGCAACATGACGCATACGTCGAGCGGTAAATCGTCCCTGTAGCTTCGAAAATGTGGCAGTGGTGCCAAGTCAAAGATTTTTTTTTGGCATTTTTGGGATACAATGTCATTCGTTTTTTTGCAATATCTCAGAGATGGTAACACCTAGGTTGACGATTATAGTTGTTTTAGAAAGATGGCAACATGACGCATACGTTGAGCGGTAAATCGTCCCTGTAGCTTCGAAAATGTGGCAGTGGTGCCAAGTCAAAGAATTTTATTTTAAGCATTTTTGGGATACAATGTCATTTGTTTTTTTGCAATATCTCAGAGATGGTAACACCTAGGTTGACGATTATAGTTGTTTTAGAAAGATGGCAACATGACGCTTCCGTCGAGAGGTAAATCGTCCCTGTAGCTTCGAAAATGTGGCAGTGGTGCCAAGTCAAAGAATTTTATTTGGCATTTTTGGGATACAATGTCATTCGTTTTTTTGCAATATCTCAGAGATGGTAACACCTAGGTTGACGATTATAGTTGTTTTAGAAAGATGGCAACATGACGCTTCCGTCGAGCGGTAAATCGTCCCTGTAGCGGCGAAAATGTGGCAGTGGTGCCAAGTCAAAGAATTTTATTTGGCATTTTTGGGATACAATGTCATTCGTTTTTTTGCAATATCTCAGAGATGGTATATAGTTGTTTTAGAAAGATGGCAACATGACGCTTCCGTCGAGCGGTAAATCGTCCCTGTAGCGGCGAAAATGTGGCAGTGGTGCCAAGTCAAAGAATTTTATTTGGCATTTTTGGGATACAATGTCATTCGTTTTTTTGCAATATCTCAGAGATGGTAACACCTAGGTTGACGATTATAGTTGTTTTAGAAAGATGGCAACATGACGCTTCCGTCGAGCGGTAAATCGTCCCTGTAGCTTCGAAAATGTGGCAGTGGTGCCAAGTCAAAGAATTTTATTTGGCATTTTTGGGATACAATGTCATTCGTTTTTTTGCAATATCTAAGAGATGGTAACACCTAGCTTGACGATTATAGTTGTTTTAGAAAGATGGCAACATGACGCTTCCGTCGAGCGGTAAATCGTCCCTGTAGCTTCGAAAATGTGGCAGTGGTGCCAAGTCAAAGAATTTTATTTGGCATTTTTGGGATACAATGTCATTCGTTTTTTTGCAATATCTCAGAGATGGTAACACCTAGGTTGACGATTATAGTTGTTTTAGAAAGATGGCAACATGACGCTTCCGTCGAGCGGTAAATCGTCCCTGTAGCTTCGAAAATGTGGCAGTGGTGCCAAGTCAAAGATTTTTTTTTTGTCATTTTTGGGATACAATGTCATTCGTTTTTTTGCAATATCTCAGAGATGGTAACACCTAGGTTGACGATTATAGTTGTTTTAGTAAGATGGCATCATGACGCATACGTCGAGCGGTAAATCGTCCCTGTAGCTTCGAAAATGTGGCAGTGGTGCCAAGTCAAAGATTTTTTTTTTGTCATTTTTGGGATACAATGTCATTCGTTTTTTTGCAATATCTCAGAGATGGTAACACCTAGGTTGACGATTATAGTTGTTTTAGAAAGATGGCAACATGACGCTTCCGTCCAGCGGCAAATCGTCCCTGTAGCTTCGAAAATGTGGCAGTGGTGCCAAGTCAAAGAATTTTATTTGGCATATTTGGGATACAATGTCATTCGTTTTTTTGCAATATCTCAGAGATGGTAACACCTAGGTTGACGATTATAGTTGTTTTAGTAAGATGGCATCATGACGCATACGTCGAGCGGTAAATCGTCCCTGTAGCTTCGAAAATGTGGCAGTGGTGCCAAGTCAAAGAATTTTATTTGGCATTTTTGGGATACAATGTCATTCGTTTTTTTGCAATATCTCAGAGATGGTAACACCTAGGTTGACGATTATAGTTGTTTTAGAAAGATGGCAACATGACGCATACGTCGAGCGGTAAATCGTCCCTGTAGCTTCGAAAATGTGGCAGTGGTGCCAAGTCAAAGATTTTTTTTTGGCATTTTTGGGATACAATGTCATTCGTTTTTTTGCAATATCTCAGAGATGGTAACACCTAGGTTGACGATTATAGTTGTTTTAGTAAGATGGCATCATGACGCATACGTCGAGCGGTAAATCGTCCCTGTAGCTTCGAAAATGTGGCAGTGGTGCCAAGTCAAAGATTTTTTTTTTGCATTTTTGGGATACAATGTCATTTGTTTTTTTGCATTACAATTTTTTTGGGATACAATGTCATTTGTTTTTTTGCAATATCTCAGAGATGGTAACACCTAGGTTGACGATTATAGTTGTTTTAGAAAGATGGCAACATGACGCTTCCGTCGAGCGGTAAATCGTCCCTGTAGCTTCGAAAATGTGGCAGTGGTGCCAAGTCAAAGAATTTTATTTGGCATTTTTGGGATACAATGTCATTCGTTTTTTTGCAATATCTCAGAGATGGTAACACCTAGGTTGACGATTATAGTTGTTTTAGTAAGATGGCATCATGACGCATACGTCGAGCGGTAAATCGTCCCTGTAGCTTCGAAAATGTGGCAGTGGTGCCAAGTCAAAGAATTTTATTTGGCATTTTTGGGATACAATGTCATTCGTTTTTTTGCAATATCTCAGAGATGGTAACACCTAGGTTGACGATTATAGTTGTTTTAGAAAGATGGCAACATGACGCATACGTCGAGCGGTAAATCGTCCCTGTAGCTTCGAAAATGTGGCAGTGGTGCCAAGTCAAAGATTTTTTTTTGGCATTTTTGGGATACAATGTCATTCGTTTTTTTGCAATATCTCAGAGATGGTAACACCTAGGTTGACGATTATAGTTGTTTTAGTAAGATGGCATCATGACGCATACGTCGAGCGGTAAATCGTCCCTGTAGCTTCGAAAATGTGGCAGTGGTGCCAAGTCAAAGATTTTTTTTTTGCATTTTTGGGATACAATGTCATTTGTTTTTTTGCATTACAATTTTTTTGGGATACAATGTCATTTGTTTTTTTGCAATATCTCAGAGATGGTAACACCTAGGTTGACGATTATAGTTGTTTTAGAAAGATGGCAACATGACGCTTCCGTCGAGCGGTAAATCGTCCCTGTAGCTTCGAAAATGTGGCAGTGGTGCCAAGTCAAAGAATTTTATTTGGCATTTTTGGGATACAATGTCATTCGTTTTTTTGCAATATCTCAGAGATGGTAACACCTAGGTTGACGATTATAGTTGTTTTAGAAAGATGGCAACATGACGCTTCCGTCCAGCGGCAAATCGTCCCTGTAGCTTCGAAAATGTGGCAGTGGTGCCAAGTCAAAGAATTTTATTTGGCATTTTTGGGATACAATGTCATTCGTTTTTTTGCAATATCTCAGAGATGGTAACACCTAGGTTGACGATTATAGTTGTTTTAGTAAGATGGCATCATGACGCATACGTCGAGCGGTAAATCGTCCCTGTAGCTTCGAAAATGTGGCAGTGGTGCCAAGTCAAAGAATTTTATTTGGCATTTTTGGGATACAATGTCATTCGTTTTTTTGCAATATCTCAGAGATGGTAACACCTAGGTTGACGATTATAGTTGTTTTAGAAAGATGGCAACATGACGCTTCCGTCCAGCGGCAAATCGTCCCTGTAGCTTCGAAAATGTGGCAGTGGTGCCAAGTCAAAGAATTTTATTTGGCATTTTTGGGATACAATGTCATTCGTTTTTTTGCAATATCTCAGAGATGGTAACACCTAGGTTGACGATTATAGTTGTTTTAGAAAGATGGCAACATGACGCTTCCGTCGAGCGGTAAATCGTCCCTGTAGCTTCGAAAATGTGGCAGTGGTGCCAAGTCAAAGAATTTTATTTGGCATTTTTGGGATACAATGTCATTCGTTTTTTTGCAATATCTCAGAGATGGTAACACCTAGGTTGACGATTATAGTTGTTTTAGAAAGATGGCAACATGACGCTTCCGTCGAGCGGTAAATCGTCCCTGTAGCTTCGAAAATGTGGCAGTGGTGCCAAGTCAAAGACTTTTTTTTGGCATTTTTGGGATACAATGTCATTCTTTTTTTTGCAATATCTCAGAGATGGTAACACCTAGCTTGACGATTATAGTTGTTTTAGAAAGATGGCAACATGACGCTTCCGTCGAGCGGTAAATCGTCCCTGTAGCGGCGAAAATGTGGCAGTGGTGCCAAGTCAAAGAATTTTATTTGGCATTTTTGGGATACAATGTCATTCGTTTTTTTGCAATATCTCAGAGATGGTAACACCTAGGTTGACGATTATAGTTGTTTTAGAAAGATGGCAACATGACGCTTCCGTCGAGCGGTAAATCGTCCCTGTAGCGGCGAAAATGTGGCAGTGGTGCCAAGTCAAAGAATTTTATTTGGCATTTTTGGGATACAATGTCATTCGTTTTTTTGCAATATCTCAGAGATGGTAACACCTAGGTTGACGATTATAGTTGTTTTAGTAAGATGGCATCATGACGCATACGTCGAGCGGTAAATCGTCCCTGTAGCTTCGAAAATGTGGCAGTGGTGCCAAGTCAAAGATTTTTTTTTGGCATTTTTGGGATACAATGTCATTCGTTTTTTTGCAATATCTGAGAGATGGTAACACCTAGGTTGACGATTATAGTTGTTTTAGAAATATGGCAACATGACGCTTCCGTCCAGCGGCAAATCGTCCCTGTAGCTTCGAAAATGTGGCAGTGGTGCCAAGTCAAAGAATTTTATTTGGCATTTTTGGGATACAATGTCATTCGTTTTTTTGCAATATCTAAGAGATGGTAACACCTAGCTTGACGATTATAGTTGTTTTAGAAAGATGGCAACATGACGCTTCCGTCGAGCGGTAAATCGTCCCTGTAGCTTCGAAAATGTGGCAGTGGTGCCAAGTCAAAGAATTTTATTTGGCATTTTTGGGATACAATGTCATTCGTTTTTTTGCAATATCTCAGAGATGGTAACACCTAGGTTGACGATTATAGTTGTTTTAGAAAGATGGCAACATGACGCTTCCGTCGAGCGGTAAATCGTCCCTGTAGCTTCGAAAATGTGGCAGTGGTGCCAAGTCAAAGATTTTTTTTTTGTCATTTTTGGGATACAAAGTCATTCGTTTTTTTGCAATATCTCAGAGATGGTAACACCTAGGTTGACGATTATAGTTGTTTTAGTAAGATGGCATCATGACGCATACGTCGAGCGGTAAATCGTCCCTGTAGCTTCGAAAATGTGGCAGTGGTGCCAAGTCAAAGATTTTTTTTTTGTCATTTTTGGGATACAATGTCATTCGTTTTTTTGCAATATCTCAGAGATGGTAACACCTAGGTTGACGATTATAGTTGTTTTAGAAAGATGGCAACATGACGCTTCCGTCCAGCGGCAAATCGTCCCTGTAGCTTCGAAAATGTGGCAGTGGTGCCAAGTCAAAGAATTTTATTTGGCATTTTTGGGATACAATGTCATTCGTTTTTTTGCAATATCTCAGAGATGGTAACACCTAGGTTGACGATTATAGTTGTTTTAGTAAGATGGCATCATGACGCATACGTCGAGCGGTAAATCGTCCCTGTAGCTTCGAAAATGTGGCAGTGGTGCCAAGTCAAAGAATTTTATTTGGCATTTTTGGGATACAATGTCATTCGTTTTTTTGCAATATCTCAGAGATGGTAACACCTAGGTTGACGATTATAGTTGTTTTAGAAAGATGGCAACATGACGCATACGTCGAGCGGTAAATCGTCCCTGTAGCTTCGAAAATGTGGCAGTGGTGCCAAGTCAAAGATTTTTTTTTGGCATTTTTGGGATACAATGTCATTCGTTTTTTTGCAATATCTCAGAGATGGTAACACCTAGGTTGACGATTATAGTTGTTTTAGTAAGATGGCATCATGACGCATACGTCGAGCGGTAAATCGTCCCTGTAGCTTCGAAAATGTGGCAGTGGTGCCAAGTCAAAGATTTTTTTTTTGCATTTTTGGGATACAATGTCATTTGTTTTTTTGCATTACAATTTTTTTGGGATACAATGTCATTTGTTTTTTTGCAATATCTCAGAGATGGTAACACCTAGGTTGACGATTATAGTTGTTTTAGAAAGATGGCAACATGACGCTTCCGTCGAGCGGTAAATCGTCCCTGTAGCTTCGAAAATGTGGCAGTGGTGCCAAGTCAAAGAATTTTATTTGGCATTTTTGGGATACAATGTCATTCGTTTTTTTGCAATATCTCAGAGATGGTAACACCTAGGTTGACGATTATAGTTGTTTTAGTAAGATGGCATCATGACGCATACGTCGAGCGGTAAATCGTCCCTGTAGCTTCGAAAATGTGGCAGTGGTGCCAAGTCAAAGAATTTTATTTGGCATTTTTGGGATACAATGTCATTCGTTTTTTTGCAATATCTCAGAGATGGTAACACCTAGGTTGACGATTATAGTTGTTTTAGAAAGATGGCAACATGACGCATACGTCGAGCGGTAAATCGTCCCTGTAGCTTCGAAAATGTGGCAGTGGTGCCAAGTCAAAGATTTTTTTTTGGCATTTTTGGGATACAATGTCATTCGTTTTTTTGCAATATCTCAGAGATGGTAACACCTAGGTTGACGATTATAGTTGTTTTAGTAAGATGGCATCATGACGCATACGTCGAGCGGTAAATCGTCCCTGTAGCTTCGAAAATGTGGCAGTGGTGCCAAGTCAAAGATTTTTTTTTGTCATTTTTGGGATACAATGTCATTCGTTTTTTTGCAATATCTCAGATATGGTAACACCTAGGTTGACGATTATAGTTGTTTTAGAAAGATGGCAACATGACGCTTCCGTCGAGCGGTAAATCGTCCCTGTAGCTTCGAAAATGTGGCAGTGGTGCCAAGTCAAAGAATTTTATTTGGCATTTTTGGGATACAATGTCATTCGTTTTTTTGCAATATCTCAGAGATGGTAACACCTAGGTTGACGATTATAGTTGTTTTAGAAAGATGGCAACATGACGCTTCCGTCGAGCGGTAAATCGTCCCTGTAGCTTCGAAAATGTGGCAGTGGTGCCAAGTCAGCAAATTTTATTTGGCATTTTTGGGATACAATGTCATTCGTTTTTTTGCAATATCTCAGAGATGGTAACACCTAGGTTGACGATTATAGTTGTTTTACTAAGATGGCAACATGACGCATACGTCGAGCGGTAAATCGTCCCTGTAGCTTCGAAAATGTGGCAGTGGTGCCAAGTCAAAGATTTTTTTTTTGGCATTTTTGGGATACAATGTCATTCGTTTTTTTGCAATATCTCAGAGATGGTAACACCTAGGTTGACGATTATAGTTGTTTTAGAAAGATGGCAACATGACGCTTCCGTCGAGCGGTAAATCGTCCCTGTAGCGGCGAAAATGTGGCAGTGGTGCCAAGTCAAAGAATTTTATTTGGCATTTTTGGGATACAATGTCATTCGTTTTTTTGCAATATCTCAGAGATGGTAACACCTAGGTTGACGATTATAGTTGTTTTAGTAAGATGGCATCATGACGCATACGTCGAGCGGTAAATCGTCCCTGTAGCGGCGAAAATGTGGCAGTGGTGCCAAGTCAGCAAATTTTATTTGGCATTTTTGGGATACAATGTCATTCGTTTTTTTGCAATATCTCAGAGATGGTAACACCTAGGTTGACGATTATAGTTGTTTTAGAAAGATGGCAACATGACGCTTCCGTCGAGCGGTAAATCGTCCCTGTAGCGGCGAAAATGTGGCAGTGGTGCCAAGTCAAAGAATTTTATTTGGCATTTTTGGGATACAATGTCATTCGTTTTTTTGCAATATCTCAGAGATGGTAACACCTAGGTTGACGATTATAGTTGTTTTAGTAAGATGGCATCATGACGCATACGTCGAGCGGTAAATCGTCCCTGTAGCTTCGAAAATGTGGCAGTGGTGCCAAGTCAAAGATTTTTTTTTTGTCATTTTTGGGATACAATGTCATTCGTTTTTTTGCAATATCTCAGAGATGGTAACACCTAGGTTGACGATTATAGTTGTTTTAGAAAGATGGCAACATGACGCTTCCGTCCAGCGGCAAATCGTCCCTGTAGCTTCGAAAATGTGGCAGTGGTGCCAAGTCAAAGAATTTTATTTGTCATTTTTGGGATACAATGTCATTCGTTTTTTTGCAATATCTCAGAGATGGTAACACCTAGGTTGACGATTATAGTTGTTTTAGAAAGATGGCAACATGACGCTTCCGTCGAGCGGTAAATCGTCCCTGTAGCTTCGAAAATGTGGCAGTGGTGCCAAGTCAAAGATTTTTTTTTGGCATTTTTGGGATACAATGTCATTCGTTTTTTTGCAATATCTCAGAGATGGTAACACCTAGGTTGACGATTATAGTTGTTTTAGTAAGATGGCATCATGACGCATACGTCGAGCGGTAAATCGTCCCTGTAGCTTCGAAAATGTGGCAGTGGTGCCAAGTCAAAGATTTTTTTTTGGCATTTTTGGGATACAATGTCATTCGTTTTTTTGCAATATCTCAGAGATGGTAACACCTAGGTTGACGATTATAGTTGTTTTAGTAAGATGGCATCATGACGCATACGTCGAGCGGTAAATCGTCCCTGTAGCTTCGAAAATGTGGCAGTGGTGCCAAGTCAAAGATTTTTTTTTGGCATTTTTGGGATACAATGTCATTCGTTTTTTTGCAATATCTCAGAGATGGTAACACCTAGGTTGACGATTATAGTTGTTTTAGTAAGATGGCATCATGACGCATACGTCGAGCGGTAAATCGTCCCTGTAGCTTCGAAAATGTGGCAGTGGTGCCAAGTCAAAGATTTTTTTTTGGCATTTTTGGGATACAATGTCATTCGTTTTTTTGCAATATCTCAGAGATGGTAACACCTAGGTTGACGATTATAGTTGTTTTAGTAAGATGGCATCATGACGCATACGTCGAGCGGTAAATCGTCCCTGTAGCTTCGAAAATGTGGCAGTGGTGCCAAGTCAAAGATTTTTTTTTTGCATTTTTGGGATACAATGTCATTTGTTTTTTTGCAATACAATTTTTTTGGGATACAATGTCATTTGTTTTTTTGCAATATCTCAGAGATGGTAACACCTAGGTTGACGATTATAGTTGTTTTAGAAAGATGGCAACATGACGCTTCCGTCGAGCGGTAAATCGTCCCTGTAGCTTCGAAAATGTGGCAGTGGTGCCAAGTCAAAGATTTTTTTTTTTGCATTTTTGGGATACAATGTCATTCGTTTTTTTGCAATATCTCAGAGATGGTAACACCTAGGTTGACGATTATAGTTGTTTTAGAAGGATGGCAACATGACGCTTCCGTCGAGCGGTAAATCGTCCCTGTAGCTTCGAAAATGTGGCAGTGGTGCCAAGTCAAAGAATTTTATTTGGCATTTTTGGGATACAATGTCATTCGTTTTTTTGCAATATCTCAGAGATGGTAACACCTAGGTTGACGATTATAGTTGTTTTAGAAAGATGGCAACATGACGCTTCCGTCGAGCGGTAAATCGTCCCTGTAGCGGCGAAAATGTGGCAGTGGTGCCAAGTCAAAGAATTTTATTTGGCATTTTTGGGATACAATGTCATTCGTTTTTTTGCAATATCTCAGAGATGGTAACACCTAGGTTGACGATTATAGTTGTTTTAGAAAGATGGCAACATGACGCTTCCGTCGAGCGGTAAATCGTCCCTGTAGCGGCGAAAATGTGGCAGTGGTGCCAAGTCAAAGATTTTTTTTTTGTCATTTTTGGGATACAATGTCATTCGTTTTTTTGCAATATCTCAGAGATGGTAACACCTAGGTTGACGATTATAGTTGTTTTAGAAAGATGGCAACATGACGCATACGTCGAGCGGTAAATCGTCCCTGTAGCTTCTAAAATGTGGCAGTGGTGCCAAGTCAAAGAATTTTATTTGGCATTTTTGGGATACAATGTCATTCGTTTTTTTGCAATATCTCAGAGATGGTAACACCTAGGTTGACGATTATAGTTGTTTTAGAAAGATGGCAACATGACGCTTCCGTCGAGCGGTAAATCGTCCCTGTAGCTTCGAAAATGTGGCAGTGGTGCCAAGTCAAAGAATTTTATTTGGCATTTTTGGGATACAATGTCATTCGTTTTTTTGCAATATCTCAGAGATGGTAACACCTAGGTTGACGATTATAGTTGTTTTAGAAAGATGGCAACATGACGCTTCCGTCGAGCGGTAAATCGTCCCTGTAGCGGCGAAAATGTGGCAGTGGTGCCAAGTCAAAGATTTTTTTTTTGTCATTTTTGGGATACAATGTCATTCGTTTTTTTGCAATATCTCAGAGATGGTAACACCTAGGTTGACGATTATAGTTGTTTTAGAAAGATGGCAACATGACGCATACGTCGAGCGGTAAATCGTCCCTGTAGCTTCTAAAATGTGGCAGTGGTGCCAAGTCAAAGAATTTTATTTGGCATTTTTGGGATACAATGTCATTCGTTTTTTTGCAATATCTCAGAGATGGTAACACCTAGGTTGACGATTATAGTTGTTTTAGAAAGATGGCAACATGACGCTTCCGTCGAGCGGTAAATCGTCCCTGTAGCTTCGAAAATGTGGCAGTGGTGCCAAGTCAAAGAATTTTATTTGGCATTTTTGGGATACAATGTCATTCGTTTTTTTGCAATATCTCAGAGATGGTAACACCTAGGTTGACGATTATAGTTGTTTTAGAAAGATGGCAACATGACGCTTCCGTCCAGCGGTAAATCGTCCCTGTAGATTCGAAAATGTGGCAGTGGTGCCAAGTCAAAGATTTTTTTTTTTGGCATTTTTGGGATACAATGTCATTCGTTTTTTTTGCAATATCTCAGAGATGGTAACACCTAGGTTGACGATTATAGTTGTTTTAGAAAGATGGCAACATGACGCTTCCGTCGAACGGTAAATCGTCCCTGTAGCGGCGAAAATGTGGCAGTGGTGCCAAGTCAAAGAATTTTATTTGGCATTTTTGGGATACAATGTCATTCGTTTTTTTGCAATATCTCAGATATGGTAACACCTAGGTTGACGATTATAGTTGTTTTAGAAAGATGGCAACATGACGCTTCCGTACAGCGGCAAATCGTCCCTGTAGCTTCGAAAATGTGGCAGTGGTGCCAAGTCAAAGAATTTTATTTGGCATTTTTGGGATACAATGTCATTCGTTTTTTTGCAATATCTCAGAGATGGTAACACCTAGGTTGACGATTATAGTTGTTTTAGTAAGATGGCAACATGACGCATACGTCGAGCGGTAAATCGTCCCTGTAGCTTCGAAAATGTGGCAGTGGTGCCAAGTCAAAGATTTTTTTTTGGCATTTTTGGGATACAATGTCATTCGTTTTTTTGCAATATCTCAGAGATGGTAACACCTAGGTTGACGATTATAGTTGTTTTAGAAAGATGGCAACATGACGCTTCCGTCGAGCGGTAAATCGTCCCTGTAGCTTCGAAAATGTGGCAGTGGTGCCAAGTCAAAGATTTTTTTTTGGCATTTTTGGGATACAATGTCATTCGTTTTTTTGCAATATCTCAGAGATGGTAACACCTAGGTTGACGATTATAGTTGTTTTAGAAAGATGGCAACATGACGCTTCCGTCGAGCGGTAAATCGTCCCTGTAGATTCGAAAATGTGGCAGTGGTGCCAAGTCAAAGAATTTTATTTGGCATTTTTGGGATACAATGTCATTCGTTTTTTTGCAATATCTCAGAGATGGTAACACCTAGGTTGACGATTATAGTTGTTTTAGAAAGATGGCAACATGACGCTTCCGTCGAGCGGTAAATCGTCCCTGTAGATTCGAAAATGTGGCAGTGGTGCCAAGTCAAAGAATTTTATTTGGCATTTTTGGGATACAATGTCATTCGTTTTTTTGCAATATCTCAGAGATGGTAACACCTAGGTTGACGATTATAGTTGTTTTAGAAAGATGGCAACATGACGCTTCCGTCGAGCGGTAAATCGTCCCTGTAGCTTCGAAAATGTGGCAGTGGTGCCAAGTCAAAGATTTTTTTTTGGCATTTTTGGGATACAATGGGATTGGTTTTTTGGCAATATCTCAGAGATGGTAACACCTAGGTTGACGATTGTAGTTGTGCTGGAAAGATGGCAACATGACGCTTCCGTCCAGCGGCAAATCGTCCCTGTAGCTTCGAAAATGTGGCAGTGGTGCCAAGTCAGCAAATTTTATTTGGCATTTTTGGGATACAATGTCATTCGTTTTTTTGCAATATCTCAGAGATGGTAACACCTAGGTTGACGATTATAGTTGTTTTAGAAAGATGGCAACATGACGCTTCCGTCGAGCGGTAAATCGTCCCTGTAGCTTTGAAAATGTGGCAGTGGTGCCAAGTCAAAGATTTTTTTTGGCATTTTTGGGATACAATGGGATTGGTTTTTTGGCAATATCTCAGAGATGGTAACACCTAGGTTGACGATTGTAGTTGTGCTGGAAAGATGGCAACTTGACGCTTACGTCGAGCGGCAAATCGTACTGTGCATTATTTCCGTTTTGTTTTAACTATCCCATATTGTACACTCAGCTTGTGGGCGCAGTAGCGCAATGGTTAGTGTGCTGGATTGTAGGTCCCTTCCATTCGTCCCAAAAATAGAAACTCACACAAACGAATGGTTGCGAGAAGCTAGGCCTAGGGTGTCTACCGCCTGTTGCGCCACCTATTTATTTTTTTTATACACTCCAGTTTTAGTACCTATTCGCACCCTTAAAGCATGGGATGCGGTTTGCTAAAGTACGGTAGTTTAAAAAGAGGACAAAAGAACTCACCCCATCGACGAGGTACGTACATGGTGCATGATTGCCTTCGCCGACCGAACGCCTTTCCACCTGATCATCTGATTATGGATTCCTGTGAACAGCCAACGCACGCAGTGATTCCTTGACTCCTACCATAATAAAGTCAATATTTAAAAGCTGCGTAGTTTATTCTTAAGAAACCAGTTTTAATTACAATGAATGTATTAGTTTTAATTAAGTTTTTTTTATTTCGTAATATGCTATTTTGATGTTGTTCGCCATAATGTAAGAGCTGAGATCATTTAGACACGAAGAAAACAAAATAATCTAATTCTTTCCAACTTTACACATTTTACAATCAACGATACAATCAATATATGTTTTATTTTTTTTACTTTTTTCTTTAAGATTTGTTGACTCTTCTTTTTGATTTAAAAATTTTATTGCTTATCCGTTCCTATTTTGTTTCGCAATTTCTGTTTATTTTTTATATTTTTTTTTTTGTATATTTTAAGCATTTTATATTTTGATTTCATTGCCATGATTATATAAATAAAATAAAATTAGCCAACAAGTTTTAATTGTACTATCTTACTATTGGAAATCGACTTTAGATTGTTTATTTAAAAACAATGTTCGTATTTTCTTTTTCGGTTGAGTTATTATTTTATATTACATCAGCGATTCAAATGGGAATTATTATTGTAATAAAATCAATCCACAACAGCTATCATAGCCCGGCGGTTCTCAATTAATTAACGAATTAATGAGAAAATGTATGCATGTCGAAACAATTACAATCATTTTAAAATTAATATGTAATATGGTTGCATGGAAAATAATTGAAAGGAGCAAGTAATAAATAGAGAGAGTTTCTGAGTGTAAAGAAGGAATTTATGAAGATTAAATGAAAATTAGTAAATGCACATGTATTGCTGTATCCAGTTTGATATAGTTTGCAATCGACCCTAGCGAGGTATCTGTTTATCAACACTTTCCACAACCCATTTCTGTCGGAGCATATTGGAATAAAATTCTAATGAACCTGTCATAAATATCAGTCAAAAACGCACTTAATCGCACTGCAACGTAAAACGGTGGTGTGTGTATGTATGTTCGTATGAAATCGTAGAATTTTCCGTTCAGACGGATACTTCGCTAGGGCAGAATATATAGCTGACTGTCTTAAGATTTGTCCAGAGCTATGCGTTTGACGCTAAAAAAAAACAGTGTTTTAATCATGCCGACTGCAATGCGCGTCTATGTCTTAAGTTGTAGCTGAGTCACTAGTTGTCAAAAAGATAAATGTAAGAACAGCTTTTACATGGCAGACATGTGGCAAGAATGAGAAACAAAGAACTGGCCTCAGATCATGTAAAATGAAAACGACTGAACGATATTGTTTTCACTTAACATATTTGTTTCAATAAACAGAGACCGATATTGTGGAAACGATGTCGATCGATCGTTTTCATTCTACGTTACCTGGCCTGTATAACAGGGTCCTTGTTGGCGATGCCAAGACAACGTCTTCTTTAAGAAGGAAAGCAGACAATGTATACAATGCAGAATCTAACGAGCTTGGAAAAAAAATGTATGATGAACTTTCAACTTACAGACAAATGTTAAAATATAAATGGAGAACCACTGATTTCGAATTTGAATTAAAGGTATTAACAATATAAAAAGAAACAAAGCGCACTACTAACATTCATTTATAATGTGTTGGTAAAGGTTTACGATCTCACAGTAGCGATTTTTCCCATATAAAATTATCTATTGTGACCTACAACAAACTTAAACTGAAGGTTAAAAAAATGGTTGTTAGTAAGGCTTAATATCAATTGCAACATTGCAAGTGCCTGTTAGTATAAGTGAAAATAAGCTTACGATCTAATGGAGGGTACTTTCTAATGGGTGGGTCATTTAAACTTGTCAACCCTTTTATTTTCACATCTATTTTCAGATCGGCTTACGAGTAATTACAGACCACAATGCTCTGTCATCTTGCGACCTAAAGTTCAAAATATGTTCTCAATTGTGAACACGCAACGGGCGTATCGTGCAAGTTATCGGCTAAAGGAAGCGCTTTCAAACCACACCATCAGGCGTTTACACAAAAAAAAATTTGTCTGGGGTTGCCTGATGGGAACATTGATTGTTGTACAATGTACAGGCCAGCGTTGAAAGACCACTGACAATATCGAGTGTTCGCCGAAATTACTTTTTTATTAAATGAGTTCCGTTTCGGCTGTATGGGTCATAGCGGGGCGGAAGTGATCTCATTTGTCAAGCGGGGTTCTTAAGAGAGAGGAACTCTTCGAACGAGACTTCAATTCTCAGAGGAACGCATGTGAGGTGCTTATCGAAAACGTTTTAGGGGACCCAATTTTTTTTTTCTCAGTGATGAATCCTATTTTCACTTCAAACAGAATATTTACCCAACAATCGCTGAGAAGTACATCAAAAATCTTTGAATTCATGTTCATGTTATCAACTTCTAAACCGCGATTACACAGTTCTCACAAACCGATGATGTAGACAACGTACGGATTAACCGCCTAAGATGGCTACGGTATATAAAGCGTATACACACCAATACTCCGGGCCGTAGAATTTTGGAATTTATGCCAGAGAGGAAGACCTTACCTAAAGCGTAGTATGTAATCATTCTATACCGAAGTGCTCAAAGTTGCGAATATAGTGACAGACCATATTTGAATAGTGTCAAGACTGTGAGGCATCACAGACAACTTGGGGCCCCGAAATAACTTATACGGAAATAACTTATATAGCAGTTACTACGGTTTCAAACCGTAGTAATTTATATGATAACGGTCATATAAGTTATTACGATATGGAACCGCAATAGCTTATATATAAGTTATTTCGTTTTTAAATCCGCAATAACTTATGTATAAGTAAGTACGGTTTAAACCGTAATAACTGCTATATAAGTTATTTCCGTATAAGTTATTTCATGGTGCCGACAACTTATGTGCCGCCATCGTATTCCTAGTAGACAAGCTTCTCGGAACCAATCGTTTGTGTGAGTTTTTTTTTATTATTTTTGGGACGAATGAAAGGGACCTACAATTATATGTCGAGTCCGAACGACTGATTTGAAGCATTTCCACGACTGTCGGCTGTTTGTCAGACGTTCGCGACATAGAATGCAATTTGTGTCTCGAACCTGATACCCTTTACTTGGTGGTCCAAAAATAAATTGCATATTGCATTCGTGAGCAATATACAATCGCTATTTTTAGCGGCTGAAAAGGACGAGTGAGAGAAACCTTTCCGAAATTCTAAATAATCTGCGCAGAATTTGTACGCTTTCCTTTGCTCTTCACTCTTTGACTTGTGCGTGTTTAAAGAAGAAAGTGTCATGGCTTAGATATTGTTTTTTTGATCTTCTCTCACACGGGAGATACAGGATTAAAAAGTACTCAATACGAAAAGGCATATTTCTCCAGGGGCATAATTCACAAAACAGCTACTTATAACTAACATATTCTGAATAAATTTTTGTGCAAATTTCCCCATAATTTGCAAGTCACAAGGATACTTATAAATAACCAGCTTTATGAAATAGGACTTTGTTCTTAATTGTGACGTTCGACTCGAAGGCTCTTAATACGGGCTAATGCAAACGATATCAAGTCAGACTTTTGTCATTTTTGGTCATTTAATAGTCCAAGTGCTGTCATTTCATAAATAGCGCGAGGTATTAAACTTCGCTAGCATCAAAGTTCATCTAGCGCTACTGCTGGGGCTGCCAGTTAATTAAAAATCAGAAATATACCATAGGCATATCAAGTTAGGGTTAGGGTTATACCATAACAATTGAAGACCTTAATTGGTTTCAAAACTCTCAGAAACAAAAATAGCACTAAATGCATTTTATAGCTAAGACTCACTCTATTTTCCAAAGCAGATCAAATTTGGCGATGTACAGATAGACCACCAGGGGCCTGGTACCACAAAGCTACAAGTTTTGGACAACATGCGAATTTTAACAATTAACAATAGTTTTTGTACCACAAAACTACAAGTCAATTTAATAATAAATTAACAATTGTACAAGCAAACCTCAACAATTGGGAAATTCAAAATTTCCCCATTTTCTGTACCACAAAGTTACAAGTGTAGGAAAAATTTGGCAAACGATTGTTACAAAAGTTGAGAAAATTTAACCAGCGAATTGACCCGCAATGATTTTGATGCGGGTGAGAAATGTAATTTTGTTTGGGAAAAATACGATTTTAACGTTTTCAACGATACAGTCGAACTCAGTCACATTACCCACATGGGGAACTGTTTAGGCGCAAGCCAAACTCGAACTGCAGATTGATTCCTGCGAGAAATCCCGCATGTGTGCACTGAACTATTGCGGCACCGCAGCGTTAAAATGACGCATGTGTGCACTGCTCAATTACAAACAATGTACTGAAAGACGCAACCGCATCTGCGGTGACGCAGCGGATTCGAGGAAACCGGCGAATCTTTTTACCCGCTAAAATGACCCGCTAGATGCCGCAGCATCATCGTACGTGTGTGTGCATCACTCAATTTATTTGTGATGCATCATGCATGATGTGTGTCACAAAGGCGGTGACGCTGCGGCACCGCGCGTTCAAAAAACGCAAGTATGCACCGGGGCTTACTTTCCAGATTTAACGATACCGAAATATTTTTTTTCGTGAATAATTCCCCCCGGGCGGCGGATTCCACGATATTATTTGATTGAATATAAGATCTCAGCTAAGACAATTTACCTTCATCTAGACTAGCCATCGTGGAAGCACAAAAAGACTTGTAGAAAGAAGGAAGCGGGTTTCTTTTGTGGTACAGGAATTATAGTTGTTTTGTTAAATCTGCATGTAGAATTGTTTAATTGTAGTTTTGTGATACAGGCCCCAGTTCTTATCGGCAAATTGCATTCTATTTGTTGAAAGTTCAATTTATAAGTTAAATTTATACATAAAATGTTGCGCTATTGTAATTTCGATTGAAGCATCGCGAAAGGAAAAATCCTTTTTTATTTTTGTCCATGATGCATGTCTCGCCAGAATTAATGAGATTTATGCATTATGCAGTCTAATTGATTTACTTTTGATTATATAACAAACGAAAAAATGGCAGCAATTGCAATGAGTATTTTTTTTTCTTTTTTAAATAATGAATGTTTTTTTGGAAGGCATTGTAATAGAACAAAATTATTGTTATTTTATGATTTTGTTCGATTTTCGTTTTGCTTTGCTAACCCTGCCAAATATTATTCTTATATGACGCATGTTAAAATATACATTAGTGCTTGTTCTTAATTTCTTCTCTGTTTCATTATAAATATAATATGTCTTTTTCTCTTTTTAGTGTATCTTGAAAAGTAAAAAAAATCTTCAAAATGAATTCTAATTATTGCTTATATCTATGTTGTAATGTTTTCGTTTTTTTCTTTTTATACTTTTGTAACATTAACTTAATCCATAAATGTATTTTATAATTGAGACATACTTGAGTAATTGCTAAATATATGGAAATATATACAGATCTAGTTAAATATCAGTTTACCTTATATTTATTTATTTATATATATATAAAAAAAGATTTTTTTAATACAAACGCTAAATTATAGTATCCAACTGTCGGGCTTGATGTAAAATTTTCTTTTGATGTCCTACTAGGGTTATGCCCATATCAGATAGCTGTTGGGCTGTAAGTCTTGAAATCTACAAAAAAAAAAAAAAATAAAAAATCGAATATGAAATAATGTTAAAGGCGTTATGTGGGTTTTATGTCTGTTGGCGGTTGACGTGGTTGGGTGTGTATGAATCGGGTAGGCGCTATAATGCTCTGTCGGAATGATTGACTGAACGAGTCTCAGAAGTCATGACATGAGCCCCTCAGAAAGAGGACGTACGGCGGATGAATTCACTAGACTGAATCAACGGTGACGGCAACAGTCAATTTGGCAGGTACCTACTTGAGCTACTTCGACATATTTGGAGCTGAGGTCAGTGAGGATTTTTCAGGACTAGTCAGGGTCCTGAAACAGAGATGATGGCGGATGAACCCTTTATGGGCCAATGGCAGCTCTCACATCCCTGACACCGGAGGAATCTGGCTCCTTTCGTCCAAGGGGTCCAACAAAGGGCCTGGCCATCCAGGTTGTTTTCCGACTGCGGAAAACAACAATAGTTCCGAAACGACAACAAGCCTCGGATACGGATGATTTTACTGTTGACGAACCTGGCAAACGAATAGAGGACAACGAATTTCGGATCTGAACGTGGAATGTTAGGTCGACGACGACACCAAAGAAAGATTCTACGAGCTCTTAGACAAGACGAGCAATGCCCTAACTATGACATTAAAATCGTCATAAGTGATTTTTATGCAAAGATAGGAAGAGAGGGCGTCTTTGGTAGTACTGTCGGAAGGTACAGCCTACACTTTTATTCTAATACAATTCGATGGACTAACTAATTATCCTACACCTGGAATAGTAAAATGTGCATATTTCTCTTTATAATTGCATCAAAGATGGTTTGTTCGCATTTTATCAATTCGTTCGGTCCCTCTCATGTGAAACAGCTGATTGGTTTACCACCATTTACGCAAGCCGCTATTTGCCGTGTTCATGAAACGTGTGTCGTAAACTTACCATTTTACGCAAATGGTAAACTTACGACATTGCATGAATATCCTTATTGTGTTATATATGTGCATATGTCTCTTTATAATTACATCAAAGCCTTATTGTGTTTCTCCACAAATCGCTATATAGTCTATTAATAAATCAAATTTAAACGCTTACCTGTTGCGCCGTCACCAAATTTGCTTCCTTAAAATGCTGTGAATAACGTGACATTTTAATGCTTTCTAGCCAAAGATCAGTACTAATAAATATATTGTGACCACGTTGCGTATCGATGATATGTGTTCCATCATTATCAGGTGAGTTTCTGGTTGTTAGAAGTGCTTGCGGCTGTCGTGCTAGATTATCTAATGTTGAAACTATACTGGCAAACGTCGGCCTGTGTGTACGCTGTTTCTGCCAACAATCCAGCATTAGCTGATAAAGTGCCTCCGGACAGTCCATGGGGGCTGGTAATCGGTATCCTTTTTCTATACTCTTGATAACATCCTGAAAATGAGAAGGCCAACATAAGTTCACGCCGTGTAACAAGAAATAGCAAAATTATTTACCTGATTTGACCAATTCCAGTAAGGACGTTCACCATACGACATAACTTCCCATAAAACTACACCATACGACCAAACATCAGATGCTGATGTAAATTTTCTAAAAGCTATAGCTTCGGGAGCTGTCCAGCGTACTGGGATTTTTCCTCCCTTTAAATAAGAAATGAATAGATAGGTAGTGTTTTTTTTTTTTTTTTTTTTTCGTGTATTTATTGATCTTACTCTTGTTGTATATGCATCGCTGGCATTCTCAATTTCTCGCGACAATCCAAAGTCAGCAATTTTGCATACCAATTGTGCATTAACAAGGACGTTGCGAGCAGCTAAATCTCGATGCACATAATTCATATCACTCAGGTAAGACATGCCGCTGGCGATGCCACGTAGCATTCCAATAAGTTGCAATGTTTGAAATTTCCCATCGTTTGCCCGTAGGAAAGTATCTAAGCTGCCATTTTCCATATATTCTGTTATGATCATGACAGGATTTGATCGGGTAACAACACCTTGAAGGTAGATTACATTTGGATGATCAAATTGTCCCATGATCGATGCTTCGGTTAGAAAGTCGCATCGAGCTTTTTCTGAGGAACCTGTTTGGAATATAGCTTTTAATGTTTTTTTTATCAAAAATAACTGTTAAGAACTATTAAAAAAGCGGATATAAATTTGTATTATTATAGTTAGCATTGTGAATGGCATCTGTTTCAAATGAATCTAGCAATATTTCTTTTGAATTGAGTATTAGATAATAAATCTTTGTTATATGTATTTATTATTATTATAATAATGACTGAACGGTTTTGGATGAGACTTGGGGGATGTTCTTAACTGGGCTATAGGCTTAATTTAATAAAACAAATTGTGTTTTGTTTATTGTCTTCTGAGCGCATATTTGTCCTTTAAAATACTTTTTGTTTGTTTAATATGCTGCTAACTGATAAACGGCAGAACCGATTTGAATACAATTGAATTATCTAATTATAATATGGACTAGTAATTGTTAATTAATTAGAAAAATATGGCGACACTTGCAAAACGTGTTGCAACGATAGTACAACAAGTAGAAACAGCAAAGCGAACACGACAAATCAAAATAAATTTATTTTAATTTAAATAAAAAACAATGCGACAAATGCTTCCATGCTTTACGCATGAGCGACGCGGAAATTTCACAATGTCAACTAAATGACATTATCATCTCACATTATCAAGTCAATGTGAAGCGATATTTTGTTACTTCATTAACATCATTCTTGAAACAATTGCACGAAACTCAGAGGTAAAAGTTTGTTCATTATCCGGAGAATGTAGTGAGTGTCAGTGGCTCGATTGTAAGTGTTAACGAGGACATAAATGAAATATGTCATCGAGAAATGACTCCTAATATCGGCGACACGGGCAAAATGTCACAATGGGCAGATATAATTCCGAAGCCTTTGTTTACCTGGCCTCTACAATTACTTTCAAAATTGACATAGGCGCAGAGTTCCAGTCTCGTAATCGCTGTTTCCTTGGGCTAAGAAGACATCTTAGTCCTTAGTCAAGACTTCCTGTTCTGCTGATTGGTGAAGAATCATGTACCTTGTCGAAAGGGGATTATAAGTTGACCTCAAAAAGCTTAAAATACAACGACAGGTGTATTGTATAAAAATTACGCAACAGCTTCACCCCAGAGGCACAAGGAAGCAGAGGAAGATCCAACTTCAAGTGCCGCACACAAGGGGAGAGAGAGACCCCAACCAGCTTGTTGTGCGTAACTGACGGAAGCTACCTATGAACCGAGCTGGCTGGAGGGCATTGTTGGATGCCGGACTATCCAACAAGTATAGTAAGTTAAGCAAAAACGAATGGTTAAAAATTAAATTACTTAACAATGTAATAAACATGACAATGTAACAATGTAATTTTTTTGGAAAGTTCATACTGATAAAAAAGATTGCGACCTCGATGTTGGATTAAGATATAATTTTAGGCGTAGCCGTTAGCAGCTAGGTTTCAATTTCAATATGATGTTGTGCCAAATATAGGTATGTATATATTTTTGTCAGACGATTTAAACCGCACAGCAAGTTTAAGGTATCTCTAAATAGAAGCTAAACCAAAATGGAACTATATGCAAGTTCATCATTAACAATTCAAGCCCATTCAAGCAATCCTAGTCCTTAGACTTTAAATCGAACAAAACATTTGTATTAAAAAACAGAACGCGAAAACAGACATCATTTTGAATACTAATCACCAATAATTTCGAAATTATTCTCTTACCTGGCTTCAGTGTTTTTATTGCTACATCTATATCTTGGACGAAATTTGGTGGTATTTTAAGACGGCCTCGACACACATCCCCAAATTCTCCACCACCTGAAAAACAGAAAAAATAAACAAACGATTAAATTTCGAATAATTTTAGATTAGCTTATATTTTATATAACATACCAATTATAGCCTCGATTGTAATGTAACTGGCATCAATTTCACGAGCGAATTCCCGAATTGCTTGATTTGGATCTTCGTACGTATGAGGGTCCACATAGCTTCGACTTGTGCCAAACAAAGGTGTTGTCACTGAAATAGTATTTGTTGTTTTTATAATATATATTCATAAATTGATCAGTTTCGATTTTGTTACATTTTTATGTTATAAAAGAATATTAATTTAAATCCACAAAATATAATTATATAGGCATTCCACAAAACATACCAAGAGAGCACACCAAACCGAAAAAATATTTTTAGCAGCGAATACAGTAATACAATACCAATCTTAAAAAGCAGGAAATATATATAGAATATTAGAAACTGTAGTTTAAATTTCGAGTTAGTTCAAAATAGAGGTAATAATATACAAATCAAATCTAAGGAAATGGTAAAAAAAAAAGCAAACGTAAAATTACCATTTGATTGAATAGTCTTAACAATTGGTGTAGTATCCATGGCATGAACTAAAAATTAAAATAAAATCATAAATATAAAACAAAAAAAAAGTCAATAGATATTTTCGCAAAACTGCTTTCATGCATTTTCATTTCTTTGCTATGAAAAACACACAATAATTTTTGGTATCTTAGCTACAATTTCGTACAATATTCGAATCGGTCTCTTATAGTTAACAATTTTTTTTCGAGTTGTATTGTACAATCTTAAATGGAAACGAATTGAACAAGAACCTACTTTTAGCTTAAACTATAATTTTAATAAAAAAAAAAATAATATTGGTTGTAAATTCAAAATGTACCTAAGAGCAAAGTTTCTACGTTAAAGTTTATACATGCTTTATCGAGAGCTACTAGATACCTAAGTCTTTATTTTATTTTCTGTTTTAATATTCTTCTTTTATCACTTAGGACTTACTTACTTACTTAGATGGCGCTACAGTCCGGGGTGGACCTGGGCCTCAACCAACATGCCTCTCCAGTTAGCCCGATCTTTGGCTAACCGCCTCCAGTTGCGCACTCCAAGTTGGTTGAGGTCCCCTTCCACTTGTGCGCGCCACCTAAGGCGAGGTCTTCCTCTACTGCGTTGTCCCTCCGGGTTGGAATCGAAGACTCTTCGGGCCGGAGCGTTGGTGTCCATTCGCTCTATATGTCCTAGCCATCTTAGTCGACTGATACGCACTTTTCTGACCAGGTCTATGTCGCTGTACAGCTCGTAGAGTTCGCTGTTAAATCTTCTCCTCCAAAGCCCGTCAACGCAAACGGGACTGAAAATCACTCGAAGAATTTTGCGTTCGAAACGACCAAGAAGATCTTCATCCGCCTTTGTTAACGTCCATGCTTCTGCGCCATAGAGTAGGACTGGGATGATGAGGGTCTTATATAGAGTCTCCTTAGTGTTTCTTGACAAGGCCTTACTAGTCAGTTGCCTTCTTAGGCCAAAGAAACAGCGGTTGGCAAGTGTAACTCTTCGTTTGATTTCTGCTGTGGTGTCATTATCAGAGTTTATAGCGGAGCCGAGGTAGATAAAGTCCCTAACCACCTCAAAGTTATAGCTGTCTATCGTGACGTTCTGTCCGATTCGCCGATGTTGTGTGTCCCTTCTTGTTGACAGCATGTACTTTGTTTTGCCCTCATTCACCACTAAACCCATTTTTGCCGCTTCTGTGCTAATACTTGCAAACGCACCAGTAACAGCTCGCTGCGTTCTGCCAATTATGTCAATGTCGTCAGCGTATGCAAGTAGTTGCACAGACTTTTGGAAAATTGTGCCCCTGGTGTTGGCTTGCGAGTTTCGCACAATTTTCTCAAGTATGATGTTGAAAAAGTCACATGACAGCGCATCACCTTGTCTAAATCCTTTTTTGACATCAAAGGTCTCGGTGAGATTATTTCCGACCTTTACGGAGCAGCGAGCGTTCTCCATCGTCATTCTGCACAATCTGACAAGTTTGGCAGGGATGCCAAAACTAGACATGGCTCTGTATAGCTCGTCTCTATAAATGCTGTCATATGCGGCTTTAAAATCGATAAATAGATGGTGAGTATCGATTTGGACTTCTTGGGTTTTCTCCAGGATCTGCCGTAGTGTGAATATTTGGTCGGTTGTGGACTTACCGGGCCTAAAACCACACTGATAGGGACCAATCAGCTCGTTGACAAATGGTTTCAGGCGCTCACACAGTACAGCAGATATGATCTTATAGGCGATGTTGAGGAGACTGATGCCTCTATAATTGGCGCAGTTTAGAGGGTCTCCTTTCTTGTAGATCGGGCAAACGATGCTGAGGTTCCAATCATCAGGCATACTTTCCTCTGACCAAATTTTAGAAACAAGTTGGTGTATGCTCTCTACCAAGTCATCTCCCGCTGCCTTAAAAAGCTCGGCCGGTAAACCGTCCGGTCCTGCAGCTTTGTTGGACTTCAGCTTAGATATTGCTATCCTTACCTCATTTTGGTCAGGTGGACGGAAGTCTTGGCTTTCATCGCCCAGGTTGAATGGTTCATTCTGCCTGACAGCGGAATATGTGTCGTCTTCGCCGTTTAACAGTCTGCAGAAATGGTTTTTCCATGTCCTCAGCACCGACTGTGACTCCACTACAAGGTTTCCTTGTTCGTCTCTACAGGTCTCTGTTCGGGTCTTGTTCCCGTGACACGTTCTTTTTACCTTTTGGTAAAACTTCCGAACATTGTTCCTGGAGTAACACCTCTCTATTTCCTCGATCGCGCGCTTCTCATGCTCTTTCTTTTTCCTCCGGAGAAGCCGGTGTTCTTCCCTCCTTTTTTGCTCGTAGAGCTCACGAGCTGCTCTCGTCCTTCTCTGCAGCGCCGCTTTGTAGGCCAGTTGCTTCGCTGCATGTGCTTGCCGGCACTCTTCATCAAACCAAGGGTTTCGTGGTGGTGGTCGGGTGAAACCGAGCACATCAGTTGCGGCTTTTCTGACGGCTTCTTGGCATCGATGCCACTGGTCTTCAGCACTTGATGAAGGCTGCAAAGGACTTCTCGAGAGGTTGAGGGAGACGCGATCGGCAAAAGTTCTGGCGGTTTGTTGCGTTTGTAGCCGTTCAACGTTGAATCTCCTCACAGTATTTCCTCGTTGTTGTGGTGTCTGGGATATCCGCATACGTACCTTGGCTACAACAAGGTAGTGATCCGAGTCTATGTTGGCCGCTCGGAAGGTTCGAACATCTAGAATACTGGAGGAGTGCCTTGCGTCGCAACATGGTCAATTTGGTTGACCGTTTGATGGTCTGGTGACCGCCATGTTCCTTTGTGAATATTGAGGTGAGGAAACCGCTGTACTTCCCGATTGTACTACCAAAGATGTCCTCCTTTCCTATTTTGGCGTTAAAATCACCCAAGATGATTTTAACGTCATACTTAGGACATTGCTCATATGTTTTGTCGAGGAGCTCGTAGAAACATTCTTTGGTAGCATCGTCTTTATCTTCGGTAGGGGCGTGAGCGCATATCAGGCTGATGTTGGCGAATTTAGCCTTGATGCGGATAGTTGTAAGGCGTTCACTAACGTGTCGAAAGCTCAAGACTTCTTGCCTAAGTCTGCCGCTTACAACGAATCCGCATCCAAATAGACGCTGCTTCTGTTCTCTGTAGCAATCACCGTAGTAGATGTCACAGTTTTTTATCCTTCTTTTGCCCGGCCCATCCCACCGCACCTCCTGGATGGCGGTGATATCTGCTTTGTAGCAGCTTAGGGCCTCCGCTAGTTGTTCGGCTGCACGCGGTCTGTTCAGGGTTCGAACATTCCACGTGCAGATCCGAACGTCATTGTCCATATTTCGTTTTGCAGGGTCGTCAACAGTGAATCCGTCCTTATCCGAGGCTCTTGGTTGCTTCGTAACCATATTGTTTTTCCGTGGTTGGGTAGTTAACCCCACGCACAACCCCCAACCTGGAGGGCCAGGCCCTTTCTGTGACCCCTTGGACGAAAGGGGCCGGATATTCCGGAGTCAGTAACCCGCTTCGGGGATTTGAGTGCTGCCGTTGACCCATTAAGGGCTCTTCCGCCACCATCTCTATTTCAACACCCTGACTAGTATTGAAAAAAAAAAAAAAAAAAAAAAAAAAAATCCTTAATGGCCTCAGCTCCAAATACGTCGAAGTAGCCCATTAAGGTATCTGTCATGCCGACTGTTGACGTCACCGTTGATTCAATCGCGTGAATTCATCCGCCGTACGTCCTCTTTCTGAGGAGCTCATGTAAGACTTCTGAGACTCGTTCAGTCAGTCTTTCCGACAGAGCATTATAGTGTTGCTATTTTCTTCGTGTTCAACACTCGCGCTTATAAGTTTAGCAAGCCAAGCCCGGAAGGGCGAGGCCAGTACCCGGTGGTTACCACGCGGAGGTAAAATAAGCACAATTGATGTGTATGAAAAAGTTACAACAGCTGGGCACCGCCAAGTTGATGCCAGTCAGCGCCTACCCGATTCATACACACCCAACCACCATCACTTAGGACTATGTCCTTTAAAGTTATTGAAACTCAGTGATGGAGATAAATGAAAATGGACAGTGGAGGATGTTACAACAAAAAAGCTTCAAAGGGCAATAGACAATATCTCAGATTGGACAAAAAATGGCAGATTAGATTAAATGACCTTAAGTCAGTCCATATTAATTTTACATTTAAAAACGTACCATATATTCCAGTATACATAAACAACAATGTAGTGGAATACTCAAATACAGCCAAATATCTAGGCATAACTCTAGATGCTAAACTGTGTTGGAAAGCGCATGTAAAGCAAAAAAATCGACAAGTGCAAGTGTTCGAGAATGCATCAAATATTATTTAATTGTTTATTTCTTATAACCTAAATTCATTGTTAAAAACTAATCTAATTTATCTAATTTAAATCATGTTCGAGCTTTCCTTTTTTTGACCAAACATGTTTATAATACCCTATTTAATATTGCCTATAAAGTTTTTTGTTTTCTAACATACTTAGGGCCATTTTATTCACTATTGCTCAACTTGCCGAAAACTCCAAAGTTGGCCAACTTCGAAGTTGATCTTAAATCGAGAGTTGAACGGCAAGTTGAAAATTGCTTTTATTCACTACATTAATTTGCAACTCCGAAGTTGAAATCCTAAAGTTGGCCTACCTGCAGTTTGTAAAATATCCCTGGGATATTTGTGACAGATGACACATAATATGTCAGTTCAACCTTAGATTTGTATTCGCGCGTAATTTCAATCGTGTGCATTTTTGTTATTTTCCATTAGGCACATCAGAAAAAAACATTTTTGTCATATTTTGTATTATCGTGTGCACATCGTGTGTTTTTGTTTTTATTTGTGCAAATAAGTAGGCGTCGACATTAAAATGTCAAAAAAATTCGTAAATTCAGTGGCTTCCGCAACGAGAAAAAGGACAAACAAAAGAGTACTGGCGACAGGGCTGAAAAGATGCGTAAACTTTGCGTAGAATTGGTCATACAGGTTGATTTGGAAGAACAATGTCTGAAGGCGAGGTAAGTATCCCAAAGCCAGCGAGTTTCTTTGACTAAACCATAGTTTCCTAGGCGTCGATACTCACCACAGAACTCTTAGACGAAATCCATCGCCTCCCGGAGAACATAAATCGAACAGAGAAACTGCTAAAGGCTGAACAAAAGAAATACGAAACACTGATACAACTGCGTCTAGTGATTGATAAAGTCCAACGACTCGAGAAAGACATTCCAACGCATAAAGACGAACTGAAGCTGCTCGAAAATAAGCTGGCCGAAGTTAAGAACTAATAGAGTTGGCCAAACTCAATCTAGCCGAAGAGATTGGGCGTTTGAAGAATTCCAAGAAACGCTACAAAGACGAATCCACTGCCAAGGTAAGCTTTTTATATTTCTTTTAAACTCGAAAAAAAAAATAAAAAAATTATATCGTTACTTTCCATAGTACAATTGATTCAAAGAGCACACGTCCGGCTACAAAGCTCTCACTATCGTTTAACGCTCTCACACCACAGAGTGGTTGTTTTTGTGGCAGTAGTGCCATCAAACGACAAGCCGAAACCACGCTCTCCTCAACCAGTCTAGCCGTGAAACCGAAGAATCGATTATATCGACGAAGAATCGAAATCCATAGATAACGATGAAGAAGAAGAAGATGACAAAGATGATAGTAATTGCTCCAACATGAATTCCATGTCCATTACCTATTTACGTTTTTGTTCTGGATAATTAAAAATAATTTGCACGATCATTATTCAATTCACTGTATTTCAATTTTAAAAATGAATTATTAATTATTTTCTTCACTGCAGAACTGAACTGTCAAACACAGAAATAAAAAATAAAAAAAATCAGAAGTTTGACATAAAACCCCAAGTTTGCTTCATAACTTCTACTTTTTCGGGGAGTTGAGCGAATCCAAAGTTAATCAACTCTTGGTTTTCTCAACTTCGGAATATTCAAAGTTGAGTGAGTCAACTTCGAGTGAATAAAAGCAATTTCTCAAGTTGAGAATAAAAATCCCCAAGTTGTGTTCAACTTGAAGTGAATAAAATGGCCCTTAGTCCGCTAATCCCCAAATGCACTCGCAAGGCATTTGAGTACCTGAGTACATGATAATGAGTACCTTATGCTTCGTGCGATGGTGCATTGAATTTTCTTGCTCTCTTAGCTAGTAACCACCAACCGCGAAACATCTTCTTAGCATTTGTCTTGGTCGTAATTAATTAGAAATAAATACAGAATTATAACGTTTTGGAAATTTGGTATTTTTTCTTTACTTTGCTAATTCGTTACTGATCAAAGTTGGTCCTTCTATAACCGGATTTGAATTTTGTTAAAATAAATCGCATTTGAAACTATATGGTGGTTACTAGATTGTTGACTTCGAGACTTTGGATTATCATCAAATATAATACCTAATTTGGTTAAAGGTAAAATTGTATCGAATACATTTTGTTGCTGGTTTGCTGACTGTTGGGTATTGCTGCTATTAGGCTGCTGAGTGCTGTTAAGGATAGGATCGCTTTTCAATTAATTTTTGATCGTCGTTTGATAGTCTGTTTGCTGATTGATTTAGTGGTCTCACGTGGTTGGTTTTTTTTGTTGGCTTTATTGTTCCTGATTGCACATACATAATCATGAATATATTAAAGCAAGCACGTGGACATTTAAAGGGTGCTATAACTCGTGCTCATGCCTATATTTTGGAGGTAGACGACGATGATATAAATAGCTTAGAAACGCGTTTAACACGGTTGGAAGAAACGTGGAAGGCCTTTTGTGTAAATCAGAATGAACTATTTAATTATTTTGAGGAAGATGGATACGGTAATCCTGAAGCTGATTTCGAATCAACTGAGGTAAAATATATCGCGGCAAAAAGTGCATTCATAAAAGCTATTCGTAAAAACACTCCTGCGCTTCCTACTCAACCGCGTGTTCCAGCTTCTTCTTCCGATCCTTCCAATGAGCTGTTGAAGCAACAAGTGGTCTTGTTGGAAAACCTTCTTAAAAATTCGTCCACCGGTTCAGTGCCTACGGTACCCGCGGAAATCGAATTACCGCAATTTAAAATATCTCCGTTTGGTGGCGATTATCGCGAATGGCCAGAATTTCGGGACATGTTCCTAGGGAGTATCGATTGTAGGAAAAAACTTCCTGGAGCCCAAAAAATGCGTTACTTGAAATCATTTTTGCGCGATGATGCCGCGAAGTTGTTGAACGGTATCGAAATTGCTGATTCCAACTATGAACAGGCGTGGGAAAAGCTTGAACGTCGCTATAACAAGCCATTATACATTATTAACGCGCACATCGAGAGTTTTTTGAAAATGCCAACGCTGGCAGTCGCGGATAGTGGACATTTACGAAAGCTAGCGGATAAGTCTGATGAGGTTCTTCGCGGTTTGAAGGCCTTAGAATCCGAAACTAGAGATCCTTGGCTGATTTATCTCCTGTTAAATAAAACAGATTTAGAAACGCGTAGGGCCTGGGCTCTTCATATAAATAATTCGGAGAAAGCGACAGTTCAAGAACTAATTGACTTTTTTGAAGAAAGATGTGATGCTTTAGAAGCATGTGAAAGTAAATCGAATGAATCGAAAAATCGCGGTAATAAACGTATGAATCGATCGGGTAGTGCTTCGAACAATATCAAAAGCCTCGCCGCGACAAATCCTTTGTGTCCCATGTGTAACGAGAATCATGTTCTTCCGCAATGCCCTCAGTTTCTCGCATTGCCCATTACGTCTCGCCGAAGTTATGCTAGAGATCAGAGATTGTGCTACAATTGTTTAGGTAGTAACCATTCGTCGTCGAGATGTCGTTCAAAAGGTCGTTGTCCTCATTGCCGCATTCGTCATCATGCCCTCGTTCATTTGGATCCACAGATTAGTGAAGCTCATAATCCGAGTGCAGAACAACCTTCGACATCTGCAGCTGCCTTGTTATCTATTGTTAGTAATCACACTAGAAATGAGATTCGCCCTAGAGGTATTTTGCCTACAGTTGTAGTTAAAGTCTTAGACGCTTTTGGCAAACCTCAGCTATGTCGCATGCTGCTCGACACTGGGTCACAAGCTTCCTTTGTAACGGAAGGTTTGGTGAAAAGATTAGGTCTAAGCCGTCGTCATGCTCGTCTTCCTATTTCTGGTATATCCTCCCTAGAAGCTGGTGTTACCCAAGGTGCCGTAAATCTTATTTTACAATCTCGTTTCGATTCAAGTGAAATGGACATTGAAGCCTTCGTGTTGAGTAGGATCACTTCAAAAACCCCCCTCCTGCCTTTTGAATTTGACAAGTCTTTGCTGCTAGATGATTTGCAATTAGCCGATCCAGGTTTTTGTACCCCAGGACCCATTGATGTTTTACTGGGGTCTGACAAAGCGTGGAGTATCTTGAGGGATGGTCGCCGTATTGATCAAGATGGTAATTTGATTGCCCACAACACCATTTTCGGTTGGGTGATAACTGGGAACATTCCAGACAAGGAAATTATGTCGTTACACATAGAGGTTGGACAGGATGTTGATGTTCTCCTTAAATCATTTTGGGAAATTGAAGAGCTTCCTAACAGCGCATTCGCAATAGACTCTGAGGACTTGGCAGATGCACACTTTCGCAATACGTTTTCTCGAGCGCCTGATGGCAAATATATGGTAAAGTTGCCGTTTCGACATAAGGATATACAATTTGGTAATACTGTCTCCGGAGCATTATCTCGGTTGTCGCCTATGGAACGTCGTTTTAGTCGCTGTGAAAATCTTCGCGTGGAGTACTGTCGTTTTATGAGGGTTTACCAGGAGTTAGGGCATATGGAACGTGTTCCAGAGGACGAGATTGAACCCACTTCTGGGAAGGTATTTTATCTGCCACATCACGCTGTCGTCACAAACAAATTACGAGTTGTCTTTGATGGGTCTCATAAGGATAGAAATGGTACTAGCTTGAATGAAATGCTGCATATAGGGCCTGCACTTCAGCGCAATTTAATTAATGTTTGCTTGCGTTTTCGGATCCATAAATATGTTTTTTGTGCCGACATCGTTAAGATGTTTCGACAAATTTGGGTCGATACCAAACACCGGGACTATCAACGTATTGTATGGCGAGAATGTCCTGATGAACCTATTGGTCACTACCGGCTGCGCACCGTCACATACGGTACTTCACCTGCGCCTTTCCTGGCAATGCGAGTGCTGAAGCAACTCGCCTTCGACCTCCTAGATCAGTTTCCATTGCTGTCCATTCCATTTTGAATGATTGCTATGTGGATGATATCATGACAGGGTCGGACTCAGTATCAGAGGTTTTAGAGTTAAAAGGGCAGTTGGTTGACTTGTTATCTTGTGGAGGATTGCAGTTGGGGAAATGGAGTTCAAATTGTTGGCCAGTTTTGGAGGGTTTGGATTGCGAGTCAAATCTTTCTCTTGATTTCAATAGCGTTAACAACTGGACCAAGGTTCTCGGGCTTATCTGGAATCCGCACCGTGACATCTTTACGTTTAAAATTTCCTTGGAGAAATCGTCGTCGTCACCCACGAAGCGAATGTTGTTGTCAGAGATTTCGAAAATCTTTGATCCTTTGGGTTTTCTGGCTCCTGCCACCATTTTGTTTAAAATGCTGTTCCAGGAGCTATGGGTGCATGAAAGGAAAATCGGATGGGATGATCCACTGCCAACTGAAGTAGCTGACAAATGGATTTCCTACCGAGAGGATTTGATTTACTTCGAGAAGGTGGAAATTTTGAGGAGATGTACTTTGAATTCGAAGCGTTTTGATTTAATTGGATTTTCAGATGCATCCGAAAAGGCATATTCGGCGGTTGTCTACGCGCGTAGTGTGTCTGAAAGTGGAGAAATCGAGATTCAACTAGTTGCTGCCAAGACTCGCGTCTCTCCTGTCAAACAACTAACCATTCCCCGACTTGAGCTTTGCGGGGCCCTTCTGTTAAGTCGTCTGGTTAAAATGATTCGCACTTCCTTGGACCTAAAACCCGACGAAACTTTTGTTTTTTGTGATTCGCAAATTGTATTAGCATGGTTTTCCTCTCCCTCCCCTCGTCGGTGGAACACATTTATTGCGAATCGTACCTCAGAGATTTTGGATGTTCTTCCCCGTTCTACTTGGAACTATGTTCGGTCTGAGGAAAACCCAGCTGACTGTGCATCGAGAGGGGTCGAGCCCAGTAAACTTTTGCATTTAGGAATTTGGTGGAGAGGACCCTATTGGCTTTCAATGGACAAATGTTCTTGGCCAACTGCTGCAGCAAATATGGATTTTGAGGACGTGCCTGAAAGGAGGAAAGAATCTGTTGTTGTCCATGTAGTGTCTGCGAAAGAAGGAGTTCTCGATCAATTAGTAAAGGAAGTATCTTCGTGGTTCCGAATCATCCGGATTGTAGCCTTCGTTCTTCGTTTCGTTAGGAATTGCAAAATGTCTCCAAGGAATCGTTCGCGAGGTTTTCTCCAATCTTCGGAATTGTTTGCTGCTAAGGAAATTTGTCTCCGGTGGGCTCAAAAGGAGTTTATCGAAGAAATACAAGCACTGAAGTCTGACAAATGTGTTTCTAGCAAATCTAAACTTTCTTCTTTATCACCATTTCTTGACAATGTAGGGTTGCTTCGAGTTGGGGGAAGACTCTCCAATGCTGTTAATGTCCCCTACAGTGTTAAGCATCCTATAATCCTTCCCAAGTGTCACCCGGTCACTCAACTGATTCTACGGGACGCTCATTTGAAATTTATTCACGCAGGGGTATCCGAACTTTTCTCATTTGTTCGTCAGGAATTTTGGATTCTTGGAAGCAGAAATCTTATCCGCAAAATTGTACACGACTGCATGCATTGTTTTCGCCAACGTAAAGCCACATCATCACAGCTCATGGGTAACTTGCCTTCCTCGCGACTGTCACCATCTTTCGCCTTCGCTCACACTGGTTGCGTCTATGCTGGCCCAATAATGCTTCGTTTAGCCAAAGGAAGGAATCCGAAGCTGATAAAGGGGTACTTCGCATTATTTGTTTGCATGGTGACAAAGGCTTTGCACCTGGAAGTCGTCAGTGACCTGTCCACAGATGCGTTCTTAGCGGCGTTGCGCCGGTTCATTGCTAGGAGGGGAAAATGCAATGTCATCTACTCGGACAACGGCACTAATTTCCAAGGAGCAGCGAGAACTCTGTCGGAGTGGTATACATTAGTTCGATCCAAGGAGCAAAATGAGCAAATTTCAACGACATTGGCGGCTGAAGGCATTAAGTGGGAGTTCATACCACCACATAGTCCTCATTTTGGAGGGCTTTGGGAGGCGGGGGTGAAATGCGTAAAACAGCACCTTCGCCGAGTTGTAGGAAACAATGTATTAAGTTTCGAGGAGATGTTGTTCCCAAATTGAAGCACTTTTAAATTCTAGGCCTTTGTGTGCTCTTTCTGATTCAGATTTAAACCCCCTCACACCTTCTCATTTTCTTATAGGCAGACCATACACGGCGATACCGGAGCCAAGCTCTCTGGAGGTCCCCATTAATCGACTTGGACGATGGGAGCTTATACAGAATATGCTGCAAGGATTTTGGCGACGATGGCACTCGGACTATATTACCTCGCTACAACAGCGCCCAAAATGGAAAAATGAGACCAGGAATTTTGGAATTGGTGATTTAGTTGTTGTTAAAGAGCCCAATTTGCCACCATCCAAATGGGCACTAGGACGTGTTGAAGAACTTCATCCCGGAAAGGACGGTCTCGTACGAGTGGTTTCTCTACGTACCAAAAATAGCATTTTTAAACGCCCAGTTACCAAGCTGGCTACTCTACCTGGTTCCTGAAATTCCTTCAGGGGCCCGGCGTGTTCGAGAATGCATCAAATATTATTTAATTGTTTATTTCTTATAACCTAAATTCATTGTTAAAAACTAATCTAATTTATCTAATTTAAATCATGTTCGAGCTTTCCTTTTTTTGACCAAACATGTTTATAATACCCTATTTAATATTGCCTATAAAGTTTTTTGTTTTCTAACATACTTAGTCCGCTAATCCCCAAATGCACTCGCAAGGCATTTGAGTACCTGAGTACATGATAATGAGTACCTTATGCTTCGTGCGATGGTGCATTGAATTTTCTTGCTCTCTTAGCTAGTAACCACCAACCGCGAAACATCTTCTTAGCATTTGTCTTGGTCGTAATTAATTAGAAATAAATACAGAATTATAACGTTTTGGAAATTTGGTATTTTTTCTTTACTTTGCTAATTCGTTACTGATCAGCAAGTGTCACTCGCGTCCCGAAGGTTCCGTACGTTAGTTCATAATACTATGCATGCATAGTTAAGGTATTGTTCCCTAACGTCGGTCGTCGTCACTCTTCAGTTTCGACCTGCGCCTACTTGGATCTTCGAAAACTACCTATGTAGTAACCATTCAACGAATATGAAAAAATGCGATGATCGTGGGGAGAGAGGCCAGAGCACACTAGACCGTCGACTTCCCGTGCACCTACCCGATTCTCACCGAAAAAAAGTTCCCTGTCTGTGAATACGTGTAAATGTCAAAATTAATGGCGGCAATGATTTTCCATGCTACACCATGGGCCTAGGATTTTTCAAGAATGAGTGCGTTAATGGCGCTCCTTTGATATGATAATGACAGCACCAATACATGAAAAATCCTTGTTGGCAAAGTCCGTTATGTGGGAGGAGTCGACGGTGTATTCTTACTGGTTTGTGGGCCAGAGCACAACTCTCCATCCTCCATGGCATCGACCGAGAAACGAGATGCACAACAAAAAATATTCACCATGCTCTCCCATCAAACCTCACAAAAGGTATTTCTCCTCAAGCACATCTTAATATCTCATCAGTAATGCCATTCTGACCGGAATCTGTTTACTCTGACCGGAGAAAATTTTGAAATCCGGCCTAACCGTTTTTTGACCGGAACGAAAATTGTTTCTAACCGGAAAACCCTTTTTTGACTGGAAAAATAAAGTTGCCCTACTGACTAATAAATAGAGATAGATTTCTATAATTTGAATAAAACTTTGCCATAGATACATTACGAACATGCTCCCAAGTTCAATCATAAACAAATTTAATGCGAATAATGCGACTACAACATCACGCATGGAATTCTGCTCCGGGAGCAGGATAATAAATTATCTTATAGGCTAATTTTTTGACGTTTTCTTTTGCTAGAATTTTGAGAGGAAATTAAACAATGAATTTCAATTAATTAAAGTGTGAAATTCTATAAATCTCAGATTGGAGTTAGGTGAACTACTCTTTTCAAGTGTCAGAAAATTATCCCAGAATAATTATTTAGCCCAATTGACACACGGCCTTAGTACATGGCCTGGCCATACACGTCCTCCCATGACTTCCATTTCCATTAACGATTTGGCTACACACATGGGGTGGGATTCTGTAAAAAACGAAACGAATACCGCTTTCGTTTTCACTAAACCTGTCTCTATCATATCTGTGGCAATAGACAGAGACTGCTATGGTCGAAACGAAAGCGTTCGATCGTTTTCGTCTTACATAATCTGGCCCCAGGCGTCATTGCAATGAAATTAAATTTGGCAGGTAAAAGAATAGTGAACTTGAAAGCACAAACAAATTCTATGGTTAAGCCGAAGCGGACGCCCGTTTTTGACGTCCTCACTCTATCAACACGAAAGCAAAATGGTGCGAAAAAGAACGTACCAGAATTATTTCTGAAAGTATATTTTCTATGCTATCTACCTTTCTCCTTTAATCACTCAAAATCTACCTGTGTCGCTGGACACAGGTACATGTATGGCCATGTACTAAAAGTGTATTTCAGAACTTAAAACATGTCCTATAAAATGAAAAATTAGTTTCAGTAAATTTTAAACAAACGAAATAAAAAACAAGTTCACAAACTCAAGATTCACATATTATAAAAACGTTTTCTAAACATCGATAATGCAGGTGAACATAAAAATTCGTAAATTGTATACGTAGGTATAGGTATTTTCTCTTTTTGACCGGGTTTCAGGTCAAAAATTCTCATTTTAACTTTTGACCGGAATTTTTGACCGAATTTAGAAAATAAAAATCCGGTCATTCGGTCAGATTTGACCGGATTCACTTTTTTTTAGTGGCAACACTGTATCTCATATGCAAAAATCCTATATGAATTATGTCTCTCACTTAAGATCCGCCTCCTCCTATCCAACAGAAATAATTTTCTCCCACAGCAACCACCACCACTGCCAGCCACGGCATTCAAATTCAACTCATATCCAACACGAAATCTCCCCATGCAATCCAACAACGGATAATGCATCGAGAGCGATAAACACACAAGCCACACCCTTTTCGGAGTAATTCTCTCGGTTTGCTTGCGCGTGGTGTAGATGGTAGATCGTGTTCAATCAATATTACCCCATTTACATGAGGGATTCAATCCGGATTCAATTCGAATTGAATCCCATGTAAACACTGATCGGATCGAAACGGAATTGAGTCAATCCGATCACAAAATTTTCTGTGATTGGATTGAAAATGTTCATGTAAACGTAGATTGAGGGATCGAGTTTATCATGTGAGAGTGTGTGTGTGTTTTTTTTTCGTTCTGTTTATTTGCTTGTGATTTGTTTCGGCTGGTGGATACTTTTAGATTTATTCAGAGTGAAAAAAAAAAAATTTATTGCTATAATGGCGACAAGAAATGTATGGACACATGACGAAACTATTGCAATGTTAAAAACGCTGCTAACTACTAACACAACTATACAATACACGTATTCCGTATAACTCAATCCTATTTCAATTCAATTTTTCAATCCGGTGAGAGCGAAAACAGTGATTGACTTTCGATTCAGTTTGAATTCGATCTCTCAATTCGTTCATGTAAACGTAGTATATGACACGCGTATGGCCGTGTGGTTGTGGTAACATTGACAATGGTGTATGAGATGGGTATGCATTGGAATTGGAATGGAAGTTCCAATTGTGGCGTATTTTATGTGGTGATGAGTTTTTTTGTAAATATCTTCTAAAATATTAACTTTTCAACATAACAGTCTTCAGCACATATATAGCTACGAAGATGATCTACAAGAAAGGATTACCTACATGTATTTTTTGTAAATCTAAAAATAAACAGTATTTTGTGCGAATGAACATAGTTTTTCCACGAAATTAAGAATAACTTCAAAACCAGCCGATGTATTGTTAATATTTGTCGATTAACTAGAGGTTCTACCTGATACTGTGTGCAAATTCCAACCTTCTACGTCAATTACCTAGTTCTTGAGATAGACCTAGGTACAACATTTTCTTATTCGGCCCTAGCGAGGTATCCGTCGGAACGGAAAATTACATTCGAGGTATCCGCTTTCGGAAAGAATAATTAAAATGCGACAACGCATTGATTTGATATGATGTTGTTTCGTGGTACATCGGGATTTTCATATTTAGTGCTTGTTTTTTTCGTTTTTTTTTTTCTGGAAACACACATTTAAGCAACAAATACAAACAATTACTTTGCTAAAATGTTTTTTCTTTATTGCTTTCATTTATCAACACTTCACTGCAAATCGTAAACAAATTCCGCAACCAATTCCTGTCGGAGCATATCGGAAGAAAATTCGTATGAATCTGTCAAAAATATCAGTAAAAACGCACTTCATCGCACTGAAACGCAAAACGCCAGTATGCGTTACATATTTGTCGGAACGAAGTTCCGAAGAGCTGTTCCGGCGTATACCTCGCTGCAAAAATCCCCCGATTCGTATAAAATCGGAGAATTTTCCGTTCCGACGGATACCTCGCTAGGGCCGATTTTATTCGGACAGGCTTCGTAGCGAAAGCCATAAGGTTCCTCCATATGGAATGGAACCTTAAAAAGAGATGAGTTGAACATGCGATACAGTAAAATGTATTGGCTTATTGGAAGATATTCATCTCTGTCCAATTACAATAAGTTATTGCTATACAAGCAAGTTCTAAAACCAGTATGGACCTATGGGCTTCAGTTGTGGGCATGCACATGCCAAACAAATTTGCAAAAAATTCAAATTTTGACCTTTTCCTTTTGGTCTTTTATACATATGTCTAGCGGTGTTTTATATGGGTAGCGATATAAGCCGCACGACGTATCTCCGCCGAACTAAGAACGACATATCTCCACGCGAAGTTATGTCGTTTTCAGGCGACATAGCTCCACACGGAGTTATGACGTTTTAAAGCGACATATCTCCGCGCGGAGTATTGTTGTTCTTAGTTCGGCGGAGATATGACGTTTTCAAAACGACATATTTCCGCCAGAAAAAAGCGGCACAATTCCGCTCGAAAAGTGTACCGGGCGGAGATATGTCGCTACAGCGGATAGAATTGGAAACCATGTCAAAATACGACAGGGACAAATTAGAATTTATGTACTAATAATTTTATAAAATTATGGCACTTATAATTAAACCATTTTAACGCTTATACGAGTACACAAAAAGAACAAAGGGTCTCGGTGACAGGTCTGTTTTAACGTACATTTATCTCAATAAAGCAAAGTAGTCCATAAACTAGAATCTTCCGCATGGAATTACCACTTCTATGTAAACTTTTGGTGTTTCACACGAGGTTTTTATCGCAATTAAAGGCCTATTTTTATGAGAGGAAATTACGAACTGCAAAAAAGGTGAAAAGTGGGTTCATTTTCCAAATATTGATCAAATAATGACGATGACGCATCATCAGCATTAGGTGCAGAGGAACACTACCAACGTGTCATCTGAAGTGCCGCCACAGATGTACTGGCATTCATGAGGCGACAACAATGCCATATGCTGCCAAGAACGTAACCAACTCTTCAGGCCAAAACCTACACTACACACAAAAAGGAGAAACACCGCCGCCACCGGGAGGTGCTAATCGGATCAATTTAACTAATTGAGTTGACAGCTTCAGTCATTATCTTAATGAAAAAGGCCCGCTCTAGAAACTTGTTGCACCACAAGAATGCTATAGCCGTCCATCCATGACAATCAATGTGAGAATCATACGCAAGAATAGAAAATCCCTTTCCACCCTCATACAAATTATTATAGGGGCACAATACTTTGCGGAGTTACATGAAGAAAACGGCCCTGACATAGGAAGAACTTGAACGGTGATGAAGAATCTCTTGAGGACACAACCAACTTCCTGTCACTGCCCATAGTGCCCATGTCTCCAACACATCAGTGTAGAGACCCAATATTCAAGAACCGATGTCTCTATAGTTTACTATCAATTGACCTTTATTTTCCGTATTTTTATTTTATATAGTGCGGCTTTATTTTCATTGTTTTACATTTTATATAGTCAAGTATTGGCATCGCACAGTGCCGAAACTACAATCAGGTATATAAATTCCTAGGGAGACACTTCTTTCACGACCTAGAGGAGCTTTCCAGCACAACAATATACGAACTTCACCAAATCCCCAGGATGGTTTGTATGTAAACAGCACAGTAAGTAATTGACTACAGCAAACTCCCTGAAGAAATGAAAACTCTTAGAACGTAGACGACGAAAAAAGAAAATACGAAAGAGTACCAACGGAAAAAAATTGTTCAAATAATAGGGTAGGCTAGGCGTTGCTGCCTCATGCAAGGATTCCCCACCGTCCGGTCCTCTAAAACAACAAAAATATAAAACGTATGGAGGGGGAAGCGACGAACTTTACTTTGACGAAGACAAAAAGTTTAATATACAAAGGCCGAGGTAGCTAGATCACGTGAAGCGTAAGGATACAACAATGCACCTTCCCGACGAGCCTTTGAGTCCACCCCTGAGGGAAAACGAAGAAGAGGACCCTCAGGTTGGATACACAATTGAAGAACGACCTCAACCAACTAGGTGAGCGTCACAGGAGGCAACTATTTAATAAGGGACCGAGCTGACTGAAGGTGCTTGTTGTTTGAGCCCGTCATCCATCCCAGACTGTAAAGTAAAGTTGTAAAACAATTTCCTTAAATTTATTTCTTAGCAGCTTTCGTTCCCGTAATTCTCTCTCATACCAATAGTCCTTCAAAGAGAGAGAGAGAGTTCGGATCAACACACAAATCTGTACAATGGCTGGTGTGGATTGTACACCAAGTTTATGCGTTTATCTTTACACTACATTTTGCAAACAAATGTCCTCACAATTAATTAATAGTTATTAAAACATGCACAATATATTATACATACCCGAGTATTGTATATTTATAAATATCTATATTTTAAATACATTCAATTAACAGAAAAATAAAAAAAGGCTACCGCTAATTTTTTTAATGTAATTTTATACCGCACTGTAAGTGTGTGTTACTTTAATTGTTTCATTTTTGTATTATTTTCCCAAAGCAAAAGTTCAAAGCCAAACATTCAACCATACAAAGCGAAACATTTTTGAAACGTTTCAGTTAAAAAAAAAATTATTATTAAATTTTGAATTTTGTAATTTTTTTTTCATTTCGAAACACTTACTATAGGTAACGACGAGTCCTGGATTATTATTTAATATTTTCATTTTGTTATCACATAATTTGTTGTTTTTTTTTTTTTTTTTTTTGTTAGGGAATTTGGGGGGAAAGAGAAAAAAATATATTTATTAAAATGGATTTATTTTGACGTTCGTGAAAAAAGGAAAAAAAATAACAAGCACACATATGCATCCATGTGTATTATTAAAAATATTTTTTTAACGTTAGAACGTGATATTTGCTTGTCCACAAATATACTGCAATGTGCTAAACAATCAAGAGTTTAGATTTAGGAAACTGTCTTCTCTTTGTTGGCAACAAAACAATACTACTGTCTTCGATATTTGGAAAAGGTCACATGGTGGCAGTACTTACCTTCGTTGCTTGCATAGTCCAGCGGTAACGGCAAGTGATTGTTTGTCTTTTTATCCAGTTCGTCTTGATTTTTCGATCGCAGAAAAAGGACTGTAGCTACAATGACCAAGACAAGAATGAAGACAACAGCAACAGTAGCACCAGCCACAATTCGCATTTGCATTGAATCGTCATAAACTTGAGGGGAAACAAGAGAAAGAAAATTAATTCCACAAGTACTTGTACATGGAGTTCCAAATGATTACCTGGACTAACACTTTGATGCGTCTGTGCGTATACTATGTTGCTGTATGTTCCGTAGCCATTCAGAGTCTTACAGCGAACCTGAAATCCGTACTCTGAATTTTCTTGCAACCCTTCAATGTGAGCCTTCGTCTCCTTCGTGTTTAACGCTGTCTTGTTAATAGCATCCAGTTCTGGCTTTGGAAACCATCTTACTTCGTAGAACTCAATCGGCGAGTCGCTGTGAATTGGTTTGTCCCAAACCAAGTCCGCTTCTTTACTTGTTATCGAAACAAGGCGAACATTAAAGACCGTACTAAGTATGGCAGATTCAGTGGTAAAAATTATTTCCGTGTATTCTGTTTTAATGGTGGAGCCATCATCTGTTGACGATGAAGCCGAAGATGTTTTATCGGCAGCAGCGTCCCCCGCGTTCGATGTTCCGTTTTCACCATCGGCTGTTTCGTTGTCTTGGCTTATTGAATAAGATACTCCGTTCATGGAATGAATTTGAATAGTATATGTGGTTACTGGTTCTAAATTTGTTAGTGTGAGCTTTGTTTCGTTGAAAGTGTCAGTGGATGGATTCAGGACTACATTGGACGAGCATGATGTACATTTTACTTTGAACACAATGTCACTACGAAATTTCGAGTCCAACTGTTCATCTGAAGCACGAGTGGGTGTGTTCCACGATAATATTGCACTTGTTTGATCAACAAACAGGAGGGTAAGATTCGTTGGAGGACCCGGAGGTTTGTAGCAAGGCATTTGTTTACCATCTCGAGGGTGACGATAATAGCCCGCTTGACATGGGCAAAACGCCACCCCGATTTTCGAAGATTTCGAGTTGAGCGGACAGGCAGTACACTTGCTCACCTCAACGGAACGGAATGTTCCCGCCGGGCAATCTATATACGAAATTTGTCAAAAATGTCTAACTAGATAATGGAATATCAATTTACTCACCATTGCAAGTCTTGTTGATGTAATCCGGCTCAAAGCCGACTTTACATCGACAGCCTCCGGTAAGGATGGTCCATTTGCCATCACCCTTACACAGGTACGTCGGTGGCTCATACGGTTCGGCATTATTCACACAAGTACCATTCTGTTTCTCAATTATTGTAATTTCCCTGCCAGTGGGGGTTTCATTGAAATGAGCAAAATTTTCCGTAACGCTCGGACACGTTATATAATAAACCTTAACCGCTAACACACTAATACAAGCACCTTGATCGCGAAACGCAAAATAGACACCCTTCTTAGTGACCGCTATACTTTTGACTTCTGTATTTATATCGACATCGGAGTTTTGATTAAATCGACCTTCGCCAGCAGCTATACGCGCTGTTCAAATAATTTGTTCACAAATCAATATTAAAATCTATTTCATATTTTTTTCTTTTTTTTCTTACCAATAAGTTTATAGCTTTCTGGCTGCCATGGCGGTGGCTCTCTTGTGGCTGCATCAAATTCATAAAAAAGCAAACTAAATGTTTCTTTACATGACAACGCATTTCCTGTAAAGTGAAAACGGGATTCCATTAATTGCTGCTTTGGGAAGAAATCTACAACTGATTTTAATTAGTTACCTGGAAACAATGAACAATCTCGAATCGTAAATTGAATTTCTATATATAATCGATTGGCTGGACCACGGTCAATAAACGGTGACCAGAGCCAATTGTTAACATTATGATAGGCAACATCACAGACAACATAACTTCTCCAGTTGATACCTTTAACGAAATCTGTGAACGATTCTTCCACCCACTACAAAAGGGGAACATTTTGCGTTCATATAAAAGCTTGTGATTGAAAATATATATATGTAGTTTACTTACGCCAGGAGTCTGTGCCTGGGGACCATATGGGTATCTGGTCCATTCCAACGTTGCCTCTCGCGTGGTGTCTAACAAGATCACTATAAGAGAAGAGAATTGCGATTGTATTAATTTGAACATGTATTGATTATAATTATATTAAAGGATATTGCATTTTTTTCTGAGTCATTAGGCGTATTTTTTTGGGAAGTGAGTATAACAAAACCAAAAGTGAGTATACCAGTTTTGTATGTAAAAGTAAAAGTGAGCTAGATATAGATTCTCAAAAAAATACGCCAGGTTTAACGGTTCGTTCTATTTGACAGCGGAATTGCTGTTGTCTTCGCCTTTTTTCTGTATAGAAGTAGTATCTACATTCTACAGGACTCTGGTGTCTGGTCTACTTCTTTTCACCTTTTCTTAAAAGTTCCGAAAATCGGACATGGAGTAGCACCTCTCCATTTTTTTCGAGTGCTCGTTTTTTTTGGGATTTAGTAACGTAGGTGTTAGAAAACTCCTTCGACCAATGTTTAACAAATCCGCGTTGACGATTTAAGGACGCAAGCTAAGTTGAGCCTTATTTCATGGCACCTAAGCTCTAAACGATTTTTTTGACACCAAGTTAGTGTAGAAGTGGTTTAGGTCCGCTTATAATGCGAGAGAGTCAACACTACTAGATATTTGCTTCGAGACTCTTAGGTCATCTGCGTAAATCTCCAGGTCAGAGTGTAAAATGCCACGTACTACATCGTTTATAGTCAAATTAAAGCTTAAAGTCCTACACGAATTCCCTGCGGTACACCAGAGGACGCCATAGCTGGGTTAGAAACGGAAAGTCTAAAAAGGTCACTATACCTGCAATTTTCTAAATATAAATAGATATTATTTTTTGTAATGAATGTCAAATAACTCTTCTACAATGAATGAATGAATGTCAATAACTCCACAGACAAAAGATTTGTCTGATGAAGAACTTTCATTGCTTGTAAATGCAACAGAGAATACCAGGGCCCAGATTATGTAAGACGAAAACGATCAAACGCTATCGTTTCGAAAATAGCAGTCTCTGTCTATTGCCACAGATATGATTGAGACAGGTTTAGTGAAAACGAAAGCGGTTTTCGTTTCGTTTTTTACAGAATCCCACCCCAGATTTCCATTGTCCTACACACACTGTCGAAAGGTGTGACTGAAGCTAGTCATTGGAGAAAACTCAAGAGATGGAGTTATTTGAAACAAAATTGAATCCAGAAAAAGCTTCTTTTTTTTAAGGGGATTCCAAATCCTGGAGCACTCAGACGAATCTCGGTCCATTATACTACCAAGCAGAAAACCCTTTTTTGGTGTAGTGGTAGAGAAACTCTGATATTATTCGTTTCTCTTAATGGTCAATGGCAGCGTATTGCTGTAGAACCAATGCCGCTCGGGTCACAAGCAATGACTCTTACCACTATACCATGGCCACCGCTTAGAAAAACTCCAATAAAGAGAGTTAGTTGGTTTTGGGCGATTTTGAAAAGTTTTTAAATCTCCAGGCAGGTATTCCCATTAACTCCTATTAAAGTTCCATTAGATTTCAAGCTTAAGGTCAATTGAACTACCATATCCACAGGGTGACACTGAAGACAAGAGTATGTGCTATGAAAATGAATGTCTATGAAAGAATCCTTCTCTGTTAATATTTCCCATTTTAGAAAATAATTTTCTTATAAGAAAGATTCGTGGTCAAGGTTTTTGTTTATTTTCAGATTCATTTTGGTAACCCGCCAGAACTAAGGGGTCTCCGACTTTCAGGATTGACCTTTCCTCTCGCGAAATTTTGAAAATAGCCGAAAAAGAATGCTTCCGCCATTCAAATAGGGCATAAAAGGGGTGGTCCCTCCATTCGCTCAATAAATTTTACTAATTCCTATTTACTCTTAGAGATAGATCCCCATGCCAGGCAACAAAAAAAAAAAACAGAAAAAAGAAAAAGGAAAAAAAAAATGTTCATAAGGTTTATGGGCTGCATCTGAGTTTCATTTGTGGTACATTATCTCCTAATCTGAGCCTGGCAAAATTAGGAATCACATATGTAAATAATGTATGTATGTATTTTCTTATTGGAACTGTATGTACGAGTGCGCGCACGTAATGAAATGTATGCTTATTGCCTTATTGTAGAACACAACTCAACTTAGTTGAGCTGAGTTGTCTTCAATTGTACTCAACTTTCACACTTTTCAAACTAACTAACAGCTTATAGACAACCAATGCCATCTTTGTTGTGTTTTGACAGACAATTTTTCTATCAAGGTTGTGTTTGACAATACGGACAATACCGAATTTTGAAGTACATAAAACCAAGAGACAACTCAACTGTAGTTGAGCGCACAAAGGGAGCTTGTACACGGCATGTAGCCATTGGGACCATACGCTAACGTAGAAATGACGTCAGTGCTACATACGTATGTGGTTTGCTACATGCCGTGTACTAGCACCTTTATATATAAACAGAAATAGCAAAGCACTTGCAGCTGTGTATAATGTACATGCCACAGTGTGAAAGGATTGTACTTGCCGATGCGCACTGTGCAGTTACACTTGCATCTAATACACAAACACAAAGCCAGAAAAGCAGGAAAACTGACGCCATCATATTAGACCTTAGAAAAAAATAATCGGCCCTAGCGAGGTATCCGTCGGAACGGAAAATTCTCCGATTTTATACGAATGTGCAGTGAAGTGTTGATAAATGAAAGCAATAAAGAAAAAACATTTTAGCAAAGTAATTGGTTGTATTTGTTGCTTAAATGTGTGTTTCCAGGAAAAAAAAACCAAAAAAACAAGCACTAAATATGAAAATCCCGATGTACCACGAAACAACATCATATCAAATCAATGCATTGTCGCATTTTAATTATTCTTTCCGAAAGCGGATACCTCGAATGTAATTTGAGTCTCCGACGAAGTATGCGTTGCGGAGAATTTTCCGTTCCGACGGATACCTCGCTAGGGCCGAATTTCTTAATTTCTATTGTCAAAAAGTGTGATTGGATTGATTTATGGCATTTTTTTTTTTTATGTTTTCACATGAAAGTAAAGAGGACAAAAATTCTAAAATATGGCTAAAATATGCCCTAAAATGCTGAAATGTTCCAAAAATATGCTCTAAAAAGTGAAATATGCAAAAATATGCACGCCCTAACGAATAGAGCTCAAAATATTTAAACTGGAGTTTTGTATGAAACACATTTCTGTAAATTCAAATTTCCAATACGACCTCCCAAAAAAAAACATGCCCTATTCATGATCATGACCATACAGTACACTTGACAACTGCGAGGATATCAATTTTCCAAAATTCCGTCTGTTACAGGACAAGCAAACTTTGGAACTCGCTTCCTGGGGATAGGTATATTTCCAGAAGACTACAATTTTCAGCAATTTAAGTGCAGAACTAACATACATCTGCAAGCATCTCGGGGCGCTGATGAAGCTGTTATAGGTTCGTTATAATTGAAAATTTTGATTTTCTATTTTTACACGATTAATTAAACAATAGTGGATGTAATTGGTATCAAAATAAAGCTAATCAATTATCGATTTTTTTTACAAAAGAAATTACTTAATTCTGATTAAAACTTTTCTTTAAATCCAATTTTATTATTTCACTGATCGAAATCGATTTTAATGAACAGCTGATTCTCGTTTCTCTAATTTGGAACCCAATCGTTTCACTGATGTGTTCGATTTTCATTCTATTCTCAGCTGTCAGTTTTGCTTCCAATGATCAACTCTAACCTCAAAACCTAGACTTGTTTTTTTTGAAAAGTCACTGACAGGTACTTCCACTGACAGGAATTTTTCAATGATTGCTATAACCGACTTGTCAAAAATATGAAACCACCATTCCACTGATTTGTTCCAATGATGCATTTCAATGATAGCTACAACTAGGGCCTTAGGTGGCAGGATTTATCATTTAGTACACATTTGACAACTGTTTATCATTGAGAATCGCATTAAGTGAAGTGTTAAAATCAAAACTGAAATGATAAATTATTTATCATTTCATAGTAACACAGAACGGGAATTGATGAAGGATTATATATTTCGAGCCAAAATTCAATTGAACTCGTACATGCCATTAAGTTCCGCAACTTGTTGAATCTTAAAGCGCTAATATCCCTGACTTCAAGTGGATCCTAACAGACCAATCTTCTCGCAAAACAAGAACAGCATTCAATGTACATTTACAAGCACGTCCCTATTCCGGTCACTCACTTTCTCACCCCAACAACGTTTAGAAGGGAAAAACAAATATGTTGATCAAAAATAATACACAAGTACTGCTTTGTGTGGAGATTTTTATTTTTTATTTTTTTAACTTGAACTACCCTTAATGCACCCGGCGGTGGTTTGTTTTTGGTTTTATTTTATTTTTCATTATTCTACTTTACATACATTGGAATGTCTTTGCTTGCAGTCAGTATGTTGCAGAAGAAACTCCAGCTATACACAGATCACATCAGAAGGAACGTATAGAGTCAAAGGCCCATATCGTGATGACTGACGGAGTGATGGAGGTAGGAAAAGGCTATGCAAATGGTTGAGATGGTTCATTACGACAAGACTTTCAAATTGCATCCCCTTACTGGCGAAGAGAGAAACAAAATAAAAAGTATAACGAACAGCACCCGCTTTAAACAACACAGACACAAATCTAATGGGGAGAATGTGTGCTGCGCTGCTGGGTCTTCGGTCGGATGGGTTTGGATGATAGGATTGGATTAGAAGAGGTATTTCTTTTTTTTTTTTCGCCTCAGAATTTGTAGGCGAAATTAAGCAACACGCAAAAAAAAACCCCAAAAGCTTAAGCGTTGAACGAACTTTACGAATGCTGACATGAGAAAATAAAATCATTTCGAGCACTTAGAGGTGTTTGGTTTTTCTCGTTTTTCGAAGGAAATTTTTTTCTTCGTTGTTTTTGGTACATTTTTGATTGCTGATATTTATGTCTATTGTTTTGCTGTTGCAGCGGCTTAGTTCTCACAAATGAGAGTGCTGAATATGGAAGAACATATTTAAAGACGTTATGCATAATAGATGGGGGGGTACCCTAAATAAAAGGAGTTTTTAGTCAATGTGGAAATCAGGGGAGGGGTAACGACAGCAGAAATGCTAAACTCCTTCTAGAATATGTGATGTAGCTTTATATTTAGGCAATACAGAGCTGTATGCATTATAGCCATGTATTTCAGTAAGAGGATTGTGTTTTTTTTTCTTTAGAATAAATTTGTCAAAGAAGGCGTGCCCGAAATGTACTAGAGGGGGAATTATAAACAATTTTCGGTGAGACAATTTCCACTATAGGAACTAATCCTTAGAAATGGGCGGAGTTACAAATGTACTTGTTATACACAACGTGTCAGCGTGTCCTTTCCAATTTGTTGCCTGTTTAGGATGACACATCCAATTTGCTGATGCAAACACATGTATTGAACCGCTATTGTGAATATTCTCTGAATACAATGTGTCATCGTATAAATGAGCTGAAAGTGTCATTTTTTTACGGTTATGGCTGTTTAGACGCCATAGACGGGTTTGGGGTTTTTGTTCGTGAAAGGCGAATCATATTAAAACTTTTCGACTTTTCAAGGAAAGTACGAAGAATAAACAAGAAATGAACAAAACAAACGGTTTATTTCCGGTACTCCATACTATTTGACGACGCCACTTCTAAATTAATAAAAGCTGAGGAAATATGCAAAAGTTTGCACAGAAAGGGATGGGCACCTGCATTCATGCAAGCGCACAGTTTGTATGACATACCTACCAGCAAAAACATTCGTATAATTACGTGTGTTATAACTAGACACTGTGCGATATGCGTACACGCGATGCGGCTGAGCGTAACGGACAATGATTCACTTGAATGAATGAAGCTCTACGGACATCGACGAAATAAAGAGTTTGCTAATAGTGACGGGTAGATTTTGATGGTTCAAGGCGGCCATGTTGTTGTTAATTTTTCTGTTGTTAATTTTTGTTTTTTATATACCTACTAAAGACCAATCAACAAGTGGCAGGTTACAGCGTCGAGAAAATGTTTTATTAAAATGAGTGTTCTCTTGGCCTTTCAGAGACCTCAACTGGGTCGGGACTTGGGCCTACACTACATCTGTACAAAATCCAAATGACCGAAGAGCTGGAGCAAAACGATCATAGACAACGACCGTGTGTTCAGTGAAAAGGTTCTGGAGCAGTTGGAAGGGGACGCCAATTTAAAAAAAAAATAATTATCTTCAGCGATTTGGCCATATTTCGTTTTAAATCTAGAAATAACGCCAAATTACAAATTCGCTTTGCAGTTTCAAAAACTGGCGATGTACAAACAATAAGATCACTATGGGGGGGCTTGCTGCCCCCTGAAACCCCCTGCTTGGTCTCACTGTTGCATTTGGAGTAGGTGCGAGGTTAGGTATATGAAACGTTTCTTTTGGTTTCCAAGAATCTTTTGGATTTAAAAAAAAATGTTTGCAAGCCTCACACCTACTTAAAATCCAACAGTGACCCCAAACAGGGGGTTACAGGGGGACAGCATGCCCCTCCATAACTAGCTCACTGTTTAACTGGATTATGGCATTAATTCGCACTGTGAATGCATGTGTTTGCATACATTTTGGAAGAAAAATATGTTTAGTCATGAGTGAATGCATCGAGGAATCTACTAACTTTAAGGTAGCTATGCACTTTAGCTCCTCGGCTCGGCTACAATCTTTGAAAATGATACCACATCAAAAATTTGGCAAATTGCATTGCGTTTGCCAATTGCTGTTTCTTTGGCCAAAGAAGGCAAAAAGAAGTAACCCTCATAATTCGTGCCCTGTTATAAGGCACAGGGGCATGGACATTAGGGAAGGCGGATACAAAATATCCTTGGTCTAAAAGCAAAATTCTTTGATTGATTTTCGTTGCCGTCATGTTGACATTAACAGGTCAGAAAGGTGCGAATCAGTCTTCAAAGGTGGCTAGGACATTAGGAGTAATTGCAGCCATGTAGAAAAACAACAGAGTAGAGAACGACCTCTCCTTAGGTGACGCGCGTAAGTCGAAAGGGACCCCTTCGACTTCAGCATGTAAAAAAACCCGAGTTTTTTAGATGAGCATCTTTATTCCTTAAAGAGTAGATGTTACTTAGTTGAAGGTTATTTCAAGAAGGAGGTTTAAAACAAATGTATACATTATATTTATAATTGGTATAAGGCGAATTCAATATTACTTTTCAGAAAACTAACATTTCTGGCATGAACAGAAACACTATAACGCTAACTGCTTTATAACAAATTAGACAAACCTACCTTAAAGTAATATTATAACCGTCTATTGTGACATTCTGTCTGCTTTGTCGATGTTGACGACAGCAAACTAAACTAATTTGTGTCTCTTCTACCCTTATATTTGCAAACATTTCCATTTCCTCGCATGCGAACGCCTGCCCTCTGTATTTTGCCAATGACATTTCAATATCGCCAGCGCCAGCGTATGCATAGATTTTTGCTAAAAAAAAATGTCGCTCTCTGGTGATGGGTTGCGAGTTCCACACAACCTTCTCAAGTGCGACATGAAGAAGTCACATGACAGCGCATCACCTTGCCTTAACCCTTTTGAGGTTAAACATAGTGGCTGAATATTTTGTTCACGTATTCGCCACCTTCATGAAGAAGAATCACATGGTTGCATACAAATTGCACTAAACTGAAGATGTCCATCTTTAATACATCAATGGGGTGAATGCCTATCGATGACTGAGCAACAGTCAGTTATTCACGTCATCGAATAAGGGTTGTGTGTATTATACAAATATTGTAGAATAACACGAAGGGTAGATAATCCATGCTTTATCATCATCAGCATCACAATGAAACTCCCCCAGATACTTGTGTAAGTGGCGGCGGGCACTTGATAAACTATACCGATTCAATTTATTACCATGTAAGCAATTCCCTTATTTTTAATCAAGTTCAGGACATGATTATTGCCATGTTAAATGGCGTACATATAATGCAAGGCCAATTAATCATCAGAAAGGGAGTTGAGGATGTATGGAAGTCGATTTTTAAGATACTTCGATTTCAAAAATGACAAGGAAATTAAAATAGAACTAAAAATAATCAGATCATTCCATGTAAAATCTCGCAATTCGCTGAAAGCTTTGTTTGCATATTTCGGTCAATAATTTATTTTTGCCATCACACTCAAATCACAAATAGTAAGATATAAATTGATCAGACTTCGAATAGGTGTACACTACCGCTAAAGAGGGTTCCTAGCCATAGAGACACACCGATCCCAGGCAACCATAAATCAGACGAACTATAGCCAAATGGGAGACTCTTAACTGTGGCCAATAAAACAGGTAAGATACGAGTTCTCATCACTATCGGCTTAATGTGAACAGTTGTAAACAGTTTCTTAATTATTTTATCTAGGACTTCGCCCCGCAAAAGGAATCTTGACGAAGCACCAGAAATCGGTCCAATGCCTTTCAGGAAAACTAACAACGCGGATGACACAGATCTAAATCTTGCTTCATCCAAACTGACGGCCACTTCAGAAAACAAAGCATCAGGTCAGATGGCAGTATACCTATTACGCAGTGATAACAGCCCTTGACGTGTGGTTCCAGTGATTCCATCACACAGACGGGTACAAACATGTCCAGGAACTCAGCACAGTATTACTGTGTGATGGATTAATGCTCTCAATGCCGAGAGGCACTGGCTTACGGATTTGGAGTTTAACAGTTTCGAGTTAATCGCTTTAAGTGCTGCTTGACTGTTTGAGCTGCTTTCTTAACCGCGTAGATCTCTGCCTGGAAAATCGCTTGAATGGCTGATGATTAATTCTTCTGATACCTTGTTCAGACTTTTGAGGTAGGATTTACTTCTAACAGCCTCCCACTACACAACCGAGCCATAGGTCAGAATTGGTCTTACGATCACGGTGTACATCCAGTGTAGTATATGTGGTTGAACACGATACCCTGGTATTTGGCTTCGGGTGAGATATTAAGACGAATGCCTCTCAATTTTGGTGGTTCCCATTTTGGTATCCTCTATCTTTTGGTGAACAGGATGAGTCAGGTCACACTGGTATCCAGGGAAATAGATCGCTGATGAGCTTGCCAAGCTGGGTTCAGAAGAAGCCTGCATCGGTGGTTAGGTCATCCATTGATACTTGGGTTTCGCGTGAACAGTTTCACAATCGCGCGCCGTGTACCAAAACTATTTTCCTACATGGTATACATCAGAAAAAATAATCTGTTATTTGGAAAAAGAACAGATTTGTTTGCAATTTCCAAATTCAAGCTCAAATATCTCAAAAGATCTTCGAACGTTCTGTAAATATTTCACTCCTATAACGAATACAACTTCAGCTTTCATAATAAATTCATTAGGGTTCGGACTGGGCCCAGGCTCCATGGGAAAGTCGGGTCACGCCTATCTTACTATTCTGCCTATATTGACTAGGATAACTTGTTGGAATGAATCAACTTGGAATGTTTTCGAATGCCGAAAACCTTCAATTTGAATTCGAACAGAAATTAAATGCTTCCTAACCGTATGTGTTATACATAAAAATGCTAGAGGACTTCCCAAATCCCAACCCCAAAGACACACAGAACAGTGATCAGCAAACAAAGTTAGCTCTATTAATTGACCAATGAGATGCTGCAACCCAAGTGTCCCTAATCCAGTACCTACTTTACCTCTAAAAAAAAAGAAAAGAAAAAGATTCACGCCAACAACAGTGCGCTCTAAAAGTACAGGGAGCAACGACAACCCGTACATTCATTTATCACAAGGATTCATCTCCCAACACAGGAGGTCACTAGCCTGAGAATAAAAAATTAAAAACAAAAACGGATAAGATAAAACTCACAGAAACGCTGTGCAATGGATGTCATGTGATACCCTATTTGATTACTCCACTGAGCATGGTTATGTGTGTATTAAAATTAACGAATTATGATGATCCACAACACAATATTGACCCAATTGAAGCGGGCAATTGTCCTTTCAAACCAATTCGTATGTATTCTCATTCGCCAATCTTATATTCGCCTTACTACATTTACTACTTTGAAGAAACACGGTTACAATTGTTTCTTCATGTTACAAATGATTCATCAGGATTGTAACACCCTATACGATGTGGTACACAAAAAAAAAAAAAGAAGAACCTTTTCAAACTGCAATCCACCAAAAAAGCCAAAAAGTCGACAAAAAAAATATGACAAATCATCTAGGTATTCAGAGAACTGCAGGTTACGGATGCTGTATGTACTCGTATGTGTATTTAGATTAACGCCTTCTCGCTTCACCACTTTGGACGTGTACACAATGGCACTGCTGTTGCCTAAAGTAAAATGCATGTATTTGTGAAATCTTCGAATTTTTACCACACACGTTTATTAAAAAAAAAAAATAGGATACATATTGTGGCTTGCAAAATAGGGTACAATGCAGCTACACGTACGTTAAAAGGGTTATGAGTTCACAAAGGAAAAAAAAAACAAGACCTTTTCTTCGAAACAAAAAACCCATTCATAAGAACCCATCATTGCGACTACACCACAATGTTCATCGTCTTTTGTCCTTATCTAAAACACAGTATCTACTATCTACCGCGATATACTTACTCTTATTGAAAATGAAAATTTGTATTAAACCTGAGCTGATGAAGGGTATGGCAGCCTGACTTATCGCCACATCGCGTATATTTGAAGAACAAAGATGATCGATACAATATTGATTTTCTGATGAGCTTGAAAAATGTCCATGTAAACAAATGTACAATTTTAATCTGTCCCAGTTTAATTAATTATCCGAAAATCTGACATGTTTCGGAAAATCGAAATGAATAGAGAGTATAAAACTAAAACTATTGGCAATAATACAGGAGATGGTCACTGGCAGCATTCCTTCGACGATGACAGGTGAAGGGGCGCGCAGGCGCAAACTCTAATGGAGGAAACACAAGGTTGAACCACAGCACTCCCCAAACTCTAGAAAATAGGCCCTACGAATAGTTTTTAATTGTAATGCCGTCCGCCGTATCTACTAAAGATCCTCGTAATACTCATGTCGAAAATAATGAAACTAGTTATAGAATTAAGGATGCAAGTTTAATATTTTAATTTTATCATATAATGTAGCTGGTTTAAGTAATAAATACGAACCAAAGGGCAAGGTCGAGCCCCAGCCAAGTTCTCTAGTAAAGGCACTTCCCCTTTTTACAGGAACAAACTCAGGCTGTTTTCGACCCCCCTCTAACTTCGGAACCAATTAAGCCAAAAACTTCAAACTTGAAAGATTTACCAAGCTCATTAAAAACGTCCACCTCATCAAATTTCATCTCTATAGCATTAGTGGTTCTCAATATACAGGACTTCAAAAACCGCAAAAACCGTAACTGACTCACTCAATCACTTAGATGATGCTCATCAAAATTATGAAGCACTTCCGGGCATCTTATAATCGTGAAATTTGGCAGAATGCTAGATCCCGTGGTGCATACACTGGGAAAAGTCAAAAACTTGAGATTTTCCATTCAGGGGGCGTGCTATACGCCCACTTTTGAAAATTGGTTATTATTTATTTGGACCACTTCTCATTGCCGTAGAATGATGAAATTTGGTACAGCGGTAGGACTGCCAGTGTACAGAAAGACAAAAATCGAAAAAATGTATATTCTCCCTTCAGGAGGTGTGGTATCCGCCCACTTTTAAAAATCGGTTATTATTTATTTGTGCCACTTCCGATTGCCGTAGAATGTTGAAATTTGGTATAGCGGTAGGACTTGCAGTGCAGTGATAGGTTTACTTGGCAAGTTTTTCGTTTATAACTTTATTATATTAACAATATATTCGAATTTGAAAACTTGACAAGTGAACCAATATTTTTTTTAACATTTAAACTTCTTAAACTAAGAACTTGGCGTACATTTAGATCTCATTACTTTTCGTGGATAACTAGTTACGCACCTAATTTTTGATAAGAAAACTTGGCTTTGTTTATTTATGTTTTTGGTGTGTAGTTCGGCGAAAAGTTAAGCCGTAATCACAGATCAGCAATCGAGGAGTTCGCACAGACTATCCGCTGTCTTAGAAGACGAAAGAGCCCTAGTAGAAATTGTTGGTTAAAATTCAAGCATTGTCACCAAAATTCAGAGAGTTTACCATTATGGTCGAAGTGTGTTTTGATTTAACAAAGTCTCGGTATCTCGTATAGGGGGAAGCGGTGATAAATTTGTAATCTCAATGCGACATATAGCTTTCTTTTTTCTACTCATGATTGATAGGGAGCGGTACGATCTCTAATAATGAAATCTCGCTCTAATAGATAGAAATCTCCCAAATATAGGAAAATCTTGCATTATCAAAATCCAACATACAAATACTACAAGCCCAACAATGACAAATGTACATATATGGGAGATTTTAGTTTTCGAGATTTTGATATTGCGATATTTCGTTATGCAAGATTTTGAAAACAAGATTTTAAAAAGCGGGAAACAGGTAATGGTGGCTAATGATTCAGACAAACAAATACTTAAGCTTAGTACGCTGCTCGAGCGAAACTAAATTTAGTAGCTCTCTCTCCAACTATTTGCTAAATCTCTACCTAAATTTTGAAATAGCATCTGTTCGTTGAAAATACTCTTCCTTCAAAAATTCATCGACGCGAAAAACTGTAATATTTTCGTTGCACTTTCTTTTTTCCTTGTCTTGTATTGCTTGATCTCAAATTTATCACTTTCAAAGGCTTCCTCATTCATTGAAAAACCTTCTTTTTATTTAAATACTTCTCCCGGGAAAGGCGAACCTATAACGCGTCATCAGCGCCCCGAGATTCTTGGAGATGTATGTTATCCTTAGATATTTACTTTTCCGCAACATAAAAATACAACAGAAAAAAAAACCAACATGATCTGTCAAAATTTAGCTTGAAAACAATGTGCCGAACCATTAATGGGCGCGCTAAATTGTGACAGATACATGCAGTACAGTCTGAAATGAAAATTTGATTTTTTAGCTAAAGCAGCGTAGATACTAAATTCGCTTAAATTCAGCTCAGCTAATTTTTGGAGAGAATTTTGTAAAAGCGAAAATTTCAATCTCTACCAGGAACTATTAAATTAATTTTTAAAATTAGTCATTTCTTTTTCTATACGAAGGCTCGATATTGAAATTCGATAAAAGTAGTTCTAAAAAATAAATTCATTATATTGCAACTTGTCTGTTAGCGATTCTGTCAAAATAAATAAAACAGACTTACCTTGGTCTGCAGAAACATATTGTACAGTTGTTAATACGCAAATACTAGTTATTAGTATCCCCAATCGAACGTTGCTTTCCATTTTCTCTGTTTTCGTGGAATTTTGTTGTTGGTTTTATTTTATTATTAGAACAACACTTATAAAATTATAAGAAATACTTTTAATAAAAAAAAATTACAAATTAAAAAAAAATACTGATATAAATAGGATAAATAAAACAATATTAGACCACCGAGAATTTCCGTTTCACTTATTCACATGCATACATCAATTTTAACGTATGTTTGGGTTTACATTGAACTACATCCAGATGTATCGGCAAATTTGATCGAAGACAACATTTTTCTTTCATAAAAAAACGCTACCGACTGTTTGACTGTAGAAATATCGCGGACCAGGTGTTTTTTATCATAACACAGCATCGATCGAATGGCAAAACATAATTTGTGGCATATTTTTTGAAGCTGCGATATTTCCAATTTTCGGTGTCAATGACATTTTAAAGGTTCTGTCACTCTGAGAGATGATACCGGTGCGTGTGTATCATTTATTTCTGGTCTGCAACAGTGCAGTGTGTGCATTCTGTAAAGGAAATAAAACGATTTAATAAAATCAGAAGTAAATTTAGCATTAAAAAAAAATGTTGTTCTAAAATATATTTATTTTTAATGGTTAATAATATAGCATTTTAATGGCAGGGTTAAAATTTGCGAACTCACAATCGAGAATCGACAAATTCTGAATTCGTTATTTAGTTTTGATCTATCTGGTCGGCAGCTTCTGTTCTCGTAAAGCGGTCTTAATTAATAAAACTTGTGCGATATGACATAAAAAAAACTGCATTTTTGGTATACAAACTGACTGTACAGTAAATAATAGGGACATACATTATACACAAATAATAAAAAAAAATATAGAATATAATATATACCATAGATACATTTCTTAAATTAATTATACATTACTAGCGGACCCGGCGAACTTGTCTCGCCCCAATTTAACGCCTTCAGATAAACACCAGACTCTAGAGTGATAATAAAACACAGATAGTTCAAATTTCAATGTGATTTATTTGAATGGAATCGAAATCAGTAGAGAGCGATGTGATAAACAATATTTTTCGATTTGTTTTCCGGCAAACAAACAACGAACACGGTTTGCCAACACGCGAACAGGCAACGTACAGCTGACCGTGCGAAAAAGGGAAATTCGAGATTAATACCACAGACTTCCAAAGATTGGTCTTGAGATTATTATTGATTGTCATCGCAAAAGCCAATCGAACGGGGAACTGAATCCCCTTGAATTGGAATGGAAGATCAGTTGGAATAATCGGAATTCGTGGGATATGGACTTCCTCTCCTTTGAATTTGCCCTTGATTATCGTCGCTTGAATGACATTGTTCATCAGTTTGTCGACGGACAACCGCGTACCGTTGCACAATTTCGGATGATTCAGATTCCGCAACATGATTATGATCGATCCCACCTTCAGCTGTAAATTATGCGGTAGAGTTCAAAAATTCCGTCGGATAGTGGTCGCTTCATCCTCGTAGGTCACGCTGTCAATGGATTTGTACGAATGCAGTTCTCCAGCGATTTGACTTTGAATAACGGAATTCAAGCTATCGACGCGACGTCCCTTTTCTTCGCTGCTAGTATTGTTCACTAATCCAATCGAGATTTTTATAATTTTGTGCAATGGCGGGAAACACTTTGGTGATGAGTTCCTCCTTCGACGATGTGGACTCGCAAAAGATTTCCGGGAACGATATCAATCCAGTCGCAACATCAACGGGAATTTGTCGATTGCCAAGCGCCAGCAAAATGCACGCCAAACATCTTTTATCACAATGAATTTCACAATTATCCGAAATTTTCCAAGCTTCACAACGAATTTTCCACCAAAATCCAAAATCATCAAATCATGCGATAAAATGCAAAATTCCGTTAAAAAAAAATAATTAAAATTTTTCGCGTTTTTCGGAATTTCCCGAGTTTTCTACTAAGAATTTTCTATTTTGCCGGGGAGAGTACGATAACTACGGCGCCAAAAATTGATACCGGTATTTTGTAGAGGGGTTAAATACAAGCACTTTTTACTATGGGGGGGTCTATCTTACTCCGTTTAGGCGGGAGGGGTAATTTAAAGAAAATGATACTTTAAATGAAAAAAATACATTAAAAAACAATGGCAACACTTATAATAAAAGACTATATCATTTTAGAAAGCCCAGAATCTGTTCTTTCATATTATTTTTAAATCAAGTTATTCCCTTAGATAGTTTTTGAAAAAAACAATTTCAAACTTGAAATTTTAGGACAAAAATTGAGGTGAGTAAAATAATTTTGGCGATGAAAACTAATGACGGATTTATGTAGAGGAGTTAAATACAAACATTTTTTACTATGGGAGGGGGGGGCTATCTAGCTCTGGTTAGGCGGGAGGGGTATAAAAAAGTATAAATAAAATTAAAATAAAATATTTAAAAAAAACAATGGCAACACTTACCACAAAGAACTATAGTATTTTTCAAAGCCAGGAATCCGTTATAAATTGTCTAAAACGCAAATCAGCAAAATTTTGTCTACCAATGTGAAATTTCTGGCCAGAGACTGTATCTGAAGAATGTTGTTGATATTGGGTAAACTAATATAATTAAAAGAAAGTTTGCATATACTCAGCCTTGCACCCATCCCAAAATCCAACAGTGACCCCAAGCAGGGGGGTTGCAGGGGGGCAGCATGCCCCCCCATACGCATTTCAAGGCGCAAGGGTAGCAATTTGTACTCTAAGCGGAGCGACATATAAAAGTAATTTTCAATTTTCTCAAAAATTAGAAGACATAAATCAATCTGGTTTTAAGTGTTCGACTAAGAATTGATTTAGGCAGTAAAAACTACAAACAAATTAAGTATCTATTTGCTCAATATTGAAAAAATCAGCATAAAACTTTTTTTTTAATTTTTTTCCTAAAATTTCAAGTTTGAAAGTATTTTTTTCAAAAACTATTAACAGCTATAACTTGATTTAAAAATAATATCAAAGAACATATTCCTGGCTCCCAAAAATCCTAAAGTCCTTTATTGTAAGTGTTGCCATTGTTTCTCAATTTATTTTTTTCATTTTAAGTATTATTTTCTTTAAATTGCCCCTCCCGCCTAAACGAAGCCAGATAGACCCCCCCTCCCATAGTAAAAAATACTTGTATTTAACCCCTCTACAAAATACCGTTATCAATTTTTGGCGCCGTAGTTATCGTACTCGTGCCATTTTGCCATTCGAAAAGCCATTCCGGAACAATTGCACACAAAATTCCATACAAAAAATCAATTTCCGATTTCTCAATTGACGAATTACTATAAATGTTTGCCACCATTTTTTATATATATAGAAGATTTCAATAGAAAAATCATAAATAATAAAGGGTCCGCCAAATAACTTTTTTTTTTGAAAATGCTATAAAAAAAAACTACTGAATATTTTCTCAAATTTCTTTTTTTATTTGAAAGTACAATCCTTCCGGTTAATAATGGAAAATAATTTCATTCACCAATGGCTTCACGAATATTGTCCTTTAAAGCGTCAATTGTCTCTGGCATGTCGGCGTAACACTTATCTTTTACGGCACTCCACAAATAATAGTCCAACGGTGTCAAATCGCAGCTCCGCGGTGGCCAAACGACATCAGCTCTGCGGCTGATAATGCGATCTTCAAAAACAGGGCGCAAAACATCGAGTGTAGCTTCGGCTGTGTGGCACGTAGCGCCGTCCTGTTGAAACCAAATGTTGCCAATATCCTCCTCTTCAATTTTTGTGAACAAAAATTCGGTCAACATGGCCCGATAACGATCGCCATTGACTGTAACGGCCACTCCTTGCTCATTTTCGAAGAAAAATGGCCCAATTATGCCTCTGGACCAAAATCCGCACCAAACAGCAATTTTTTTGGGTGTACGCACTGTTTTTGGCTTTTCACGCTTTGGTTTATCGATGAGGATGCCAGTTTCTTTCACTTTTTTCACAAGATAACGAACATACGGAGCTGACGGTGCTTCTCTTCTTCCAAAATCCGTACGCAATTTTCGCACACATTCTGCAACATTACCATGATTTTCAAAGTAATGTCGCAATATTTCCCAGCGGTGTTCAAGCGTATACACAACCATATTCGTTCAGCGGAAGGATAAAACTAATTATCAGTCAAATCAGACATGAGCTAAGTGTTACCATTCGCGAAATAAGCACTAGTTGAAAAAAAACGTTAGATGGCGGCCCTTTATAATACAACCTCGTTAATTCGGAATGTTTGGGGGGAAGGTCAGAGTCAGACCGAATAAACGAATTTTCCGAATTAATGAGAGATTTTTTTATGCACTCAAACGCGTCTCTATTGATGAAAAAATGCAAGAACATTAAACCAAAAATTATTTTAATAACACAAAAGATCGGAAATAATACATAAAATGTATTCTAATTCATTTTTGTAACTGTGTCAATGGTACTGGTGTTTTCCCAAACAACATCTAAATGTGGATGAAATGTAAATGAATGATTTTATTATTGTTCTACCCAAAAATTACTTTTCACATTTTCCAATAAATTGTGTTCATTTGCATTATTTATCTAAGTTCAAAATACACTCATACCTCGCTCTAAGGCGAGTCTGGCCATCGACTTTGAACAAAAAACCCGAGGCTGGGAGACGTCAAAATGTTTGTTTGTTTTGCAAGTGTTTTTACTTAGGATTTAAAAAATGTGTATATTGAGAGGAAGACCAGTGGTCGATTTTAAATTTTTGGTAGATTATATGTTTGTCTGCATAGCCCATTCTGAAACCCTGTGTTTCTAAGTTCAATCTCAATATGTACTTTGGGAAATGATTCGTGGGTATTATGTAAAAAAAATTATACAGTTAATGTATATCTCCAATGTGAATATCATTTGCCGAGAATTTAAGAAAAGGCTTACTTTGGTGTAGGTACCTTGACCCAGGCTAACCCAAATATTTCTGCTAATACTGACTACAGAAACCTTTTTTTAGAGGTTTAATTTTAGAAGATATGACATCACTTATAATGTAATAATAAAACCGCATTTTGAATACTGTTCTTCAGTTTTATATCTGTGTAGCGATTTTAAATTACTTAGATTACAACGCTTGCAAAATAAGGCGATGAGATCAATATTGAAATGTAATAGATTCACCTCAATCGATTTAATGTTAGGTATGTTAAGAATGTTAAAATTTCTTGTTAATGTCTTGTGTTTTGTGTTTAAAATTAAAAACGATCTCCTACCTATTTATTTAAAAAAGCACTTGATTTATGTTAGTGATGCACAGCCATATGAATTAAGAAATCGCGATGATTTTCGTTTGCCTAACTATCTTGCAAATTCTACTCAAAACAGTATTGTATATAAAGGTTGTCAATTGTTTAATTCCCTTCCCCGTGAAATAAAAGCGGAAACAAATTTTGTAATATTTAAAAGAAAATCTGTTAAATTTATTCAATGTAATATTCCCTATAGTAATTAACGTCATTATATTAAGTACAAGAATGTAACTATTTATAAATTGAAATTATAAATAGCAGAAGAACTGCTAAATTAATAAACTAAACTAAACTAAACTACATTTATGTACATACTTTTAACTGCGTTTAATTAAAATCACCTTTTTGGTCATTAAAAAGTAAAGATGAAAACAAAAGACAACTAACTTGTTTATTTATATCTACAATAGACATTAAATAAACCGGCAACCGGGCCACCCGCTACATTCGAACTCTGATTCGATTTTTTTTAAAGTCGGTAGGTATAAAACATACAATTAAAAAAGTGGTACCCACAGAAAATATGTTTCATGTTGATTAAATGATTATTAAGTCTTAAGTTATGTGTAGACAATCCAATAAACTGCCATTCAAGGCCAAATCATGAACAGAAACAAACCGCTGAGCCACTACACCCACGATGTGTCTTATGTAGACACATAATTGAATAACATTAAAATTGTATTTTTGAATTAAATTTTATTTGTATAACTGAACAATTCTATCAAACCCACTCTACATGTTTGTCCTTTTAGTTATACTAGCTACTGGGCGCAGTAGCACAGTGGTTAGTGTGCTGGACTAATGTGCGAGGGATCCCAGGTTCGATCCCCGGAAAAACACAAATTACATCTTAAGGTTTTTTCTACTGCGCCACCTCTCGCGAACGTCTGACAAACATCCGAGATGACTGTCCTGAAAAAGCTTCTCAATTCAGCCGTTCGGACTTCGGACTCGGCAAAAAATTGGAGGTCCTTTCTCACACAAACGAATGGTTGCGAGGAGCTAAAGCTAGGCCTAGGGTGTCTAGCTGCCTGTTGCGCCACCTATTTATTTACTATAGCTACTCATCTATGCGTCGTTCGCCACACGGGTAAGTAACGAAATGTCAAACGCTTTAAACTCCAGTACATTATATAATTTTCGAACTTATTTCTTAAAAAAAGTTTTTCATGAAAATAACATTACTTTATTTAGAAAATGTAGCCGTGTCCAGAATGTCAGTAGAAACATTCAAAACTCAAGTCGTCCTAAAAACAAAAACAGTTGTCGTGGTTAATCAAGCCATGCGACGGCTGCCTGATGTCAGACTTTTATGAACTAGAGTTTTAAACATCCCCAGTTAAACGGCATTCAGTCAGTATCTACAGACAAATGCGCCGGACGAATAGAAATTGCATTACTTTACAAACTACTGGAACTGAGGGTGGCGACTATTCCTAAATCATCATAGGTATCAACTATACTTAATCTATACTAGTCTGGAAAAACGAATTCAAAAAAGGTAAAGGGTTGACTACTGGTGCCATCTTCCAAATTCTTCAACAATTCAGTTTAAAACTTTAAACCACTTTAGTATAGGTAGTAATATAAGGCTGTTGCTATTCGGCCGTTGTTCGGGACACATCTATGTAATGAAATGTCAGCTAAAGCGACGGCAATTAGGTACATTATATTGAAAGGATTATGACCGTAAGTCCATAGAAAACGCTTTAATCATATAAGACAAATTCACGTCGTGTGCTCCAAATCAGCACGAGAGGTTACATACATAAATCGATACATCTTAATGATTCGACAGGCCCAAAGCAGACCTTGAACAGAAGTGTAAGGAGTTGTCTGCAAGATGTCGTTACATACCAACAACACCAAATAATGCAAAATTTGTTAGACATTAATTGCAGGTGGATAAAACGTTTGGTCAATAATGATGTTTTGACAGACTCATTTATTTGCGAATTTACACATGGTCTTGGCTCTTAGGTAGGTATGTATGGAGTAATAGGTAGGTATGAATAAATGCAATCTCCCAACATGTCAGGAGCAGGACACGAACACTTTTGGCAGAAACTTTGCCCACTTTTATTATTCATTTGTGGAATTAGTTTAATCAATTATTATAGATATCTGATCCTTCTAATTAATTCGCAAATCCCTCTGTGAGCCACACAACTGGATAAAGAACATTAGGTGACATCTGATACAGCACAGGTATACATACAATATGTAATACCTGTATTTTGGTATTTAAAAAAGAACAAAACGGAGAGCGACTAGCTCTTAGTCAGTACAAAGCAACCCATAACAATAACTTATATGAAAATTAATGCAATGCAAAAGGCACACACAAAACAAACTGAAATAATATCCTTTAAATGTCAGCAGTATTTTTGAGACTTGTAATAAAACGACCAAGCATAAACAAAATATTTCCCACAACAGAAAACGGACCGATATTCAAATGGATAAGGATATATTTGTTTGGAGAAAAGGAAACATTTTAAAAGAATAATAAATCCTTTTAAAACATAAATTAAGGAAATAGAGATGATGGTGGCGTGCAGTACGGTGAACTCAAGGGGTTCTTCGTCTAAGAAATACCACCTCTCCCATTCCCTTTATCAAATTTCCCTTAGGTATTTAACGTGTCTACTCTACTCTTTACCTTCTTTTAGCAACAAAAGCACCACCACAACCGCAACCAGCAGAAGATGAAGACACTAAATCCAGCGGCAAATTAATTAATCCACAATGTTAAAAGAAAAATGATGATATCGTTGTTCTTGTTCTCGTATCCATTCTTATTATTGTTTAAACAATTTTCGTATTTTTTTTTTGTTTATTTAACTGAATATTTATTGGTAGGATTTTGATTCGGAATCAAGAAAAAAAAAATAAATCAATTTGTTTTCAACACTCTTCAACTTGAATGCCTACCACAGACACATACGCACATCGGAAATATGGCAATTTAACTTTTTCTTGTATGCTCAGAACTGCTTACCAGTGAGAAAATCTTTCTTTTTAAATTTTATTCACAATTACGGATAATATTTACACTCTTGATAATTTTTTACACTTTGTAAGCAGTTTAAATGAATATTTATTACACTTTCGTTAGTTTTTCAGTCAAAAATCGCGACGAATCACGAAAATCAACACCGAATACACAACAAGAGTTCATTGCGACATTCTTTTAAACAAATCTGAAATTTTTCTTGGATTTGTACAGCGTTTGTCTTGTTTTTTTGTATGTTTACTAGTCGCGTGCATAAGAAAAGATCCGCACATATATTGTGCATTGGAAAACAGAGATGACATTACAAGTAGCACAGTGCATTAGATATATTTCCCATCCTTCCAAGTTAATTCATTGTATCCTCCTCGCTCTCGCTACATGTCGTATTTCATATTCTCTTTCTCTTTCTCTGCACATCGACCACATACGATTGGAGCAGCGTATCTGATGGAATCATACAGACTAAATGAAAGTAAAAAAGGTGCGCATTCAGTGCACTTCAGAAATGGATTAGTTTTAAGCTACGATTAGACTGTTAAGCCTGGTACGCTGCTGTTTCGGAACGAAAAATCCCATAAAAAAGTGACAGAACAAAAAATTTCTCTCTCCTTTTCGTTTTGCAGTACGCTGCTGCCGCGAAATTATGGTGAAAAGTGGATAATTGTAATAGATTGCTTGGTACAATTCTCCACTCTCTTTTCGCACACAATTTATTGTCCGGGACATTAATTGCTTGTGAAAATTTGACATTTCGTTTTTTTTGGGTTTTTTTTTTTGTAATCTCACGACTCACGAAGTGGACGGTCCTTTTACTATCAGTAGACTAGTTAGTATTTAGCATACCTTAAGCATATCCGTGAGGTTGTAAACAACGTTTTTTGTCAGCTGATGATGAACACTTCATTAATACTTTTGCGTATCAAAATTCAAAAATAGCAACAGTCCTCTGTAAATTGCAAATAAAATGAGAAATAAAAACTTTTTATCCGTTTTAAATAAAAATTGTGTAACTCTCAGCAAAAATGTGTCCGCTTTAATCTTTGAAGACATTTTTGTTATTAATAAAATTATCTTAGCTCTCACTGGCATGCGACAACGAGCAGGTAACTCGCTGAATTCGACGTAATCCCTAGTTCTTCGCTTTTGCTGCACTGATGGTACTGTGCTTATGGTGGTGGGTCATCTTATTGATAGGCGTATTTTTTTGAGAATCTATAGCTAGCTCACTTTTACTTTTACATGCAAAACTGTTATACTCAGTTTTGGTTTTATTATACTCGCTTTCCAAAAAAATAAGCCTAGTGTCAGCTGATGGAATATAACAGGTTTAGTAGCATGTTTCGAACAATTTGGGTGCTGTGCTACCGAACATCAAGTGATAAAGAGCAGACGGCTAGTATGCAGATAAAATATTGTTACATTCGGCTGGGATTCGAAAAGATAAAACACTATTCTGTTTACTAAACTTTAATAAATCACTTTTATTACAAGACAATATCACTTAAAATCAACTTTTCCGCTTATTTCAATCTTTTCCACTTATTACAATCTTTTCCACTTATTTGAAATCACTACCGATACTATTCGAACTTTGCTTTACACGGTTTAAAGATAAACTGTCCTCTCGTCGGATTTCGCAACCCTTTTTATACTCCCCACTAAAGCTTCTCGAATATTCTATACTCCAACCGGAACAATCGAGAATGTACTAGTTTCGTTTTAGACCATTCACCATTCGTTGAGTTTGGAAGATTCGAAGTTTCAAAGTTCCGTTGAATAAGTTCGTCTACTTTCCATTAGATGGCGTTGTGGTCAATAAGTAGTACTTTTCAATCCACACTACAATATCCCCCTCTTAAACTTGTTCGTCCCGAACAAATGCGTCAACATTTTCCCCAATGTAACGGTGAAGACGATCCACATGGACAACTTTAAGTTTACCTCTTCCTCGTTGGATTCGATAGACCACGTCGTTGATTCGCTTGACTACTTTATAGGGCCCCTCCCAATCTTGTTGCAACTTAGGCGACATACCTTTTCTTCTATGGGGATTGTACAGCCATACCAGATCTCCTTCCTCGAATCCTGTAGTTGTTGCTTTGGCATCGTACCTCGTCTTCATGCGGTCGCTGGCTATCTTGATCTTATCCCTAGTTTTTCGATGCACGTCCCTGATGGTTTCTCTGAGGTCCGCAACATAATCGTCCTCATCCTTGGGTTCCTCAGTGGGAGATCCGAACATCAACTCACTAGGTAGCCGGACTGTTCGACCAAACAGGATTTCAGATGGTGTATGCCCCGTAGTATTATGCACAGCATTGCGATAGGCTAGTAGAAACATTGGAATCTGTTTATCCCAATCCCTCTGGTCGTCGCCTACAACCTTAGATAGGTGTTCATTCAAGGTTCTGTTGAAGCGTTCTACCATCCCATCTGATTGTGGATGGAGCGGCGTTGTTCTCGTCTTTTTAATCCCAAGTAACTGGCATACTCCTTGAAAAATCCTGGACTCGAAGTTTCGGCCTTGGTCCGAGTGCAATTCCAGTGGTACACCAAATCTGCTCACCCAGTTGAAAACAATCTGCTCTATAACGGTTTTGGCTTCTTGGTTAGGGATAGCAAATGCTTCTGGCCACTTACTGAAGTAGTCCATAACCACGAGGATGTAACGATTTCCGTTAATCGTTTCAGGAAACGGTCCGGCAATATCAACAGCAATTCTTTCGAAAGGGGCTCCAGCATTGTATTGGTGCATTTTGCCTTGAGTTTTCACTCTCGGGCCTTTGCTGGCCGCACACGTTACGCACTTTCTGCACCAGTTTTTTACATCATCCCTTGAGTGGACCCAGTAAAAACGCTCTCGCACCTTTTCGAGCGTCTTATTTATTCCCAAGTGGCCTCCAGATACTCCATCGTGCAGTTCCTTTAGTACTTCACTTACTTTCGACCTGGGAACAATAATCTGCATCACGAACGACTTTCCATCAGAGCTTTCCCATCTTCTTCTCAAAATGCCGTCCTCCACATGAAGAGAGTCCCATTGCGCCCAGTATGCCTTCAGCTCGGGGCTCCTATTGGATATCTCCTGCCAGTCTGGTTTTCCCTCATGCTCCTTCCAGGCGAGAATCGGCTCGATATCCGGATCTTCCCTTTGAGCCTCCCGGATCTCTCTCGCACTCCAGCCGTGCATGGGCTGAGCTCTCAGCCTTTGTACTGAAACGGCATCTTTTCCCTCCTGACGCACGCAATGTTTGCAATCGGCTTTGCAAGGCCGGCGTGAGAGAGCATCTGCATTAGAGTGAAGAGTTCCCTTTCGATGGTGTATCTCGTAGTCATACATCTGCAGCCGTTCGATCCACCTCGCGACTTGTCCCTCAGGATTCTTAAACTGCAGCAACCACTTTAAAGACGCATGATCGGTGCGAAGAATAAATTTGCTCCCATAAAGGTACTTGTGGAAGTGTTTTGTCGCCAGGACTAAAGCGAGAAGTTCCCGTCTGGTCACACAGTAGTTCCTTTCTGGCTTGGAGAGAACTTTACTGAAGTAGGAAACTACTTTCTCTTCACCATCATGCACTTGCGAAAGGACGGCTCCAACTCCCACATTACTAGCGTCTGCGTCCACAATAAATGTTTTTCCAGGAGAGGGGTACGCTAGTATGGGGGCGTCACACAGTTGCTGCTTTAGTTTTTCAAAGCTCTTTTCGCACTCACCTGACCATTTAAATTGTTTTCCCTTTTCCGTCAGTTGATGCAAGCTCTTCGCAATCCCGGCAAAGTCCTTCACGAACCGTCTGTAGTAGGTCGCAAGTCCCAGGAAGCTCCTCAGTTGATGTTTGTCTTTGGGAACCGGCCAGTTTTTCACTGCTTCGACTTTCTCTGGATCAGTCCTGACTCCTTCGGAAGAGATGATGTGTCCGAGATATTTTACTTCTGGTCTAAAAAGAGCACACTTTTTCGGGTTCAGCTTCAATTGCGCGCCTCGCAGTCTCTGGAACACTTCCTTCAAGTTGTCTCGATGTTCTTCAAACGTTTTTCCCACCACGATGACGTCGTCCAGGTACACCAAACAGGTTTTCCACGTTAGTCCCAGCAAAACCCGCTCCATTAGCCGTTCAAAGGTGGCTGGAGCATTGCACAGTCCAAATGGCATTACTGTGAATTGCCAGAGCCCGTTTCCTGCTGTAAAAGCTGTTTTCTCGCGGTCTTCGGGATGGATCTGCACTTGCCAGTAGCCACTCTTTAAATCAATGGTGGAAAACCATTTAGCGCCGGATAGTGTATCCAGGGTATCGTCAATCCTTGGCAGAGGGTAGCTATCCTTTTTGGTGACGTTGTTCAGCTGACGATAGTCGACACAGAATCTCGTGCTGCCGTCTTTCTTCTTAACCAGTACAACCGGTGACGCCCATGGACTTTTCGAACTTTCAATCAGTCCTTCCTTTTCCATCGTCGACACCATTTCTGCAACCTCCGTCTGCTTAGCCAATGGTAGTCGTCTGGGAGGCTGACGAATAGGTCTTGCGTCTCCTGTGTCGATTCGGTGTTGTACGAGATGTGTCCGACCATACTCGCCGCTCTTCGAAGCAAATATATCAGCGAACTCGTTGATTAGTTCCCCCGCCATTTCTTGCTGCTCCTGATTCAACTCACACTGTCCAAATATACTCCTTTTTATCTCTGCCATTTCCGTGGATGTAAGAGGTTTGGTAGGACCCTCATTGGATAATTTTGTGACCGCAGTAATTGGTACGCACTTACCGACCACTTCCCCTTGCTTTAGTTTCAGGCTGCTATGTTCGACATTTAGGACTCGTACGGGAACCATGTTGTTTTTAGGTTCTACAAGCATCTTTCCAACGACGTAGTTTTGATAATGATTTTCTGGATCTGGCTCAACTAGGTAGAATCGGTGGCTCCCAGGATCACCTTCCAGTTTTGTCCAAATAAGTGTTTCTGAAGAAGGTGGTAATATTTCGTCTTCACTCATGACTGTCCTTAGAGCTGTGACATGCTCGTTCCCGTAAATCATGGGAATCTCGACGTTCCTGTACTTTAGTACTTGCAAGCCGATGTCCAGTACTACATCATGTGCCTTCATAAAGTCGATTCCGATGATGCATTCGTCACATATATCGGCCACTAGGAAGGTATGGGAGAAGACTAATCCCGCAAGATTTATTGTTAGCAGTACTTCTCCATACACCTTTGCTGTTGCTCCAGTTGCTGTTTTTAGACAGTAGCTGCTGGTGTTGTGCAGCCATGATTGGCGAACGATATCCCTCCTTATAATGGAAGCGGTGGCACCGGTGTCGATGGTGGCTACATACATTTTCTGGCCGATATGGGCTTCCACTGTTAAACTCTTGTTACCTCGTTTGGTTTGAGAAACTTGAATTGTGGTCCTGGGGGCGTCGATTCTAGAAACCAACTTCTGCACGTTTCCCGACTGATGATTTTGAGGAGAGTCATCCGCTGGACGCTCAGATGCCCCTTCATTACGACTCCTAGCGCTGCAGTACGGACAACTATTGTGTCTGGGTGGAGCTCTGCATTGTCGCTGTAGATGTCCAATTTTGTTACAGTTCCAGCAACGAATCGGTCCCCTGCGAGCGCTGTTCTGTTCTACGACGTTTGCCCTTTGGCACGAGCATTCGACGGTTGTCATCTCTCTCACACGGTGAAACCCTTGTGATGCTTGGTCAGCAGCTTTCATGGTCAGGGCAAATGCCAGTGCCTCAGGGAGAGTTTTCTTTCCAGCCATTCGTACAGCCATTTGCAGTTGTCGGTCCTCTATGGCTTGGATAAACGCCTCTACAGCCATTTCGTTGATGACATCCTCGCCGGCGTTGGGATACGACAAATGCGCCAGCCGTTCGATATCCGCTTGCAACTGCTGGAGCGTTTCTCCCCGCTTCTGGATTCTACTGCGCAGTTGCACCCTGTATACTTGCTGCATGTGGTCATCACCAAAGCGCATTTCGATAGCCTTCACCAATGCGTCGTAATTGCGTTGCTTTTCTTCAGAAATAGTTTGAAGCAACTCTGCAGCTGTGCCTCGTAGTGCTAGCGTTAGTGCGATGGACTTTTCCTCGTCGTCCCAGCTGTTGGTCATTGCAGCTGCTTCGAACTGCCGCTTATAAATTGGCCATGATGTTTGACCATCGAAAACAGGCGGTTGCATCTCCTTCCTTCTAGGGCAATCAGCAGAATATTCTCGGGCTTTCTGTTTCTTGACTTTGTCCAGTTCTCTAGCTAGGTTCTCGAAGTTTGTCTCATGCTCTCTTGCTAAGTTCTCGAAGTTTGTATCATGTTTTTGTAATTTTTGACTCATTTCGTCAAATTTTGTCTCATGCAGGTTTAACTTGTTATCAATCGCGTCGAATTTTACTTCTAGAACATTCTTAAATTCTTCCACGGAATCTTTTTGTGCAGCGACAATAGAATTCTTCTGTTCTTCTAGAGAATTCTTTTGTTCTTCTAGAGAATTCTTTTGTTCTTCTAGAGAATTCTTTTGTTCGTCTAGAGAACTCTTTTGTTCTGCGAATTTAGATTCAATAGAATTCTTTTGTTCAGCGAACTTAGATTCGATAGAATTCTTCTGTTCTTCTAGAGAATTCTTCTGTTCCGCGAACTTAGATTCCATAGAATTCTTCTGTTCTTCGAACTTGGAAAGAAGTAATGCCATCATAGCGGCCATGTCAGAGCCTGTACTTACTTGTGCTACTTGTTCTTCTGTCACTTCGAATAGCATGGATTTTGGATCTTCTCCCTCGCTTTCGACAGCTTCCTGCAGACGAAGTATGAGGTCACTTTTTCCCCCAGCAGTGGAGAGATTCCGTTTTTCCAGCTCAGTTTTTAACTGAGGTATGCTGAGTTGAAGTAATGCCAATGTGCGAACCATATTTACTATTTCACTTTTTTTTTTTTTTTTTTTTTTTTTTTTTTTTTAAATCTTTACTACACTTAGCACAGAATTCAATTTCACTTCACTTTATTTAGTCTTGTTTTTCTACTGCCACAAATTAGGTAATTCACTTTTTTTTTTTTTTTTTTTTTTTTTAATTCACTGTTTTTTTTTTTCACAACACTTCGCACAGAATACGTTTTATTTCACTTCTGACACCAATGTTACATTCGGCTGGGATTCGAAAAGATAAAACACTATTCTGTTTACTAAACTTTAATAAATCACTTTTATTACAAGACAATATCACTTAAAATCAACTTTTCCGCTTATTTCAATCTTTTCCACTTATTACAATCTTTTCCACTTATTTGAAATCACTACCGATACTATTCGAACTTTGCTTTACACGGTTTAAAGATAAACTGTCCTCTCGTCGGATTTCGCAACCCTTTTTATACTCCCCACTAAAGCTTCTCGAATATTCTATACTCCAACCGGAACAATCGAGAATGTACTAGTTTCGTTTTAGACCATTCACCATTCGTTGAGTTTGGAAGATTCGAAGTTTCAAAGTTCCGTTGAATAAGTTCGTCTACTTTCCATTAGATGGCGTTGTGGTCAATAAGTAGTACTTTTCAATCCACACTACAATATGTTTATTAATAAAAGAAGTTATCAAACGAACAAATCCACTATCCTTCCGCTAGTTAAACCATTTGTTAAATAGCGGATAGAGCTTTTTGCTTAATATGGCTGACAGAAGTTAGCCAATAAACAAAATCAATTACAACTATAAAAAATGTCATATAGCCTTCCAAGATTGCAATGCATGTCCATAAACGAACTTAATATTTTTCACTTCCAAATCGTTTGTTAGTTAATTGACAATGAAATTTCGACAATTTGGAATTGTCATCTGATTATCAATAGAAAATTGTGACGTCACGTGAACAAATAAATCTATAGGTTCACAGTTTTATAAAACATGTTAAATTTTCTTTTTTTAAATCAAATGAACAATTTAAAAAAAGAAAAAAATCGCTGTCGCTTCTTGTGTTTAGTCCGTCGAATCTGAGTTGAAGCTGTGGCAGAAGACGAAGAAAGCAGAAAATTTGCAAAATACAAAACGCTAAATTTGTATGAAGTGAATAGAACTGACTTTGAATTTATTTTGCAAAGGTTCAAACCATCAGTTGTAAAAAAAGACACATTCATTCGAAAAGAGATGGGACCTGTAAAAAGATTGACTTACTTACCTTGTAGTATATCAAAATGTGTCTATTCATTGACGCAAATCCTGGGCTAACAGTTCACAGTGGGATGTCAACTTCAAATATTATAATTTGGCATAATTCTCTTAAAAATCGGTAGGGTTACCAAGTATTTATTAAGATTTCATGAACAGAAACATGTAGACCGTAAACTAAATCCAAAAAATTAAATTAAATCTATCTTTTTCCACACCACCAAGGGGTAAGATATTTTATTTAAAGAGTTCCTCAGAAGGCCTAATCTCTTTTAGCGTAAAAATAAATTCACAGAAAATATGCATTTATACCGAAATATGCACAAATATACACTAACGAATATTGCTCAGATTGCTTAAGCTAAGAGTACACGACATGCCAAACACGACATACGCATGCCACTCTGACGTCATGGTTAGTCTTCTTTCTATCAAAATAATTAAAGGAGTACCTAAAAACTGTATGTCAAAATTCCACATAATCAAATTCATTTATTTGCTCTCAAAAGCTTTAAAAATCAAGAAAACCCGAAAGTTCTTTCACAAAATCCATAGAAAAACCCGTAATGATATTTTCGCAAATGAACCCTTTGAGGTGCTTAAAACACACACCAACACCACACATGTTTATTTTCTGCCATCGGCCCTCATCGACATCCTCATTCTGCCAGCCGTTGGGTGAGAGACTGGTCATGGTGGGGTGTATGCGCCTTTGAGGAAAATTCCTTCATAAACAGACTGCTCGTGGTGGGTAATAGTGCACACTAAAGTTTAAAATGAATGTAAGAGCCATAATGACCAAGTGTGTGCGAAGTGTAAATGACTCATCCTTCTCCTAATTTGAAACGGTCTTCTCCAATGATGCGCTGTAATATCCAGACTAGTCCTATTAGCAATGAAGAGGAGAGGCGACAAAATTCTATCTTTACGAAGGCTAATGCCCTGCCCATTGTGAAAGCTTTTGATTTGACGCTGTTTATACAAATAGTATAGGTACAACTTCAGCAGTTTTTCTGAAGAGATCGAATGGCTCTTCGAAAAGAACCGTCAGTTATATACTCCTGTTTAAAGCTTACCTTGGGGAACTTGGCCTTTCTCCAATTTTACAAAATATTAGCAGGCAGGTGTAGCATATTCCTAAGCCTTCTCAAGCCCTGCCATTCAGAGAGTGAATAACTTGCTGCTCATTTCCCGTCTTTGACTCGAACAGTTTCCAACACTTTTGGTAAGACTTTTCATGATAGAATTAATAGCGATACACCCTTTCTAAAAAAAAAAGGGACAATCACCCCGGCACGTAAAATGAAAACGATCGACTATATCGTTTTCAAAAAACCTGTCTCTAACATATCTGTGGCAACAGACAGAGACTGCTATTGTCAAAACGATATCGTTCGATCGTTTTCATTTTCCGTGATCTGACCCTAGGAAACTTTAATGACACATGACAACAATTGATAGATAACTCTTCCCCTATAGCCTTAAGCATTTTTTGCCGCATTTCATCCACTCTGGCAGTTACTTCAACCTTTAGCGATTTAGTCGTAGCCGTAGGACTATTTATCGCCCTTAAAACGATGGATCTGTCTTCCTCAGTGGTCTATTATGGATTGAAGAACTCCCAAGAGTGCAACGCAAGATGTCCTTTGCATTTGAATTTTTGGATTTGACTTCTTCAATGATATTTTACTTCCGTTCTCTATCGATGGCAGTGAAATTCTGCCACTTTTCGGTCCAACGACTGGGTATCACCAAATTGCTGCGAATCAGCGTCTCCCCAATTTAACAACACCCAACCCACGCTGCTGTTTTATTTCTGACCCTAGACCCCGTTGAGTCGGCCCAGTAAAGATCCACGCTCGTCCTGAGGCTGCTTTCTATTTTCGGACACCGTCCCACCTTTCATCCGCTCCGTATATAGAGACAACCCACGTCTGTCTTGATGTCAGCCTGCTGCATCAATCTTCCAGTATTGGCATGACTGGTTGATAGAAAATGTTCTCCTCTGTCTTTGAACCGAGGAAACCCATAACCAGTTGTCTTAAATGTTTGGCTGTTTTGCTCTGTTGAAAATTTTGCTAGAATAGCAATTCTTTTAAAAGAGACGATTGAGAGCGGGTTGACCTGAGCCGTATTTGACAGGTTTCCTGTGAGATTAGAATTTAGTCGACGGTTGAATAGGTCTTTCTTTAAATTATTTATGGTCATGGTCAATTGGACAACCTTAACGCTATCAATGGGTAGTGTTAATGTCAGTTATATTTCGTCCTCTCTTTGTTACAAATACGGAGGAATATTAAAACACATTCCACTCTTTTATTGATATCTTTACTTCCCCATTGTGTATGCTGTGCGTTAGCATTTATACCTAAGGCTCAATTGGTGATTGCTATATCAGTTCTCTTGATGGGTCATCCTCTTCACATGTCAAATACAGGAGTATACGGCGCACCACTTGCCTGCGGTTGTCTCGGTGAAGTTACCTTCTATACCAACATTACGTAGGTACAAATTTTTTTTAAATTCAGATGGAGTATTTGATGACCGAAAGTGACGAGAGCCCCCCAATTATACTTGATCTGGTAGTTCTTCATTCATAGCAGAACCAACCAATCAGTTTTTAAGCATTACATTAGATCTAACTGCGATGTACCGCATGCGGCAAAATTAGGTCCATACACACGTTCGTGTATCCACTAAATGGTCTTTGCTCCCCTATTGCCACAGGGTCAATGTTATACCTAAGTCAGTCGAAAAATGTGTTTCAAATCCAAAATGATTCAGACCGATAAGCCTGAAATCCTGCCTTCGAAAGAAATGCAAAAAATAGTACAGAATCATAAACGAAATCCCTTATAATAGAAATCAGTCACTAATCATTTTCAAAAGACCTACACAAGTCGTAGTGCTGAATGCCGTATCCAACCAAACAACCAACGCACCCCTATTGAAAGAAGTAAAGCAGTAAAGGATAAAGGACAAGTCATGCAAAATGTTAGGCATGTGAGTTAGCACGTTACGTTTAATATTGATTTTGTATGGGATGTACCAGAACTACTTGACCAACATAGCTCATTTTGAATACTAATCTGAAGAGGTAAAAATTGCATTTCGTTTGGGTGCTATCGTATTTTCAACAGACAGACCGACGGAAACGGACACAGAATTTATGGGATCTCCGGTGACACCATCTTGGTATAACAAATGTAATAACAAAGTAGGTATTGGCGAAACAAATTTCTTGGGAGGACTTCCGTACTCTGTACGTTTCCCTGGAGGACATTTTATTTTTATTTTAATTTGTAATAAAGTTAAGACTCCAATTTTGCTAACATATAATATTTATTTGTTAGCGAATAACTTAAGTGCGGCACTGCATTTTGACAAAATTCCTTGCAAACTGGTTAAAAAAATATTGTATTCCATTTCTTAGGAGTGTGTTTATATTATTATGTTAAGTTTTACTGCGTTTAGGTACTACACTAGCATTCCTTCGTTAGAAAAGTTGAAATACGTTTCTATTTTGTTTTTCGTTTTATTTTATGTTTAATTAATTGTTTTTATCTTCGCTAAGCTTTGACCAGTTGGACGGTTTTTTTACATATATTTCTTGCAATACCTAGTGTTTATTTTGTATTTTGTTTTACATTTGCATGGTGATACCTTAACAATTATATTTTCCATAATCACTTTAATTTTTATTTTGTATCTGGTGATTGTTTTCTGTTTTTTATTTTATTTTTTTCTTTATTATTTTTGTTGTCTCTATAGAAATGGAGAGAATATACTATAGTATCCAATCAAATGGCTCAAGGACGCAGAGAAGAAAATCTATATATTTTATATATATATATATATATATGTTGTAGACATAACAATATAAATGATATGAAGGGAACTTATTATTTATGTAAGTTAATGTGAAAAAAGATATATATATGTTGGGCACCGAAAATACTCTAAGCTATATATTTATTTCTCCTCTGTTTTTCTTTTTGCACAGGTATACGCATAATATTAATTAAAACATTAATAGTTATATTACATAAATTAGAACAATAAGAAACATACATTTAATTAGGAAAACATTTTTGATCAGCCATAGCAATTATTTTTTTTTAAATAAAATTTTAGGTAACCATAGAGTAACTTTTTTTAGGGTTGCATAAGAATAAAAATTGCTTAAACGATATGTTTTGCCCATGTTGGATTGGTAGCACATTCGAGGCGTTGATTTGGACTTTCGCCTATAATTGTCATTAGCTTACGCCCACTCAATCCCAAATTAAATTGCTTAGCTTAGGAATTGTTGGAGCGCCACCTATGTAAGTAGGAAGAAATACTTCGTATAATAAATGTATAAGCCTTTAAAGTTAACAGTGGTGATATGTTTTTTGCCAGCTCCGTATCTTAGCCGTTCGCAGGTTATTGCGATTCAACCTAGCCTTGTTATTCTCTATCGACTGCTTTCTTTGATTTCAGAACATATGTGTATACGTATTTAGCATTTTACTTTATCAGAATCAGAAATCGATCAAGAAGTCATTCGGTAATTGTTCCTAACAATGCAATAAGCCAACGATTGTATGTTTTGTATTAGAAACCAACAAATCACAAAATCTAAACAGCATAATAATAGGTACCTTCCAATGAGCCAAGATAGAATCGAGGAAAAACGTCAGTAACACCAGAAGTTGCATCCGCATCCACAAAATACCTATTCTCTAAACCTGATTACAACAATTTAAGTGCAAGTATTTCTGAAGCGTTATCCGTTCGCCTTTTCCAATAAAAATACCGGACTCCAGAGTAATTTCAATAGCAATATCAATACCACTCAGGGAGGACCGGAACAGTTCAAAGGAAATTTATCATTAAGGTAAAATAATTTGGGCGATTAACTCATTTTATCCTTTCGAGGCCCGAGGAGGAGATGGAATACTTCCAGCTCTATTACAAATGTATACTTATCTGCTAATCAACATTTTCGGGGCAAGCTTTGGGGATACTGTATACATAGCAAGAAAACAGAACGGAGGTCGTTGTCAACTGCATACTCAAGGTAGAATGGACACAGACCGTCAGAACTACCAAAGACATTTAGACATGAACTTTCCTCGAATAGTTTGTGTATTTATTAATATCATCTATTAATTGTGGTCTGAAATTTATAATTTAAAAAAACGAGTGTTGAAATATGAACATTAGCGGTCAACTTGCAATCGATTACCTATGTATAAAAAAACATATAAATTCCATTCTTTACACATGTTTGCCGATAGCGATGAATTTGTCTAACAGGCCTCCAGAGATTCTGATGATTTCAACCTCATATAAATATGAGAGAACATTATTAGAAATAAAAAAACATCAATCAAAAAATAATATACAAACCTGTGCGACTGTCTTAATCCAAACTTCTGAAAAGCTGAATTTTATTACTCATACCAATGCATCAACGATAACTCATAATATACTTTTTTTTTGAGTCAGCTGCGTTCTATACGTTTCTAGACATTTAGATGAGAAGATGAAATAGGGTTGGGAATCTGTGAGATGGAAACCTTCACTTGCCCGAATGTGTTACCTACATGCAGGTAACTTTGAAAACGAAAGACAATCACCCCTATTGTCGTTGTCGTCTGTCGCAAACTACTGTCGACATTTGTCGTGTCGAGTCGTTTGGAATTTGGTATTGCATAACTGACACGACTCGAACTAAGCCACATGTGGTTTGACATTTCAGTCGACGAATTTATATTTGGTCATGAATGGCGTTGAGATGTTTTTTGAAAGCAGTGACGAAGAAGGAAACAAGAAAAAAGAGCTGGTAAAATTCGATCAAAATCAAATCAATTGGCAAACATTGTTTTAATAACAATAAGTATTTTCAGATTTAAAATGTATTTTAGACTACCGAAGTCGAATGTGATCCAAGACATTTCAGAAATAAGGCTATGTCGTTCCAGTCCCATTGCCGATTAACATCACTTTTGTTAGCCTCTCATGAATGATTTTGAAAAAGGAATATTTTTCTCCATTTCGTTCACTATAAGTAGAAATTGTCATTTATTTGTTATCTCCATTCTCCAAAATAACTATAATTGTCTTTTAGTTGATTAAAAATTAAGTACACATACTTTTTTAATACTTTATCATACAGTCGTCTGCAAAATAGACGACAAAAATGTATTATTTCCACGACAAACGTCGTCACAAAAAGCTTCACGCAATACCGATGATACAATCCACATTTTTCAGACGCCATTTGTCGTTCGTCGCCGCGACAGAAGTCGTTTATTTTTAGTCGCCAATACCAAACAGTCGTGTCCTTTTTTTAAGAGTCGTAAACGACAACGACAATAGGGGTGAACTTATGCCCCTTAGTTGAGTTGTCACTTGGTTTTATTTAATTCAAAATTCGGTATTGTCCGTATTGTAATACACAACCTTGATAGAAAAGTCGTCTGTCAAAACACAACAAAGATGGTTGTGGTGTATATATTAGAGGAGTTTTGATTTTGTCTCGGATGTGCTTTCGTGTTCAATAACTTCGACATGTAGTTATAATTTTATAATATTATTAAGAACCTAACAAATGGTAAATAATTATTTTCCGTATACAAAACACAACCTATTACTGTGCAAACATCATTTTTCCCAACGCCTCCGACACAAATTACTTGTCGTAGAAAAAGAGGTCAGTTTTTCCGTTTCATTCGGATTCAGAGATAACTAATTTTACGAATTTCGAAATTCGTAGCAGATTTTCCACTACGAATGGTGTATTGTATTTTTCGAGATTCATAGGGTATTTTCGATTACGATGGAATTCGTGAATATATTGCTTTTTCCAAGGTTAGCCCATTTTCACTTTACAAGTGCGTTGGTGTTTCGTATAAAGAGGTGAATCCAATGGATCAATTGACTTATTATATATGGACTGCTAATGAAATGTCAGTTCATAAAAATGTTTCCCAGAAAATGACGCCAACATAAACTAGCGCTCTTGGTTCGGACCGAAAAATAAGTGAAACAAAATGGCGAACCATCTTTGATTTCTCCATAGAATGCTAGAGGCACCTTTTGGGCGTGAGAGAATTTGTGATATAAAACATTTAAAATTTAAATTGTTGCGTCACTGTTTACAGTAGATGGCATTGGAAAACGGGAGCCAATGCGGATTTCTCCATAGAATGCTAGAGAAACCTATTGGGCGTCAGTGAATTTGGCAAGTAAAACGGTTAAAATTGAAATTGTTGCGTCATTGTTAAAAATAGATGCCACTTCAAAAAAGTGTGAATTTCCAAATTATTCCGCTCCGAACCAAGAGGACCAGTGTCTACTAACAGTCCATATATAATATGTCAATGATCGGATCAGCCCCGATCTTGATACAAAACATTAACAACCTTAAATGGGTTTCCGGTATCCCACTTGGAAGTGGAAAAACATACAAGACTTGTTTGCAAGATACACGAATTTTAGAAAAAAATTGTTTGTAATTAAAATACACATCCACGGTAGATTGGCCTTTTTATACGATCTCTAAAAATATTTGTTTTCGCCTACAATCAAATGTATTAAACAGAAAAAAAAACACTATTCTGAGGGCCGCTTTCCAATGACATTCAATTTATTCCATTTATTTTGACATCGTTTAACCTTGAGAGGTAGTTTAAATGGAATACGTTTTGCATAGTTTGGAATATTACAACTACATAAATAGAAAAGCCTACGTTTGTATAGTCCCAATTATTTAACGAAACCCACACACTACTTCAGGTATTGCACATAACACATAATATTCACGTCAGCTAATTACGCTTATCAAAGAGTACATACATAAATGGAAACATATAAAAATAAGCACGTGTCAAAGTATAGATTTTACAGGTAAGCATTTGTTTGTTTAGTTTTTTGTTCAAAGAGATAAATTAGGTATGTTCTTTTATCGTCAAACACATATATATAAGTTTAGCTATACATTTATTATTTTTTTTATATATATACTTATTCACTTTATATATTTGTTTTGTTTTTTTGTTTCTGTTTCATATTTATCTAACAGTTCCGTTTTTAACGCATTTTTGTTTTTTGTTTGTTTTGCTAATGCTTAGTTTATATTATGCAGTGTATATTTGTGTGTTTTGTATTTGAAAATGAAGAGAAAACGTTAATACTACTTGCTATGCGGGTACATTCATATACTAGAGCTAAGAAAATCAACAAATTAACAATAAACAAATTAAGTAACTAAATGAGAGGAAAATTATTAATGAAACTCAAAAGGAAACACAAAATAAAAATCAATTAATTTTTTTTTCTTACACCTTATACTTTACTACCATAAACCAAAGGAAATAAAAAATAAAAATAAAAACAAACAATTTGTCTTACACCTTGTACATAATTTTATTAATAATATTTTGTTTTCTAAATTGAAATTATTTTGTCTTAAATTATTGTATATTATGGCAAACATCATCGCCTTTTAGTGTACATATATATTTTATATTCATATATATATATATATATGGTGATCGAGTGTAAGGAAAAGCACGGCATTTCTCGCCAGCGTGTGAGATTAAGGTTCGGGATAAGCTTTTAATTTTTATTTGTTTGATTTATACTTATACATATTTTTTTTTTTTTTGTTTTGTTTTATGATTTTAACTGATGGTCTCTTATAGAATATGAACCAATTCCGCTTAACATACATGTACTCGTATTGGCAATTTATTGCAAGTGTGTCTCATTTCAAATGCATTGATTTTTTATGTCCTGCATGATTAATGTATAAAAAAAACTCAAATTAAATACCCAACATAAAATTTCGAGTAATTCCGTGCTCACCATTTTTTTTTCTGTTTTTTTTTTTTTGATGCATCACCCTGTATACAATACAATTATACCAGCTAATGTTTTGTTTATATATTTTTTAAGCTAATTTGCATTTTTATTGTGTTCTAATAACTAATTAAAATTTTTTGTCTGTCACATTTCTTAAATTTTTGCATGAGTATGATTACACATAATGTTTACTTACATACATATGTATGCATAAACATAGATACAATTTTTTGAATTGCATTCTCTGAAAAAATTTTATGTTTTGTATATTTTACTTTGTTTTTTTGCCTTTTTGCCTTTTTGACCTTGTTTCTTCTTTCATTCATAATTAAATTTTGTTTATTTACATTGTTGAATTGTCCCACTCCAATTGGCTGACATTTTGATATTTACCATTTACAACTGGAAAAAAATTAAATCACACTAATTATAAAAAATGTTCGGAATTGATGTTCACCTACCTTCTTCATCTTCGGAATCCGAGTTTTCTGAATCAGAACTGTCTTCGGATACGACATCATTTTGCATGGGATTGATGGTGATTGTGAGAGCTGAATCATCCCAGACCAAGCTTTCATCCGCAATCTGTACACATTTGAAAAGGGACATATTTTTTTATACATAATATAATGAAAATTAAAAAAAAACAATTAGACACGGTAATATATACAGTCGCGAACGGCTAAGTGGAAAAATCGCCCAAGTGGAACGCGTTTCAATACCCCAAGACATTTCACTCGATTTCTACACAAATTTGTTCGTATAAGTGAAAAACGGATAAGTGAACAATTTTTCGAACCACGGAATGAAGTACATACATCAATGGCATATCGCTCTTCCAGTCCGACTGACATTAATGTCAGTCCAAATCTCATTTCGCTACAGGATAAGCAAACTTTGAAACACGCTTCTTGGAGGACTATATCCAGAGGACTACAACTTTCAGGGCAGAACTAACAGTCAGTATTTTAGGTTGCTGCTTTCTTAACGAAAGTATTTAATCATTTTTGTTTTCAAAATACCATGAATTTCCCAACTAACAATGCTTCTATTTGGGGTTCAGAAAGTCCGTATGTGTATGACATGTGGTGTCACATGACATATAGTCCGGAATTAATACACGAGTCATTTTCTGGTCTCTTGATTTTGTATTTTTTTTTTTTTTTTGTGATTTTTTAAAGTCTAAGGTTTACGCCAACAAGTCCAATACCATCTACGCCTTGCAAAAGTAAATATAGCAATGCGTCAATGAAATTCAGCCATAATTATATAAAACGGTCTGGGAAAATTTCGACAAAAGAGTGCTCCTTTACCAGCAAAGCCGTGGAGACCGTTTATGTGATATGCTATTCCATACTCTATGAAGTATTACTGAACTTACCTTAGGACAAGGTTGATGTCGATCAATATACTTGTGATTGCTGTTCCTTAAACGGGCGATTGATACGCCACACAATAGAATAACGAAGAAGACACATATGAGTATAATTAACATCGTTGGATGAGAATTTTGAGCTGAAATTAAAGAGAAAAAATTTTGAAAACAAATATTTACATAAAAGCTGGAGATCACTTACCTTTGTGCACAATAGCATGCACTCTTGATTTGGGCTCCTGGACATCATGTGAATGAATCATAGCATGCGCGAACATATTGGAATCTGTTTCGAGTTAGTGGAAATAATAAGAAGCTGTTTGGATTGATATTTCTTTAATTTATGTTTGCACTTACCATACTGCTGCTGCAATGGCTGCATGGGAAGATTTGGTGCCGTCGTCGTTGTCGTAATACTTTGTTTCGGATGCAGGACAGTAAGGGTCAAGGTAAATTCCGCGCTCTTGAACTGCGAATTCAATTGGGAGCATGACAATTTAAATACCCTGTTTAAGTAATAGGCCGGCTTCTTGTTGCTATAAACTAATGCTTTCAATACATCTAAGTAGTTCGACGTGGTATCATATCCAATCATCTCCACACCATCCTTGTTGATATTGGTCTTGATATCAAGTGTCGACGAAAGGGACTCGTCACCATCAACTTCGATTTCTTCATGGTCTGGGTTGAGACTGGGGAACACAATAACGCTACATGAGTCCAAGCTCTGGAGATTCGGTAAAATGCGTCCACCGGTCATGACGCTAATATTAACATTGCCCAAGATTCGAACACCTTGCTTAATCTCTGGATATGATACCAGGTGATTGGAATTGCCACTGATGACAATCTTTGCCTTATCTTCATCTGACAATGTTTTTTGTTGCTCTTCGGTATTAACCCCAGTTGCGCTTATCTTCTGAAGTTCAGAGAAGTCTTTGGTTGAAGCAGCGGCTGCAACCATTGAACTGGGTTCATTGACCATGATATAAGTTTCAACTGTTGGCAAGCGAACTGCGCTCTGGTTGATGCACATCATTGTTGCACGCACTTCGATGTTCCGTCTTCCAATTGTGGGATTTCGCTTGGTATTAATGTATTGAATTTTTTGTAAGAGACTCTCGATGTTCGCTTTGTTGCTGCCTTCGATATAAATCTCATTGAGCTGAGCGTTTGATTGTACTTGTTGATCAGCTTCCAATATCTTCTCTGGTGGTGGCACTAAGTGCTCAGCACAATTAGTGCCGCATTTGACATCTTCACTAGAGAGCACACTGTTTAGTGATAATTTAATTTCAGAAATATCGCCGCTAAAACCATGTCTCAGGCGATTCTCTGAGCTTTGATAGCAGGCACCAACTGTTAATGTTGTATTGACTCCATGCGCTGCATGCAGTGGCCAATCATCTATAACTTCTGGGTTGCTATGCCGATCCTCTACAGAATTCTCGAATTTCACGCCGTCAATGTACAGCTCAACTTTAGATTGGTCCACATTCAGCACATAATGATGCCATTCATTGTCACAAACTTGGGGAATCTTCCAGCGCCATTCTGCTGGGCTGAATATATTCAAATCACCTTCATTGAAGTTCTTGCGCAACAATAGAATCAATCGGCAATTGCGAACAAATAGAGCCATATGATGGCGATTCATTTCTGCAAGCAAATTTAATAAGACACGTAAAAGTGATGTATATTCAAGAGCGTTTGTGTGTACTTACTGTGGTCATCGGCGCTACAAACGATGTGCTCTTTAGCATGCTTATTGGATGTGGGCAAGCTGAAATGCCTAAATATCGTCACAATACTGAAAGGTCGTGACGCAAAATCATGTCGCAAAACCAAGCTGTCAGGCACAACAACACCTGATGATCCATCAAAATGAAAAACAGGCTCAAAACCTTCATCGTAGCTCAAGTCTTTAGTCCATTCCGTGCCACGAGGCAGCAGATCAACTAAAGAGTAACCTGGAGTACAGTTAGTCATGTCGCGATCACAGCCAAAAGATATGTGCTTAGTCTGAAAGGCAGAATTTACATTTAACATTTCACTATTTTCTCCCCCTTTTCAACTTACCTTCAATGCAATTGAAGTCCGTATACCCATACTCTCACCATTGCAATACATATCACATAACTCAAAGCGTGCATTCGGGAACAACGAAAGCGATTCGGTGGAGCTCGCCTACAGAGAAATAAGCAACACTAAGTACACGTCTATCTGCGCGACCGTTGGAGACTTACCGTATAGTCGATGCGCTCAGGTATACCAACCAGTCGTGCTTCGCATACCCTGCGCACTTTAATGCTGACCATAATAGGCGCCGACTCTTTCATGGCGCAATCATATGCCACCACAGATAAGATATGATTGTGCGATGCCTTATGCGATAAGGGTTCAGTGTTCTTGATTGAACCCTCATTATCAATGGTAAATGGCTGATCGTTGTTTAAGATCTCATATTTGCATACATCCCCAAAGAGTGGTGTGCAATCTTTGTCGGTGGCTTCGACACGGATGATTTCCTTATAGAGGCGGCCCTCATCGACTTCAGTTACGTATGACGGCTGGAGGAAAGTCGGTGCATATTCATTGATATCGATGACAGAAATATGAACAGTTGCACTAGCTGAGTGTGTACTATCACAGAATATGGCAACAATTTCGAAATGATAGCTCTTGCGTTTCTCACAATTGAGAGTGCGACGAGCTTTTAGGATACCTAAGTTGTTGACCAGTTCGATCTGAAATTGGAAAAAAATTCAAATTTAAAACAAGCAAAAGTGTTATCATCGGCCTGGCTGATGCTTTGATACCTTCCACTGCATAAAAGTCATGCAAAATGTTTGCCATGGTTTGGTATAGGAGGTACCAGAACTACATGACCGACATAGCCCATTTTCAATACCAACCTGACGACGGTAAAAATAAGACCTGTCACAAAATTTGAGTCGCCTAAGTCGATTCGTTTGGACGCTATCGTGATTTTAACAGACAGAGAGACACATGGGTCTAATAGTGGTTTTGTATGGGAGGTACCAGAACTACATGACCGGCATAGCCCATTTTCAATACCAACGACGGTAAAAATAAGTCCTCTCACAAAATTTCAATGACCTAGGTTGATTCGTTTGGACGCTATCGCGTTTTCAACAGACAGACAGACAGACATACGGACATGGCTAAATCGATTCAGAATGTGATCCTGATTCAGAATATATTATACTTTATAGGGTCTCCGGTGAATCCTTCTTGGCGTTACAAATGTAATGACAAAGTGAATATACCTTCCTGTGGAGGGTATAAAAAAAACAACGCTAAAATAAAAACAAAGTCGACGTCGACGGCATAATTATTGTGACAAACGCACTACATTGAACGCGATCAACGAAACATCTGTCATCTGATGTCATTCTTTTCGCACCCTTTTTCTCTTTCGTGTTTTTCAACTGTCTCTGAACTGAATATTTAAATTAATTTAATATAATTAATAAACATTTTCCAAAAGTCAAAAGTTTTATCAAAAGTTCGGAGCCTATGTTTTTTGCAAGGTCTAATACTAGTTTTATATTCTTTTTTCATCCTCGGTGAGTGGGGCTTTATATGATTAGTAGCAAACTTAAGGTGCAAGGCGGGTATTGTTAAAAGGTCTCTGCGATCTGCGGTGGATGGAAGTCCAGCTTCTATGAATATATTTATTATTGGGGTCGTTCTGAAGGCTCTTAAAACATATCTGATTGCTTTTAGTATTTGACCTAACCTAACCTAAATCCTAGATTTACTAAGGGAATAGTAAAGCATGGAGGTGGAAGTGTTATGGTCTGGGGCCACTTCTCTTCTCAATGCCTTGGCCCAATTCATCGCGTTGAATGGATCATGAGATCTGGTGATTGATTATAAAGACTTTCTGCAAAATATAATGTACACTCATGCAGAGTGGAAATGCCACTGGTTTGGTGGTTCCAACACGATCCCAAGCACACGTCTAAGCTGGTAAGAAATTGGCTTGTGGATCAAAATATCAATGTTTTGCAATGGCCGCGGCAGCCCCAGACCTTAATCCCATCGAGAACCTGTGGCGTGGGCGATAGTAAATAGAAGAATCGGGAAGAAATAAAAAAAAACCGCCAAGTGCAAGTGTCACTCGCGCACCGAAGGTTCCGTACGTTAGTTCATAATAATATGCATGCATTGCACAGCCCTCCATCCTCCATGACATCGACCGAGACCGAGATGCACAACAAAAAATATTCACCATGCTCTCCCATCAAACCTCACAAAAGGTATTTCTCCTCAAGCACATCTCATATGCAAAAATCCTATATGAAATATGAATTATGTCTCTCACTTAAGATCCGCCTCCTATCCAACAAAAATAATTTTCTCCCACAGCAACCACCACTGCCAAGACTGACAAAGTGACAACCACAAACCAGTAAGAATAGACCGCCGACTTCCCGTGCACCTGCCCGATTCCCACCGGAAGAAATTACCCTGTCTGTGAATACGTGTAAATGTCAAAATTAATGGCGGCAATGATTTTCCATACTATACCATGGGCCTGGGATTTTTCAAGTATGCGTGCGTTAATGGCGCTCCTTTGATTTTGTACAGCACCAATACATGAAAAATCCTGGGCCCGCCGGCAGCTTGTAGGCAAAGTCCGTTATGTGGGAGGAGTCGACGGTCTATTCTTACTGGTTTGTGGTGACAACGCCAAGTGCCAGACTGGCAGCCATGACATTCCACTCACGAAATCTCCCCACGCAATCCAACAACGCATAATGCATCGAGAGAGATAAACACACAAGCCACACCCTTTTCGGAGTAATTCCCACGGTTTGCTTGCGCGTGGTGTAGATCGTGTTCAACCAAACACCAATATGGTATGCGTATGGCCGTGTGGGTGTGGTGACATTGACAATGGTGTATGAGATGGGTATGGGAATGGAATGGAAGTTCCAATTGTGGCGTATTTTATGTGGTGAGAGTTTTTTTTGTAAATATCTTCTAAAATATTAACTTTTCGACATAACAGTCTTCAGCACATACATACCTTTACTGACCTACCCCCTAAAAATGCGAGCAATAGATATAATTCATTGCAAAATCATCGACCCCACCCAACTCGTTATAATACAAATGCACAGACAGAGCACACGTGCAACAAAAATGCATACACGAACACGATACAACGAATCAACAACGAATATGAAACAATGCGACGATAGTGGGGATGGGGAGAGAGGCCAGAGCACAACCTTCCAATCTTCCATCCTCCATGACACCGACCGAGATGCACAACAAAAAATATTCACCATGTTCTCCCACCAAACCTCACAAAAGGTATTTCTCCTCAAGCACATCTGATATGCAAAAATCCTATATGAAATTGTTTTCATTCCAAGAATTTTGCAGAAATTGTTGCACGATATATGTAATAGAATTTTTTTTCTGCAATTGGCATTAAAAATTTACAATTTAAGATTTTCAGTGTTGTTGTTGTAAGCAAGCATTTTCGCAGGGAACCCACACATATCGAACTACTACCCAAAATATGTGCCAAAAACGGCTGAAAAAATACCCAAAAAAATGTGAAAAACCATAAAGCTGCCGCCAAAAAGAGGGGAAAATACGCGCCAAAAACGCATTTAAAAAAAAACGCCAAAAAAAGCATCGAAATCAGTTCCCATTCTTACGTTGTCAAAATGCACCGAAATACGCGCCAAAAACTTCGCAAAAATGCGCCAAAACGCCCAACCAAAGCGAGAAAAATTCCCGCCAAAAATGTGGAAAAATTTCGAAAAAAAACCGCCAAATTACGCGCCAAAACTGTGCAAAACTTGCGCCAAAAACGCTCAACAAATCCTTAAAAGAAATCGACAAAAATTCCCGCCAAAAATGTGGGAAAATTTCGCAAAAAAACGCGCCAAAATACTCGTAAAAAAACCCGCCAAATTACGCGCCAAAAAAGTGTAAAAAAAACGCCAAAAAAATGCGCAAAAATATGCAACGTAAAAAACAATGCGCTCCAATTAGATGCGACCAGCTCCACATCTCAGAATCGACTGCCTGCAAAAATTCGAAACACGCCCTTTTATAGAGACGCAACATGTTGCTGTTTGGCACGTTACGTAATTTAATTCACTTCCATACTCATGTTGTGACTCTTCGAAATAAGCGTTTTTTGGACCCCTTTCACAAATTCAGGCGACATTGGGACGCACTTTCAAAACTTCAATTTATTTCTCAAATAACACCCAACAATTTTGAAAAAAGAAATACATATTTGTGTGTGTTTTCTTCTTTAATAACTCTTCGCATCCAGATTTCCAGTCGCACCCTAATCTAATTTGTATTGACAATGTTAAGAGTCTTTGAAATCCAGTTTTTTGTATGGGAGGTTCCACGCCCCTTTGTTTAATATTGACCAAACTTCACAAAAACTCCTTTGGGCCAGTAACAAAGATTCTCCTAAAATTGAGATTAATCGGTTTGGTGGTTTTCGAAAATGGAAATTTAAATTTTTTAGATTTTCAGGCTTTTCATTTGGTGTTTTCCGAATTTTCTAAGCCACCCCTGATTAAAGACCAACAAAGCAAAAGAAGAATCATCCAAATTGATTTAGCCATTCTTGAGTTTTTGCGAGACTAACGCACACGCTACATAGAAGAACTCTCTACATGATCTGTTATTTTTTTCTTTGTTTTTTTTTTCTTATTTTTAATAAACTGTATAATTTAAACCTGAAAGAAGTTTTTTTTTCGTTAAATTGGGTGGGACGCATTTTTTGGCTCGGGCGACATTTTTTGGAGATATTTTTAAATTGTCCATCGGTAACGCTGATCACTATCACTATGCACCCTGCGTCTGCAGCTTTCCCCTTCCGAGTTCCGAGCACGTCAACACTCAACAGTTTCTTAACCAGTATGTTTCAGAGAAGGGGAAATAGGACGCCAAGTTGTGAGGTTTCCTACATGTTGACAGATCTTTTTGGCAGATACCACACCTAGTTTTGATAATCTGACTTCTGAGAATCAGCAAATAAATCAACTCACCCACTGCTATTCATTTCTCCCCCTTGGGGTTTCCTCCTGCTCATCTTTAGGTGGCAAATCGCCCGACTATGCGTGCCATAGGTGCCAAAAACTGCCAGGAGGTCAATACGATACCCTAAGAAAATCGAATATGGAAAAGACGTAGGTAGGTGTAGCAATGCGTGACGAAAATTGTTTTTGGTTTGGAAAAATATCCTATTCACCAATACTTTGATTCGACTTGACTTGTGATCTGCACTTGAGTCGCTATACCACCCTATCCAACGACTGCGATTTTGCTTTGTGCTAAGTCCTTTGTAAATGGCGTAACAAAGATTTAAAAAAAATTCAACAAACCGGTAGCTAACCATGAACAATTTAATTTAATGTTTCAAATGTAACTACCGTCAGATCATCTAAATGGGTTTAACTCTAAGCCAGATGGGTATTAATTAGGAATCACAATAATTCAATTTCCAGACGAAAACGCTTAGCGGTCTACGAGTATCTATACGGATTGTGTGCGCGTTGCCATATATTATTTCATTATGCAAATACGATTTTATATCCTATATACCTATGTCGGTTCAATATGATTTTCTATAGTTTAGCGAAATTGAATTTAAAACATTTTTCTATCGTTGCGCTCTGGCTGTATCCAATTGTATGGTGGGTGTTAAGCACAAAACCCAATGTGATTATTGAACAAAACCCGGTTGAGTAGTTTGGTTGCATATAGTGCAAAAAAAAGCACAAAAAATAAGGATTTCCTATTCATATGAGCGTGTAACCACATAACACGCATTTGGTTATTACATTCATGCGAGGTTATTCTTCTCTTTTGGTTTTGCTATTGATGTTGGCGTTTGAAGCGTTAAATTCAATAATTCTACTGTGAATTTGAGTGGAATTTCACTGCGAGGATTTAAATAATATAGGCTATAGGGTTGCACGAAATACTGAGCATGCTTCGCGATTGATAGAGCACGAAATCTTGCACAATCAAACCAACACCGAAGACTGAACACCTCCCCCGTTTTTCTAATGAAAGCAAAGTAACTTCTCAGGTGCCTGTGGGGAGATCGTTTATAGTTCTCTTATATACAGGACTTGAATTTGAATTCAGTTTCAGAGATGTATCTCCGAATGTGGGCAAAAATGCGACTGATTTATTGAAATGCAAAAAATGAGTACCATATTCGCAAATTTGAGAATCTTACCTTCTAACGCAGTCGAGAAGCTGATCAAAAACCATTTGGATTCGTTTGAATTTTTAATAACAACAGCTCCCTCAATCCTTCGATCAAATTGACAAAAAGGCAAAACCCTCATTCTTAGTATAGTCTCTCACTTAAGATCCGCCTCCTAACCAACAAGAATAATTTTCAACCGCCACCACCACTGCCAGCCACCACAAGAATAATTTTCAACCACCACCAACCTCCACTGCCAGCCACGACATTCCAGATTCCACTGATATCCAATACGAAAAAAAACCGCCTCCTATCCAACAAGAATAATTTTCAACCACCACCAACCTCCACTGCCAGCCACGACATTCCAGATTTCACTGATATCCAACACGAAAAACAAACCGCCTCCTATCCAACAAGAATAATTTTCAACCACCACCACCACCAACCACCACCAACCACCACCAACCACCACTGCCAGCCACAACATTCCAGATTCCACTTATATCCAACACGAAATCTCCCCATGCAATCCAACAACGCATAATGCATCGAGAGCGATAAACACACAAGCAGCGTTGTGCTGAAGTACCCAATTGGGTAATTTGGCTCAAGTATTTCAACTTTGGCTCAATGCTGCGAGCCAAAGAGAAATGGCTCACATTTTTCTTAAGACTTAAACTTCATTCTTAAAAAAAAAACGAATGTTAAAAAAATTAAATTTACTCAACTGAACCCCGTCACAAAACAATCGCTGGTTAAAGCGATTCAACCAAGTAAACTCATTCAGCATTTCAAATTCCTATCGGGAATAATGTATGGAAATGTTTCCCAGAGACGAACTATACAGGGTAATGTCTCTGACCCGAAGAGTCTTTGATTCCAACCCGGAGGGACAGTTGTACCCCGGACTGTAGCCCGGACTGTAGCGCCATCTAAGTATAGGTAACAAAAAGATCTCTGACAGACATCAGGCATATTTGTTTCGTTTGTCTATATCCTTCAGAGTGGTGTCATGGATTATGGCTGTACCTCCCCGTATTAGAGCCATCTGTTTGAGGGTTGATTCTCTGGTAGACTAACCATTTTGAGCCCAATAGTCTTACTCTTGTTGCGGAATATATGAAGCGATTTCCACGTCTTCAAGGTATGGCCTGCAAGCTTAATTCTCCAGAAATCTCATCGTCTTTAGATGATACTTGAAGTTACCTTATGCTAGAAGTACGCTCCTATCTATTTGTGTGTTTCCTGTTTCAAGCTTCGGACTGCATATTTGAAAGAGTACTTCAGCGGTTTACATTGCTGACAAGGAAAACATTTCCACGGGCACAGAAGTAGACTTCTTAACCATGTTAACTTAGAAATAACAGAACTTTTAAATACTGACAATGTAATCAGGATATTAAGGCGGGTGTAAGACCTCTTGATCTATAATGCCCAGTTGCACAGTCAGAGTTTAAACTCTCGTTTTGGTTTAAACCTTCGTTCAACAAATTTTGGGTTTCACTGTGTCCGTTTAAACCCAAAGTTGAGTTCAACTCTCGGTTTAAGTTAAACGCCTGCATTCTGCCGTTTAAACTTTCGTTTGACAGCTGCTATTTCATACAGAGTGATGAGAGAGAGAATAAAAGAGATAAATTGTGTGGGTGCTACACTTCTTGAATTTATATGAGGGAAAACTAGAGTTATGATTAGTTTCAGCATTACTGCGGTAAACCCACTGTTAAAAAATGTCATCAGAAAATTTCAATAGATTTCCAACCAATATAATTTTCAATGAAAAATCCTTTTTTTCAAGTGAACGTCAGGTAGATTTTAGCCCAAACATAATGTAGACAAGCGTAAATTGTATTGAGAGTTTTTCAATACAAATTATTTATTTTAGTGTGTGGAAATGACGATTATTTCTTTGTAATGCTACTAGTGATGATTTCTTTAGATTCTTGACGAACAAAAAATATCTATAAATTTTCAAAACTTTCACATTTTGTTTTGGCTGAAACAAGACACTACCTACACTATGCTGTATACAATGCAATTTTGTTGTCCGATTTTGAACACACTTCTCGGGACAATGCCTGTAGATTTGAGCTTGCTCAGTTAAAAGGTTTCGGAGTTCATACCATTTTTGTAAACAGATCTAGATTACATTTTTGTTTAAAAAAATATAACCGGAACAAGAGAGCGCAGATTTTCGCAGAAACACCAGCAAACAAACTTTGCGCGTACCTATTACCAGACAATGACCCTAATTAGAGGCTCATAAAATCCTTTCAATATTCATTATCATTACTTGCGAAGGGTGATCGGATGTGGTAAAAACCCAGCGAATGACAAGAAGCAGTACCTGTGATCGCATCCGTCCGAATGCCCACTACATTTCAACAACTAAATAATATTATTATCTATTATTCAAAAAAAATAAATTACTCCAAAAATAATTTGGTAAAAGTAAATGACAGTTCAAACATGTGTCAAAAATAAACCAATTCACTTCGTTAATACCAATTGTAATAATATTGCACACATTTTCTTTTATTTACAAATGGTAAAAGAGATAAAGTAGAGAAAAGCAATAACCATTTATTTGATCAAAAGTGCGCTGGTAGAAAAATATCCCCTTAAGGGAAATTGTTCTGCGCTTCCACAACTGCGTTTAGTTAACTGGCAGATTATTTTGAACTGTGAAACTGAACGAGTTAAACCAAAAGTTTAAACTCTCGGTCAGGTTTAGTTAAACTTCAGTTTAAACTCTGACTGTGCAACTGGGCATAAGAGTTAGCTAAGACCAAGAAAGTAGGTAATATTTTCAATCGAAAAACTATAAATCCGACAAACGGCGGATTTATCTTCTCAATTTTTTAAAATGATTAAAAAAAATAAAAAATTGCCTTAGTCGAACGACTTCTGGAGTTTTTTTTAGAAGGTCCCTCACTCTTCCAGAAGCATCCCGTAATCGTGTAATAGTTCTGCAATGTTTTTCGATGATTTTGCCTCCCAGCGAACTACCAAACAAAAAAAAAATTGAAAGAAATCTCAACAAGTAAAGCACCCCCCCCCCCCCCCCCCGTTTCTCATAAATAAAGTGGCTCAAACTTATGTGAAATGGCTCGGAGAATGGCTCAACTCCAAAATTTCTGCGGAACAACGCTCCACACAAGCCACACGCCACACCCTTTTCGGAGTAATTCTCTCGGTTTGCTTGCGCGTGGTGTAGATGGTAGATCGTGTTCAACCAATATGGCATGCGTATGGCCGTGCGGTTGTGGTGACATTGACAATGGTGTATGAGATGGGTATGCATTGGAATTGGAATGGAAGTTCCAATTGTGGCGTATTTTATGTGGTGATGAGTTTTTTTGTAAATATCTTCTAAAATATTAACTTTTCGACATAACAGTCTTCAGCACATATATAACTACGAAGATATCTACAAGAAAGGATTAGATGCATTTTTTGTAAATCTAAAACTAAACAGTTTTTTGTGCGAATGAACATATTTTTTCCACGAAATTAAGAATAACTTCAAAACCAGCCGATGTATTGTTAATATTTGTCGATTAACTAGAGCACTAGAGGTTATACCTGATACTGTGTGCAAATTCCAACCTTCTACGTCAATTAGTTCTTGAGATAGACCTAGGTACAAAATTTTCTTATTTTATTCGGACAGACATCGTAGAGAAAGAATTAAGGTTCCTCCATATGGAAACGGAACCTTAAAACGAAGAACCTTGTCGAAGAAATCGAAAGCCAGTGGAGAGACATTCCAAAATCGCTTAGCTTCGATGCCAAGAAGGTGTGCTTCTGTTATAAAGGCTAAGAATATTACCTCAAATACTACCCGAGTGCAGCAAGGGCCAGACTTTGATTCAGATCACTCATCTGTGTTGCTTACACTTCTTGTCAAATAATAATTAAGTAACGGAACCCACGCCTAGTCATCAAACTCACTGACTGGACAATGGACAATATATCAAATATTTGCTAGAGGAACGCATTGAACTATTCACAACAACGAGAAAATGAAGTATACATAGCTACTTTCACTCTAGATATACAAAAGGCTGCTTGGGCTGTAACGCCTGAATCAACTAGTAAAATAAAAACATTATATCAGCAAAGATGAGAGCTCGTAAACGATGGCAATATTGTCGAGAGCGCCAAATGATTTTTCCCATAGTGTTGTGAATCCGCAAGATAACTGTTTAAAACAATCTTACTTCTATTTAGCCTTTCTGCAATTTCTCGTCCTGAGAGTCCTAACTCCTTGAAAGCATATATTTTTCCTCTTTCTGGCGCTGTCAAAGTCTTTCTGAATCCATTTTTTAAACTAAATAAAAACCGTTCTTTTCAACGCTTTTTTAAATATTCTTAACAAAACTTTGAAAAAGATCGCTCCTGCAACGAAATATTCGCAATGGCCTCATCCTAGTGGGGCTTTTCAAGTAGTTCATTGTTTGATCTTGGGAAATTACAGCCGGCGTTTTTTATTTACCCTTTAATTTTATGACTTACTGTTGGGAAAATATGTATACCTGTTCACAGGTAGTAAAAGTTTACGGGTACAAAATTTATAAAGAGTGAAAATCGAAATAGCCTCACCCTAGTGATCGCCAGTGTATAGTCTACGTTCGTCAATGAAAAAATGTTCTGAAACTATATTTCTTTCATCAACTTCAAATACATTTTTTGCTTATCTTCCAGAAGATAAACGTTTTAACAGCTAAGTTTCAGATCAGATCACTGGCCCTATTTTTTAACGCATTTTACTATAATATTTGCATATTTATTTGTAATACTTATAGGAATTACTTTTGAACTTACTTGAAATGGTATCTCATGATATGGCTTCTTCAGTATACGAAAATCACAAATTTTTTCTTCATCAACCTTGATAAGTGGTGTTATCTCAACGATAGTTTCGTTCTCTCGTATTAAACCGTGATATGATTTTTCGAGAACATGCTCTGAAAGAAAGTAGAAAATGTAATTATTAATTGGGATCCAAAATGCATGTTTAGATGTTTTATCAGCAATTATTATATACAAATTTATAACAAAACCAACTAGCCGGTTTGCTTGATCCACAAGCTGCACCAATTGCAAAGGTATTAGTCTCGTTTGCATCACCTACAAGATTATTTCTGCTATATTGTGTGAACTCTTAAAACCCTTTGTATATAAATTGACTGGCCCCTATCAGTGTGTAGAAAGTTCACAGCCGATCAAATTATAACACTTAGTCAGATCCTGGAAAAAAACCCAAGAAGCCCAAATCGATACTCGTCATCTATTCATCGATTGCAAATCAGCCTATGAGAGCATCTATAAAGACAAGACAACTCATCCGGCTGTGTAGGATGCCAATGGATCATGCTGCAATATCGGAGAAAACGTCGCAATCGACAGCTAATAACTTTGAGGTAGTTAGGGACTTTGTACAGCTCGATTTTGGTATTGCATCTAAAGACGACATCCGATAAGAAATCAGCAAAAGGTTCATCAACTCAAAGCTGGGTGAGGTGTCGGTTCGGAGGATTTTCACTTCATTAGGGATACACCCAGCTGTGGTGTTTTCGATACGCAGATTGGTGCTGACTAATCAAGTTGTGGATGTCGATGTGTGCTTGTTATTGGCCTTTAATGAATTGTTCAAGAACTTTGATAGACAAAAGTCTTTGAACACAGAGAAAACTGAACATGGCTCTCGATTTCAGTGACGCTTGCTCAATCGCTATCCAGATTGTCAAACTCTTAAAGAAGGAGTAAAATCTACTAAGGGCTAGGACTAACTCAATGACTACACAATGCACGTGCCTACCTGCGGGAACAGCTACTAATGGAGAAGAAGCCATTAGCTTGTACACCGGCGGAAGCTGCTCCCGCAGGGGATACGTATACAGAAGCGTTGATGAGGCCACGTGCTCCAAAGATTGACAAAGATCATCCAAGGAAAAGGCCGACCTCATCACCCTGTCCGACAAGGTCTAAATCTCACACCGAACGTTGCATCGGGCCATTTGCCCGTACGGGTCCGTCGGGGGAGCAGACGATCTCTGGGGAAATGAATACCCCGTCAACAAGTGAACCGATTGAGAAAAATCAACCCGGCAAGACAGACCAGTCACTGAAACCTACCAAAGGGCTATCGCACTCACTGACCGACGCGACGCGACGTTGCATCAGGCCACTTGATGCCTGTACGAACTTGGGAAGTGAGAAGATAGTCCGATTCTTTTCAACAAGGTGACAGCGGCCATAACATTTCACACGACTCGACGACAATTGAGGTTCTATCCAGCACCTCACAAAGAAATGGACAAACATCCACCGTCAATCGCAAGATTAAAGTGCCTATGCTGAAACACGAAATTCTGCAGACTCATTTCAAAGAGTTCTCATAAACCTTAAAGTTAATACCACTATCATCTACTGGATAATGGATACCGTATATGCTCAAAAACAGACTAATCATCTCAGAATTAGGAGGTGTACAAACAAGGGTATCTGCATCTAGAGGCACTCGTCGAGGTCCTTTCGCCCCTACTCTGGGTTCTCGTGGTAAAGGAGATCCTCATTAAACTAGAATTTAGTGGAGTTAGAGCAGTTGTATATGCCGACGGCTTAGCACTGCTCGCGACAGGAAAATTCCTATCCACTATCAGTGAACAACTAAACAGAACTCTATCCATGGTAAACACATGGAAGAAAAAAGTAGACTGAACAATTCCGGAATTTAGCCTGCCAACAATTGAATATTCGCGATCTTATTCTTTCGGTCATTACCCAAACTCATGACCATAGGTAAGAGTTGGAACAAACACCGAATTAAAGACTGACAACTTAGCTTTGAAACCAAGTTCAGTCCTCCTAATAACAGAATGTCCAAGCTGTCTCAAAATTGATCCAGCCTGACCAATCCTACAGGAAAACTCAGCATTGCTCCTTCCATCACTCGTGAATAAGACCCCTAGATACTTAAACTTCTCCACCTGTTTCAGTGGGACTCCACTAACATGCAGAGTGCATTAAAAAGCAAAAAATAAAGGGAAGTTTTAATTTTAATAAAAAAAACCAAGTTCGCATAATTGAAGTTCGTCGTTGGAAAACCAGCTGAAGGAACCGCATCTGGTGAGCTGCCTGATTCTACAATCCTATATTCAATGAATTCGAAGGCTCTGCGAAATGATACAGGAAACAAAAACAACGATTTTTAATAAAATTTGTGGCGTTATTTCCTTTTTTGGGGCCTTATTTCCTAATGAAAATTTTCATAATGAAGTAAGACCCGAAAAAAAAAATGAAATAAGACCCGAAACGTGTGGGGACCCATGCCCCCTGCAACCCCTCTATGCTTGGGTTTACTGTCAGATTGGCAGTTTGGATATTTTGAAGGTTTGGGGTGTTACTTCCTTTTTTGGGAGCTTATTTCCTAATCCGAATTTGGGGCCTTATTTCATTTTCGCTTTTGGGGCCTTATTTCCTGCAGCCGAATTCGAACGCTGAATGAATGGAAATTAAATCCGAAACTGGTGCGGGTGCCATTCAATAATTTTGCGCTGATCTATCAGGTTAGAATTGATTATGGCCTAATAGGTATAGTAAGGACGAGCCCTTGGAATAATTCCGCGAGTTTCTTTAACCGACAAAAAGAGCGGGACCACTATTTGAGTTTAATTTCTTTAGGGTTAGACAAAAAAAACCGAAATAAATATTCAGCTTTGTATTAATAAAGTCATGATGTTATAGGGCAGTACATATACACATATACAAAGCGTACAATCATAAAGAAGGCTTTAATGTTGCTCTTTTTTTCGCAGCAAATCACTTTCAAAAGCACACATATAAACTCTTCGTACAAAAGTATGAATTGCTTTTTAAAAAAAAAGTATAAGTACCCACTAACTATGTGATAAAACGCGAGCACTGCTATATGAGACTAAGGCTCGAAGGCCCTCAGGGCTGTCACATATTTATTTAGGACGCACAAGGAATATTCACAACGGTTTACACAGCCGCGCGCCGTCACGTATTTGGCATCGAAAAAATACGTTTTTTCTCTGCATTATTTTAGTGAAAGAAAACACACAAGCTGGGGGAGAAAAAAAAATGTCAAGAATCTTTTCGTCCTTTTTAATAATTTGTGCCATCATCATAATCATCATCATCATCACGAACAGAACAACAATTGCAAACTGAAAAGTGTACGTACGCTGACAGTCACATGTATGTATAGGCAACATATACATTTATGAATTCCTCCCATGTCCTCCTTCCCAGTTCACTACAAATGGGTCAGGATTAGTGGTGGGAGTAGAGGTGGGTGAATAGAAAACAATGGGCGGTGTTGATGAGAAAATGGAAGGGTTATACTTTATACGCAAAGCACTGCAATGTCCGCATCAATTGGACGCAAACATACTCGTATATTTACTCTGGACATGGAGTCGCGAATGGGTACCTGGGGCCTTATTTTTACGAAAATTTAATTTACGACTTGATCCCCGTTCACGTTGACACACATTTTGCCCATTGAATGACACGGACTAGGCATGTGCCAAAAAGCATATGCTGCTTTAGCTTTAGCTGCTTCTTCCATGTTCGCAGTACGCAGTTCGCACTGCATGTATGTTCACTGTAGTTTGCTCATTATTGTGTTGCATTTTCATGTCTCCCTCTGTACCCACTGTTGTTCCCATTTTTGTTTTTATTTGTATTTTAAATGCATGTTCGGTGGCTGGTGGTATGTGTACTTGTATTCTATTATGAGATATTTTCCAATTACTGCGATTGTAAATGAAGGCAAGTAACTGAACTTTTTCTATATAAGAGTACCATGGGACTTTTAAGTGGTTTTGGTTGTAGAAACTATTCGTGTAGGCATAAGAGGCTTGCTCTTTTTGTAGGCCTTGTTTTTAAAGTTAAATACTACAGAGAATCGGACTCAAAATAAACACAATGTAAAATGTCCTTAAAATGGCTACTAGCTCTATATCAGGGGTTCCCAATCTTTTTCATACTACGACTCCCTAGAGAGGTTGAAATATTTTTGCGACGCCCTTCTAAAAGCACAGATATGGGAATAGATGCTGGTCATACTGAAAATTCACTAAAGGGTTTTTCAAGTCGTCCCATATTTATGGCAATTTCGCTTGTTCACATACCCGCATTCATCTAAAAATGCGCCTCGTCGCTAAAGATGATTTTTCGGCCAAAATTGAGGTCCTCTTCCAAATGCTCCGAACCCAAGTCAGCGAACAAACGGCTATGTTCATAAACTTTGAGCTCCTGGATTAGTTGGATCTTTTACGGGCAAAAATCCGATTATAGCTGTTCTTATGACGTTCTACCCGATTCGTCAATGTTCTGCGTATCTTCTTATTGACAGCATATACTTGGTTTTAGCCTCGATCACTACACAACCCATTTTTACCCATAATATTTACAACAGCGCCAGTGACAGCTCGCAGAATTTGTACAGACTTGTGAAAAATGTTACCTCTTGTGTTGGCTTGTGAGTTTCGTACAATTTTCATAAGTAAAATGTGGAAAACGTATCGCGACAGCACATCACCGTCCCTTTCTGACATCAAAAGTTTCGGTGAGATTATTTCCGACCTTAATGGAGCAGCGAGTGTTCTCCATCGTCAATCTGCACAACCTGACGAGTTTGGCAGGGATGCCAATCCTAGACTTGGCTCTGTATAAGTCGTCTCTATAAATGCTGTCATATGTGGACTTGAATGGTGGGTATCGATCGGGTTGGTGATGAAATCTCCTTTTCCAAAGTCCCTTTTCCAAAATCAATTACTCCAAAATATCCTGACAGAAAATCCCCATGGGACAAAATCCCCCATTTTTAGATTTGCTATTAATTCTGACGTCGCCACACCTAACACTGGTGTTAAAAAGTGAGATACGTATGAGCCCCCTGCTTGTGGTCACTGTAGGGTTTAGAGTAGCTGCAGAGTTGAGTATATGCAAAGATTAGTTTGCTTGTGTTATAAAAAGGGGAGTTAAAGAAAGAAAAACACGTATACCAAAATTTCACGATTTATTAATCAATCCTGTCTTGTGGACAAACGATGCCGAATTCCACTCATCAGGCATCTCCTCTACCCAATCTTAAAGGTCCGTTGGTGTATTATTCTCTATTTCCTCGATCGTGTGCTTCTCGTGCTGTTTCTTTTATCTCCTGGTGTTCTTCCATGCGAGCCGCTCTCGACAGTAGCAGCGCCGCTTTGTAAATGACTTGCTTTGCTGCATATATGCTTGCCGAGGAGGTCGGGTGAAACCTAGTGGCACATCAATTATCTTCGATACCATTGGTCTTCGGCACTCTTGATGAAGGTGGCATAGAGCTTCTCGAAATGCTAAGGGCTATACGCGATCGTGGCCGCTGTATCGTAATAAATATGACATTTTTCCATCCGCTTTTAGTCCGAGCCATCCCATCGTACTTCCTGAATAGCAGTTAGGTCTGGTCTGTAGCAATCGACGATCTCTGCTAATTGTTCGGCTGAGCGCGGCCGAACATTCCATGTGCAGGTCCGAATGTAATTGTCCTTTTCCCGTGTGTCATCGAGCCGACTTCATTTGTTAAAATAGTTTATACATGTTTAAATAAAAAAAAAAAAAAGCGTAACAAAAGTTCAATTACAAGGTGGCAACCCCGACCGTAAAATGAAAATCATATAAGTTTCACTCAAATCTTCTTTCTCCTTCCTTCACAAAATTACGAAAGAAATAATACTCGCGTCGCAGTCGACAAGACAAAAAATAGAAACAGTAACCACAGTTCTTTAAAATTACATAGTCTCCGTTAGTAGAAGAGAAAGAAGTTGCGTTGCGACAGTAAAACACAACCCACAGTCACAGAAGGAACAAGAAGATTTGGTAAAGAAAAATTCGGTAATTGTTCGCGCAAGTGCTTGTATTGTTTCCAAAATTTAATTCCCTTTTTTTACTTTGTATTATTAGTTCCCTTGCGTATTCAAAATTTGTGAAACCTTGCGGTTGTTGTGTTGCTGCCTTTTTTTACGTTGCCACCTTGTAAGTAGCTGAGCATTCAAATTCTGAATATGTTAAATTAATCATTGCTAAATCATCTTAGGAAATAAAATCGTTCTGTATCAAATATACTTGGATTTGTTCGGATTTTATTGTGGAGGCTTAAGAGGCAGTTTCGCTCAACAACACCGTGTGTCTATCACCTGTCTGTTTTGTCTTCGACTCTCTTTCGCAATTTCTCATATATTTCTCTAACGACAGAACCCCAAAGTGGGAAAGCCTTGCCGCTGTACAATTTTTAGACATTTATGTATAAACAATGTGCATCGGAAACTCCTATATCTTCTCCATCCCAATTTCATTAATTCCCACTTTGTTTGGCGGTTATAAAACTACTGTGATAGTGTGTTTTATTAGAGTAGTTATAACCGCTTTAAAGACTTTAACTAAAAAAAAAAACTATGTTGTTCGAAACCTAATAAGGGGAAAACTCAAAAAAATCACACTAACTATTATTTTTTCTATGAATAATAAAATTAATTACGCTAAAGTGAATAAAATGAACAGAAAATAAATCACTGGGACGTTTTATCCGATTTGCATTGTATTAAGTGTAGTAGTAGTAGTAGTAATTGACTTTATTTCACTATAAATGTTACAAAAAAATTTCTAAGTCTATTTTGGTTTTGGCCTTAGGCCGTCTACCAGATTGGCATTTAAATAAATATAACTTGGTCTACGATTTACATACATAATATATTAAATTATATGGATGTTTTTAGAAGTCTCCATCGATTATGCATTTTCTGTAGTGAAGTGCTTTCACTGTATAATTGTACTTGTTCACCGTTTAGGATACCGATTGCAGCTTCCTCATCCAGAACGTAAAAACCAAAAAATTGTTTCCGGAATTCCCTTAAAATTGGACATATTGCTAGAAAGTGTAGTACATCTTCCCTTACTTTCATATTGCAGATATTGCATAAAAGTGGTAGATCTGGACGGTGCGGTATATAATTCAGCTGAACCAATTCTCCTCTCATCTTGAAAATAGTGCTTATTTTAGCAGTCGTGAAGCCGTTTAAAAAATATGTTCGGTCTTGCAGTTGATATTTTATTTTGCTGTAGTACTACCTATATTGAGAAGATTGGGCTTCGTTAACGTATCTTTGGTATGTAATATTACCAGTTTTTTTAATAAGTTATCAAACTGTCTTCTCAGAGAATGAGAGTGCATATCTGGGGTAATGTTTAGGATTACTCCACATTCTGATGCAAGACGCTCCCATTCTTGCACTAGATTTCCCCTCGTTCTTATGATGTGCGAAAGTATTTTTTTTGGTAGCCTTTCTTCCTCTAACTCAATGACTCTTACAATGTAATTAAAATACATTTTTAATGTGTTCAGAAACATAGGGGGCGTCCCCGTTTCCAAATGTAGCATATAGTTGGGCGTACTACTGGGCAATCTAAATATTCGCTTAAGGAAGTATCGCAAGAACTTCTCAACAGCCTCAAAACAACAATATCCCCATACTTGGGCTCCATATAAAAGAATGGAGGCTGCAGTTGATTGGAATAACTTTTGCTTTGCACTATGCCTTACATTTTTATTATTAATGCATTTTTCCCAAACTGAACAGATTGCACGCTTTGCTTCAGACAATTTGTATTGAAGGTGTTTATTCATGTTTGAGTTAGGGGTGATCACAACTCCAAGATATTTATATTCTCGTACAATTTCAATACCTTCACCTTGAAAAGTCCACTTTTCACTTCGACAATACCTCCCACCACCATTTCTAAATACCATCATCTTTGATTTTGTTAGATTTACAGATAGATTCCAAGTTCTGCAGTAGTTATCCAGCCTGTTTATCATAAGCTGCATGGAGTCTACAGTTTCTGCGAGAAAGACAATATCATCGGCAAACATGAGAGCGGGGATACTCGTTCGGTGTAACTGGATTCCACCTTTAACAGCGTCTGTTATGTCGTTTATATATAATATAAACAGTAGGGTACTTAATATACAACCCTGCTTTACGCCCATTGCAGTCTCAAAACCTTCGGACAAGTGGTTTCCATCCCAAACGAAGGCTATGTTATTTGTGTACATTGCACGCAAGACGTTTATTACTTTCGTAGAAATTCCACATCTATAGAGCTTATAGAAAAGTGCCTCTCGAGGAACAGAGTCAAAAGCTGCTTGGAAATCTACAAAAAATGCGTACAGCTTCTTCTTGTTTCTCTTATATATTTCAGCAATGTTCGTAAGCATAAATAACTGGTCGATCGTCGAGTAGTTTTGTCTGAAACCTGCTTGAAATTCATGGATGATTTTCTTCTCATTGACCCACTGAATAAGTCTTTTAAAAAGCACTGCTCCAAAAAGCTTGGTTGAAGTATTTAAAAACGATATACCTCTATAGTTTGACGGATCAGTATAGTTACCTTTCTTGTGTAGTGGGAACAAAATCGATCTCAGAAAGCTTTCGGGTATATCTGCATTTTCAAAAATTCGATTGAATTCCGATACAAGCGCTAAAAGGAACTCACGCGAACAATTCTTATAAAATTCGTATGAAATACGATCGTCTCCTGGTGCTTTCTTATTTTTGGCATTCTCAATTATATATTGTACCTCTTCCAGAGTTATCGGTGCATCAAGAAATTCATCGGCAATCCAGGGAGCTGCATATTGAAACGGCTGGGAGATTTGAGTTGCGTTGAGCAGATTTGAGAAGTGGCTTTTAAGTTGTTCCGCTTGCAAGCCTAGGGCGATAGTACTTCTTCCTCCGTTAACAAGTTTAACAGCTTTCCAGAACTCTGCTGAGCACCTTGTGCTGTTTAAAAGGGTGATATTTTGCTCGTCATACGCTAGCTTTTTCTCGTGGCAAATGTTTTTAAAGCGCTTATTTGCTTCTGCGTATAAAGTTTTGAACGTATTGGTGTTGTTTGTTCTTACTAGCCTGAGAAGCGCAAAAGATGCATCTCTAGCACGCTTGCAATCCATATCAAACCACTTTTGCTTGCTGCTGCCGTAGGTATGTTTTGCTGGCGTACTTTGGGGTGTCGCTCTTTTTATTATTTCTGTCAAGCTTTCAATATTTATCGTCGCATTCGAGTTTGTCAAAGCTTCGAGCTCTTTGTTGAGGTTTGCCTGATACAAATTCCGAAAACTGTCTTTCCATAATAGTTTTGGTAGGAGGCTTAATTGTGTTGTGCTGTTATTGATCGGATTTCTGTACAGATGAAACGTAACTTCAAGCGGCATGTGATCGGAGAACGTCTTTGTTGCTACCTTAAATTCTTTAAGAAGAGAGCAACAATTTCCGGTTACGAAGCAGTAGTCTATAACAGAACATGCTGTCCCACGAAGAAAAGTATACTCTCCAGAAGAATCCCCCTCACAACTTCCATTAAGAACTCGGAAATCAAATGCATCCGCTAATTCCAGAATGGAAATTCCTTTGGAGTCGCATGTTTCATCCTTAGAGTTGCGGTTTGTATATATCGATGATGTACCCAATCCGCTTACGAAGTTGTTCTGTGACATGCCTATCCTTCCATTAAAGTCCCCGATAAGTACTAGATTTGCTGATTCGAAAATATTCAATAGATCGTTCACTTTGTTGTAGTCTCGCGCCCAATGATTACAATTTAAATATACCGGTACGATGTGACAGGCGTTAATGTCCGTTTTCAACTCAAGCACACAGGATCCTTCTATGTATTTGAAGTTAACCTCGGCTCCATCTATCTGCTTACGAAATCCAAAAAGTTCGCCACCACTTCCTCTTCCAAACAGGCTTGTTTTTACCGCTGGTGTAAATTTTAATTCATAATTCATGAAAATAGTCTTAAATCTAGCTTCTTCCTTATCTAGTAAATGAGTTTCAAATAATAGAAAAATATCAAATTCTTTAATACATATAATTAAAAAAATCTACAAATATTTGCTTATTTTTTAGCCCTGCTACATTATAACTTAAGATTTTTAAATTTAGTAATTCTTTGTTGCTCTGGTAGACGGCTTTTTCTCAAATAGATGACTTGTGTAAACTCATACTTGCGTGTGCACCCAAATTCGATACAGCGGCTGCTTTTGGTGTGTTTATGCCTTTTAATACTTGGTGGCTTTTCCGACATTTAGATTCAGATAACATTGACGTTATGATTTGTTTTGACATGTTTTGATTTTGCAATTCGTTCGTAAAATTTTTTAGGGATGGCGGAATTTCTCCGAACATTTCGAGAATTAATTGTACACCATTTTCGTTGCCACATTTCAATCCCTCTGATAAAACCCAAGTGAATATTTTTCCTCCTACATGTAATTTATCGTCTCTTAAAGCAATTTTCATTTCTGCCTTCGAACGTTTCTGGCGTAGGTCTTTCATTAGAGGGATTAACTTTGCCCTTCTTTGACGGACATTGGGTGGAATATCTTTGCGGATATTTATGTTTGTGTTTCTAAGTTTGCTTGCTTTGCGTAGAACATTGATAGCTGAGTCACGGGATTTCATCTTGACAATTATTGTTGCAGTGCGCTTGTCTCTGGTGTTAATTCTGTAGGCAGATTCAACGGCAGCAATTTGTTCGCTTTCTTCCAATAAGCTAACGCACACGGATTTAGCTTTTTCTGTCGGATCGATGTCGCTCTCTGACTGTAGGTGCACCACGACATTAGATTCTGTGCTTTTCAACATAAGTTTGTCCATTTGCTCTTCCAGAAACTTGTTTCGATATTCCAATTGCGCAACCTTTGCTGAAATCTCGTCTTGCTTTATTTTCATACCTGACAGCTCAGAATAAAGCAGTTGAAAGTCAGATTTCGAGACAAGTTCTTTTGCGAGATCCCTATTTTTTTCTTCCAGAATCTCTTTTAGCTTATCAATGGTGATGCCAGTTATAGTTTCCGATGTCATATCGTTTGAGTTTCTACTAGATCGTCGCTTCTCACAATTAAAATGAACTGGTGAAGTTTCGTGAAGTACCCTTTTGCTCATTTAGTGAGGTTAACTAACTGGTGCGATTTGGACTTTAGTTTTGCGCTTAGAATACTAGGACTTACTCAGTTTTGTGTTGGTTTGCGTGGCCTATGTTCTTAAGTTGCTCTCAAAACCAAAATTGCTCTTTTGTTTCCACTTTTTCTTGTTTTATTCAAATGTGTACTCGGAGCACTTCTAAAAGACAACTTAATCATGCCAGAGCAGTGTTGCCAATCATTAAGTGCGTCAATGGAAAAAGGTCTACTCCCTTCCCGCTCAAGTAGGTACCAAAAATATTTCTGTTTTACTGTAGGCATAATACGAATAATATTTATACGACCTAGCAAACTTGCTTCATTTTATATCAATTGAAAGATACGACACTCCTACAACAAGTCGATTTCCGAAGGTATGTGTGCCTATAACACAAAGATAATTATTGCTATACGCCGATACCTTGATTGGTATCCCACGCAGAGTTAAAAAGGACTCCTCAAAGTCATTGAATATATTTGAAGCTCTAGCTCTTTACATCTCGTACTGCGAATTAGAATCAAATGTAGCGTTTGATTTTAATCGATATTTTGCGAATACAAAAAAAATTAGTCGATCTATTCATTCGACTGAGAAAATTGTAAAAATAAAACAAAAACGCTTATAAAATGACACAAAAGAAACCAACTACAACAGCGTCCCAATAAACATTTTAGACAAACTCAAGCTGCACTCCGCCTACCGCCTCCCCCTGCCAATAATATATGCTTATGCTTCATCCTTTATTATGGCTCTAAAGGGATTTGTATTCACATAATACTGGATATATTAGCAACGAAAACATGGACCAGACGATGGTATTCAGGCAAACTGTGAGGTCAGCCAAAAAGCACATCAGGGTGAATTTTTTTTATTCTCTTTAAAATAGGTTAACTTGTATGTGAATGTGAATACGGTCGTTAAGTCTTAAAAGAAGCTTTTCACCTCTTTGGCCTAATCAAATGGATATGGAAGTGTTTGTATACACACATACCCTATATACATATAAACAATAATGTCCTATTTGACTTTTACGTATTCATTCATTTAGGTTAAGAGAATATATATTTTTATGCGAAGTGCAGCAACACTAGTTGCCGCAAAAAGTCTCCGCTTCTTCATTATGCAAACATATTTAGTTAAACTACAACAAGTACCTACAATATATCCATGTATAGTTTAGACCAACATAAGGACATCTACAATAAAAAAAAAAAAAGGCTAATGAGTTGTTAACAAAAAGTATACGTACATACATAGTATACATACATATGAGACCGATTTTCAAATAAAAATATCCCAAAAAAAAAGGACTACTCTGTGTTAGCGCCTGCCAGAAACACCAGTTTGTGAGCGTGAGGTGCTCTATTGTCTAACATGTGCAGGATATTTGTGTTACTCTCGACGACTTTCCTCCTTGCCTTCATGTTTACCTGTTCGACCTTTGTATTCACACTGAATTGTTTTTATGTATACCAGAAAATGGTGTCTTCTCTTCTACGAGTAGTAGGGGTGGGAAAATGAGCCACTTCGGGAGGAAAATAACATGATTATTGATTCTGGTTGCGTCGTTGGTTTTCCATCGTTTTTAACTTTTTATCTCTGTATTATTGTAATAATATGTAACATTGCCATTATGATACTTTTGTTTGTGTTGTTGTGGTGATTGAAATCATTTTTATTTGGCTATAAAATGTTTACTCGTAATGTTGGCAAGTATTTATTCATTTGCATTTGTCGCAGCACACAATTTATGTGGGCTGCATAGATTCTCAGTTTAAGTACATGTGGGGTGTATTTCAACAGTACCCACACTGCTGGACAAATTTAGAGGGACGCGAGCAAAAAGTGGAAGACATTTTTTGTTTGAGGCTACAAACTGTTTTCATGGAAAGTAGCATGTAGAAATTTCAACAGGATATGAAAAATAAAGTTGAATCAAAAAAAAAAAAAACAACAGTAGTTGTTCGCTTTTTGCTTGCGTTGAAAAAAGACCGTCACGGAAAGAGATAAAAAAGTTTTAGCTCTATTTTGTCCGATTGTCCAGCGGGCCGGCGGGCAGACCACGTAAAATAAAGACGATTGAACGATATCGTTTTCACGCATGCTGTCTCTATCATATCTGTGGCAATAAACAGAGACTGCTATTGCCGAAACGATGTCGTTCGGTCGTTTTCAGTTTCGGTCGATTCTAACCCGGTGGGTAAATGCAGTAGAAAACGACCAACCGATTAACGAACGGAATAAGCTGCAAGACAAAGCAAAGATATATCAACACAGATGAATGCTGAAACTACAGAGTCACAGAGAATCATTGGATTTGCTCCTTTAAATCCACTTTTCAAGGGCTGTGTCTATTCCACTACCGACACCTGCAGTAAGTAAAGGGTGGGCCAACTACAAGTTTCTTTTTAAAAATACAATAAAATGAAAAAAATTAAATTTTTTCCATGTATTATGGCTTTATTAGTAAGAGCAAACATTCCCATTAATTATGGAACACAACGTCGTTTAAGTGGCTGCCTCGGCTGGCTTCGCAATAGCGCATTCTGTCAATCCAATTTTCCAACACCTTGTTGATGGTTTCGGTATGTAGCTCATGGATTGCTTGAATGATATTGGCCTTACGGTTCCCCACAAAAAAAGTCCGAACGGGTCAAATCGCAGCTCCGAAGCGGCCAATTGACATCGCCAAGACGGCTGATAGCACGATTTCGGAATTCGGTGCGCAAAAGATCGATTGTGGCATGGGCTGTGTGGCATGGCGCTCCATCCTGCATGAACCAGAGGTTGTCCAAATCCATGTCTTCAATTTCAGTAAAAAATAAAATCGGTTAACATGGCTCTCTACCGTTGACCGAAACGTTGTTCCCAAGCTCATTTTCGAAAAATGGTCCAATGATGCCACCACTCCACAATCCGCGCCAAACTGTCACTCTCTGTGGATGCATTGGCTTCTCGATAATAACGTGCGGGGTTTTCCGAGCCCCAAATGCGGCAATTTTGTTTGTTAACGTAGCCGCCGAGATGAAAATGCGCCTCGTCAGAAACTTCTTTTCAAAAAACGGACTGTTTGGGCTACACTCACTTTGGAAATACGTTTTGAATATTTCCCAACATTGGTCAAGCGTAAAGCGATTCATTTCGTTCTGCGGAAACAGCAGTCAGTGTCAAAATAACCTATCATTTACAAAAAAAAACCCATATCCCTCCCCAAACAAAAGATCAGAATGATCTGTACTGTATCCACGCAGAGAACATTTTAATCTCCGGGAGGGGATGGAATAGTCCCTACAATAATAAAATGTGGAATTGAGACATTAACGGCTCTCCTTTATTGCACCATTTAGATCCAGTTTTGAATATACCTATATGCCTCTCCGTTGGCGCAGGGTCAGATCGAAACTTATTCAGACCGATTAGCGTGATATCCTGCTTCCTAAGTCATGGAATAAATAGTACACCATCGTATACGATAATCGTTTCTAATAGAACCCATTGAACCAAAATCAATATGTCTAGCGGGCTTGTAAATTCGGCCCTTCATCATAATATAGTAAAGGAGATTGAAGGAAGGGTCAATCGTGACTAAAGATTTTGCCCTCTTATTCTTTCTATAGACATTGCTGGGCCTATTTTATTTTATTAAGCCGCCAATGCGAAAGGAGTAGTCAAACTAACGATTAGGTATACCGTATACCCATCTGTTCTAATCATATCTACCAAAATCGGACTAACATCTGAAAGAATTAATTAAAGGATGCCCTCAAGAAGGAGTATTCTCTCCCTTTCTATGGTCAATCATCCTTAACACCTCGGCGAACTTAATAGCTGTAGATTTTACACTTAAGGCGAATGACCTAGTAATCATCATCAGAGGCAGTCATGAAGCAAATTCTAGCGAGTCTTACTCAAGGTATGGAACTGGTATTAGAAAGAATGATTTAGTGCAAATACATCAAAAATTATATATCAAAAGTTATATACAAGCACCATTTTCCTATAGGAGGGAGGGGGGTCTATCTGGCTTCATTTTGGCGGAAGGTGTAATTTAAAGAAAATGATACTCTAATATATAAGCAGGGGTTGTCGGGCATATCGGCATGCCCCCCATACGCACTTCAAGGTACAAATGTTCCAATTCGCGCGCGGTCGGTGCTGTTTTCTAAGAAATTTGTAATCTAAGCGGAGCAGCATATAAAAGTAATTTTCCATTTTTCTCAAAAACTAGAAGACATACATTCTCCATTTCGTCCCGAAAGTCAATCCTGTTTTTCGTTTCGCTTTTGAATTCGTACTCTAGGGGCTTATTCCCAAATGCGCGGCGGATCGCTTTTCATGGCGGATTTGTATTTTTGTATTTCCAAAAGCGATTTGATCGAATCAAAAGCGATAGCTGTATAGCTGACGGATTGCTGGCGGATTGTTTGCGGGTAAAAAATAAACTAAATTCCTGTGGCGGGAAAAAATTGCAACTCAGAATGGAAAAACTGGAAAGCACTGGAAATATCATTTTAGCCCTCGTTCGCATTTGAGAATAACCAAAAGCGAAGACGGTCGAAATGGAGGTATCGCTTTTAATACGATCCGCCGCGCATTTGGGAATAACCCCCCCTGTAATACTTTCGAGTTTCCGTATATCAATGCCTTTGACATTTGGTGATTACATTCCGCTTTCGAAATAGAGAGTACCAAGTTTCGGAAAATGTTACTTTCGGACGATGAGGAATTTCCATCTACTTCTGCCCCCAATAATGACCAAAACCAGTTGCTATTCGTGCAAACGTTAGAAGCAGTAGGAAAGATTTAATTTTCTGGATATTTGTCTTCAGATTTTCTTCTAAAAAAGTATTAGCAAAGTAATCCACATTTCGACGCGTTAAAACGATACATCTGCTTAAAGTTGTTATCGTAACCAATTCTTCTTAGCTTATACTGTCTTTTTTCACGAGCGTTAACAACAACTGTAGGTAAAACGGGTATAATGTGCAAACTTATCGCATACATTTTTGTTTCTTTCACAAGCAAAAATTTTTTTAACTATGTATCTATTTATAAAAAAACATACTGCAACTCACAAGGCTAGACTGTTTTTTGTAAAAAAAAATGTTCGCCTAAAATATTTAGCAAATGCTCTGAGTCAACAAAATAGCAGACTCGGAATTTTCGTAGCAATTGCTTTGTCGTGCACGTTTTATTCATACCAATCTGACTAAAAGGTCGGTGGCGCCGCTTTTCGAAGATGCCAAAAGTTGGAGTTAACTCAAATCAGTTTTTATTCATACGAGCAATTGCTTCGATTTTGACATTTGGTCTGAGTAAAAACAATTGCTATGTTTTATTCATATTGAAGTCAATAGATATAAGCACTTTATAAATATAAAAAAATTCTGAATTGCTCGAAAATTAATACCCTAAAATAATATTTCGAAAACGTCGAAAATCCACCGAAAATATTAAATTTTTTTTAGGCTTTTTCACGTATTCTATAACACAACCTTGTTGTTTGTAAAAATATATAAAAATATATTTTGTCGCCAAAAACTCGGGTCCCAAGCCAAATTTTTAAAATTCCAGAAATTGAATGAATGTCTTCCCCTTTTCCCCAATTGGAAGTTTGGAACGATATCTCCATTTTAAGATTTGAATTTAGTGAACAACTTTCATACCTATGTGTCAGAAAATCAGCCGACAATTATTATTCAGACACACGGCCTTAAAACATGAAGTATACCTACATACAACATTGAAACCGAGAAAGTTGAAATCATTTTGTAACAAATATTACGCGCATTTTGGTACTAGTTTTGTACCCTTTTTTTGATCCTATTCTGTCCGGGATTTTCATACTCGATAACTACTTTCTTGAAATTATTTATGGCAACCCTAGTCCAGGCTAACTTTTACGAAGTCACAATGGAGAAAATGTTCATAAAAAATTATCTATTCTGACAGTCGAAAAATTTGATTTGAAGATTAAAACCAGTAAGTAAAAAACCAAAGACCAAACGAATTCAAGCGGATTTAATTGTTAAACAAACTTTAGAAAACCCAAAATAATATTATCAAACAAATTAAGACTTCATGTGTGTAGTATAGTTGTCTGCGATTCCGATTTGTGAGACGAAGAAAAAAATTCTTTAGAATACAAATATGAAGGTATTTTTTCCAACACACTAATTGACAAGTACAGTCAATGAGTTGATAGCGAATTAAATTCGAGTGGGCATGCTGTTTATCATCGGCGATAAAATATTACTAAAACAAAGGAAATTGAGAAGAACGAAAAAAGCAATTCATACAATCAACTTAGACCAGTGTAAACAAAAGGCGACAAATGTTTTCCGTTGTCTGTATCCATGACATTGTCATCATTATAAATCTGAAGAGATTCATAGGTATCAAGTTCGTTTTCATTGTATTTCTTAGTAAAAGTACACTTCCTCGAATCTGGCAATTTTGTATTCAATGCAATAACATGCGCAACCAGCGGCGAACAGAAACTATTTTTATACAGTTTATGTTTTCTTTGAATCGCGTCTTAACGCAAGCACGTTTTTTTTTTTATTATTTGCTGACATACTCGTATTTTTCGTTTGAAATTTCGACAGAGTTTCTCATAAATAAAAATGATACTCTTGATGAGTTTGATTGAACCGAGTTGTAGTAATATAAGCTATGAACGCCTTTAATCTAAGGTCGCTGCTGTGTTCATAATCCATCGCCCCCTGTCTGCCCAGAGGACTTCAGGCCAATCAGTATCCGATTATTTTAATATCATCGTAATAATATCAAATGAGCGTTATTATAGTTCCGGTATAGCTTGGATACAATTGCAAAAAATTTGCAATTGGGCTAAAACATTTTGGCGACACTGAGTAGATTTACTGCACCCAAATTTTCCTCGGCGGAATCACTGTTTAGTCACACGTTACTGAGAATTAACTATATTTATCATTTTGTTCAAAGGTTGTAAATATTTATGAACTTTTGAGAAGATTCCATAGTTACGGACCCTTTGAGAAGTCTATATCATTGATGATGTGTAGCGTCTCGAGTGTATAACGTTTTGAGCACAGTTCCGTTGTAAAAGTCTGGGTTATGATTCCCTTGGATGGTGCGGCTTGCGAGAGCCGTTCCCAATGTTTTTTTTTGTATCACTTAACCTGTCGAGAAGTCCTATCCCAAAGATAATATTGCATCAATGCCAAGAGGCTTATAGAGACACAGCAACTGATATGCTAGGTTTCACCCGAACACCGCTGCAGAGATGGACAAGAGCGGCTAGTAAGTTCATACCAAAAATCGGTAAGACTGACTACACTCTCGCCAAAAGTTTTAGACCCAGAAGTCTGTCTTCCTTCCTGCTGAAAAGTTTGGAAAGACTGGTTGAGCTGCACGTGCGCAATGTTGCTCTTCGATCGCATCCTCTTTCTGAGATGCAACATGCTTATCAGCGCGGAAAATCCTGTGAAACTGCGCTTCAGAACCTTGTTGGTAGGATCGAAAGCGCTCTTGATCGGAAGGAGTACGCGTTGGGTATTTTCGTCGATATTGAGGGTGCTTTTGATAATGCGACTTTTGACAGCATGTGTAACGCAGCTAGACATCACGGTATAGATGAAACATTGGTGTTGTGGATTAAAGCAATGCTAATGTACAGGACGTTGATTGCCGAGGCAGATTGTGGCAAATGCGTCATGGCAGGGGTAAACAGGGGCTGCCCACAAGGTGGTGTTCTGTCTCCCCTTTTATGGTGTATGGTAGTAGACTCTCTGCTAACGTTACTCAATCTTCCTGGAACCTACACACAAGCCTACGCGGACGATGTCGCCGTTCTGTCTGTCGGCTCGAACCTATGGACTGTCTGCTCTCAGGCGCAGAGATCCTTGGGCTTGATCGATGATTGGTGCACAAGAAATGGGCTTTCAGTGAATCCTCTTAAAACTACGGTTGTTCTCTTCACGAGAAGGAGGAACTTCACTGGTCTGACTCAACTTGTGCTAAAAGGTGTCACTATCCCGATCTCTGACGAAGTCAAATATCTTTGGTCCAAGCATGTTGAATCGAAAACCGATAAAGCGCTGTCGACTTTCTGGCAGTGCAAAGGCGCTTTTGGTAAGACATGGGGCTTATCTCCGAAAAGGGTCCTTTGGATCTATACGGCAATGATAAGACCACTTCTCTCATATGCATCGGTTGTGTGGTGGAACAGGCTTTCGCGGAAACGTGTTACTGCCTCTTTCGCCAAACTCCAAAGAACAGTTTGCCTTGGCTGCACAGGGGCCTTCCCCAGCACTCCGGGTTCTGCTCTAGATGCTATGATGAACCTCCCCCCCCCCTTGATATTTTTATCATGGGGTGTACACTGAAAACCATCTCCCGTTTAAAGAGAGGTGGCTTTTGGTACCACGCGCATTGGAATTTTGATGAACTTGTGCGAGAATTATCCTTTGACCCCTGTCTTATGGATATGCCGTCTGATGCAATGACACCAGAAATCCTACTGCGACAAAACTACCACGTCAACTTTCCTCAGGCAACGGAATGGCTTCGGCCGGACTCTGAGCCAGGGAAAGAATGCCATCGTGTATTCACGGATGGCTCTAAAACCGGACAGGGGTCTGGTTCTGGAGTCTTCGTGGAATGCGAGAACATTAGACTACACTACCCTTTAGGTAACCACGCGACTGTCTTCCAGGCGGAGATTTTCGCTATCCTTATGGCTATGCGCTATATTGTGACAAACAGGTGGAGGGCTAGAAGTATATGCGTTTGCAGTGACAGCCAGGCTGCACTAAAAGCGCTGCTTAACCCTCTCACCTCGTCCAAGCTAGTGCTCGAACTCAAGCTTCCTTTGAACTTGGTCGGTAGGCCAGGTCACACTGGTTTGGGTCCCAGGTCACACTGGTATCCAGGGAAATGAGATCGCTGATGGGCTTGCCAGGCTGGGTTCAGAAGAAGCTCTTTCAGGACCTGAACCCGCGCTGGGTCTGCCTGCATCTGTGATTAGGTCATCCATCGATATTTGGGTTTCTCGCAAACACGAGCGTCGGTGGCGTGATTGTGCTGGGTGCAGACAGGCCAAGCGACTGCTTCCGGACATCTGCAAAAGGTCCGCGTCCTTTCTTCTGTCTCTCAGGAGAATCGACTGTAGACTGCTTGTGGGCGTCCTTTCGGGCCACCAAGCTTTCGCCAAACACTTAAATGTATTGGGCTTGAGCGACACCACCATCTGTCCTGCTTGTGGAGAGGACGATGATACGGCGGAACACTTCCTCTGTAGTTGTCCTGCCTTTGCTCGCATCAGGTGGCGGAATTTTGGGGCTGACGTGGTGAGTGCCGAACATCTAAGCTCTTCATCACTGAAACTCCTTCTTATCTTTCTTCGAAAGACGGGAAAACTAAGTACAGCAATGTAAGGTGTCTGTTTGGCAGTACAATGGACCAGTAGTTGTGTCTGAGTGCTCCATCGGATAGTAACAACCTCCGACAAAAAAAAAAAAAAAGCTCTTTGAGCAAAAGATAAGAGGGAAGATAATCGACTTCTCAGGAGGAAATAGAGGTGCTACTTCAGAGGCAAAAGGTAAACAGAACGTATCACGGCACGGCCACAAGATCAGAATAAAAACCTGTAAAGATGAAAAAGACAAGGCTCCCTTGTACTGGGAGTCACATCAGTTGGTCTTAAGTATATGGAAAAACCTCTTTAGCAGATTGTTTAACGGCGAAGACGACCCGAATTATGCTGTGAGACAGAATGACTATAATTAAACCTGGACGATTGATTTGATTGACTGATTCATTAATTGATGACTTTATTTATCGAGATACGTCATCGAGTTTCACCCCATAGAAGTTGTTTTTTGTATAGAAGGTATAAGATTGTGAAGGTTTTTTTTTTTTTTTTGTATATGCGGTGCCACGCTCCTTTGTCCAATTTCGACCAAACTTCACAGAAGAGACTTCGTGCCAAAAACAAAGATTTTCACAAAAATTAAGCTCAATCGGTTGTGTGGTTTTCGAGATATACCATGAGGTGCAACGCCCCCTTGTCCAATTTTTTTACATACAAACCTGCTACAAAAGAACACCTTTCCAGAAAAAAAAAGAATCATCAAATTCGGTGTAGCCAAACTCGAGTTATAAACGGACAAACATATTTTAAACTCATTTTATATATATATATAGATTGACGTATTTTTAAATACTTCTAGTTGAATAAAATAGAAATAAAGAACTTATATATGTATCTTAAATTTTAATTACACAATATCTACAGCACTTCTTTTAAATATTCTCAGGTAATTCAAGTAAAAAACAGTTTAAATCCTTAGCCAGATTTTATAAATCTATCGCATTAACACTAAAAACAGCAGGAAACTTTTTTGTTAATCAGAAAAAAACCTTTAAGTTGTAATTTTTCTACAATTTGTTAAGAGCAAGATTTCTGAGTTATATATAAATTTCTCAGTCAACATTTATTTAGGGGTAGCCGACAAATCTATCCTCGTAGGTACTCAGTTGAAGTTCGATATGTCAAAGATTAATTTAATCTATCGAATACAAGATTCTTAAATTAAAGTTAAATCTCAGCAATTCAAAATATAAATCGTGACTTTATATAAATGGTGTCCCATAGTACAGGGATGGAAAAAAAAATAACGTGACGAGTGACAGTTTGGATTTAGTAAAAATGGAAACTTTGTTTGTTTAAAATCGCGTTAGTCACACATTCTGGGAAATCAAATTCCCGACAAATATCTTTATTCCTACCAAATTTAGTATTCGAACTTACTTAACGTGAAGAGCAATTATTACCCACCTAGCTGCTTCATTGAACAACAGCGAACTATGATTTTTACGTCACGCTATTCGAATATCTAAGAAGCCAATATACACATCCTCTATCCCCGATTAATTTTCTTGACATCCATTATATGTTTTCGCAGATAGATACAGCACAGACAAAAGTGGACTACCTTCGATTTCACCATTACTTTATGCAAACGATGACCAAGTAAATTGAAAAAAATAAATAAAAATTAATTACTAGTGTCCTGCATTTGTTGAAAACACAAAAAGCTGGTGTGGGCGAACACAAATTTATTTTCCATCTGTGACCTTCGCATTTGATTATAATAAATACGCTGACGAAAACTTATCTATAAGATGTGATGTGACTCAAAGAGAGCAGCATCCCACTTTGAGTAATTCACTAAAAATTGAACTAAATAAAGTGCATGACTAAGTCGTACGCAATTCACTGAGCTGTGTGCTGTGTAGTGCAGTAAGAAAATATGTACTTATATGGCTTAGAGAAAACCTTTCGTAAGGCAGTTTCAGGTGTAGTCTTCTAGTTTTTTTTGCAATCCTAGGATGAAAATAAAAATGGGGAACGTTCTTAGCTTTTTTTTTAACAAAAATATTTACTATTAATCATTTTTAAGGTTCCGTTTCCATGTGGAGGAACCATATTGCTTTCGCTACGATGGCGATGTCTGTCCGAATAAAATACGAAAATGTTGTACCTAGGTATATCTCAAGAACTAATTGACGTAGAAGGTTGGAATTTGGACACAGTATCAGGTAGAAACTCTAGATAATCGACAAATACCAATATTAATAATACATAGGCTGGTTTTGAAGTTATTCTTAATTTCGTGGAAAAAATATGTTCATTCGCACAAAAAACTGTTTATTTTTAAATTTACAAAAAATACATGTAATCCTTTCTTGTAGATCATCTTCGTCTCTATATATGTGCTGAAGACTGTTATGTCGAAAAGTTAACATTTTAGAAGATATTTACAGAAAAAACTCAATCACCACATAAAATACCTACGCCACAATTGGAACTTCCATTCCAATCCCAATGCATACCCATCTCATACACCATTGTCAATGTCACCACACCCACACGGCCATACGCATACCATATTGGTGTTTGGTTGAACACGATCTACACCACGCGCAAGCAAACCGAGAGATTTACTCCGAAACGGGTGTGGCGTGTGGCTTGTGTGTTTATCGCTCTCGATGCATTATGCGTGTTGGATTTGGATTGCATGGGGAGATTTCGTGTTGGATATGAGTGGAATTGGAATGTCGTGGCTCACATGTCACATCACAGTCACAGTTCATGTCGTGGCTGGCAGTGGGAGTGGTGGTTGCTGTGGGAGAAAATTATTTTTGTTCGATAGGAGGCGGATCTTAAGTGAGAGACATAATTCATATAGGATTTTTGCATATGAGATGTGCTTGAGGAGAAATACCTTTTGTGAGGTTTGATGGGAGAGCATGGTGAATATTTTTTGTTGTGCATCTCGGACTTTTGTAAAAGTCTACTTTTTTTACTTTTTTCCTCGGTATCAAAAAAAAATGTTTTGATGCAAAAAGTTTCTCCAAACAATTCTAATAGTGACTTCAAAAAAAAATTTTAAAAAATCTCTTCGCTAATATTTTTTATGATTTTTTGAATGGGATGATTTCAGAAAAATTTTGTATGAAAAGGAGGAATGACTAAAATAATCATTTTTAGCAATTTTCTAAAAATCATAAAAAATATTAGCGAAGAGATTTTTGAAAATTTTATTTTGCAGTCACTATTAGAATTGTTTGGAGAAACTTTTTGCATCAAAACATTTTTTTTTTGATACCGAGGAAAAAAGTCAAAAAAGTAGACATTCACAAAAATTCTAAATTCTAAAATTTTTAAATGGGTACTTAATGGGTTAAGGAAAGTTTTGTATCATTCAAATGGAATTTAAATGACCTTTCCATTGGTGCCAAAATTTACATGAAGTAAGTTTCAAATTATGAGCAGAATTAACTTTAGTTTTGTCAAAATACCTGTGCCGGCCACTGTATGTTTGTTTTGTGGTCAATACTTTGTACCTACCCACTTATGAAACTAAAATGTAATAAATTTTGTTCCTATTAAGAATTTTTCTGATAATCTTAAGTTTTTTTTGAAAAAAATACATTAGGTATTTTGATTAATGGTACAGTCGAGTCGTTACATTTTTGTCCTAAATATCTACCGCCTATGAAATTAAAGCAGTTAATTATGGAAATCTCTTAGTATTTTTAGATTCATAAAAGCTGAATAAAAATGCAATTCGATACTACACGAAAATTCAGTCAACCTCACTTTCAGGGGAAATGAAACTGGGACTGCAATGAATTTATTAATGTGCACCGAAATTCGAAAGCAGTTTTTAAATACCAGCGGAGAATGTTTAGGCTCCAAATAGATACCTATAGAGATGAAAATTTAACGATATCTCTTCTTGGAGTGATCTGATGCATATGAATGGAGCGAATTGACAAATTAATATTTTTCACCCATAATCACACAGCCCTAAGTTAAATATAGTTTATATTCCCTGCGCGTGAGAGGCCCCGTTTTTCACGAATGTCTGCTATTGTCATAATAAGCATTTGATATTATTGTTTGTTTCTGAGTTTCTTTGCGAGTTGGTCGTCACGAGAAAAATTAAATCCACTCTCGGACATTCAAAAAGGCAATCGGCAATCTTGTAATCACTGATTGTAGACTGTAGTGCTTTTAGTTAAGAGAAAAAAATGCTCTAAGCGAAATGATGTAGCCAGCCCTTAAACTCGGTAAATGGGCTAAGGAGTATGGCATGCCAACCAGGTAAAAAGAGAACTGGCACTCTTTTGGGCGAAATACAAGACATGACCTTTCAAACTCCTCAAATTGGAGTGGGCCTTTTTTTCCTAGATAGCAAAATATTTAAACTAAACTGGAGATTTAACGAGCCCGCAAGGGGTCAGTTTCGTTGCGGTTGGTCTTCAATTATGCGCTCCCCATAAAGTGGTGAGAGAGACCTTTGTCTTAAATAATTGTATAATCTTTGAGTTTAGCTAAAACAAAGAAATTATTTAGAGTGCCATGAAATAAAGTCTTATGCAAAAAAGTCCAAACCGTAATTTTGGACTTTATTGCACTTTTGAAACTGCAATAAAGTCCAAAACGAGTTTTGAATTTTATTTCATTTTTAAAAGTGCAATAAAGTCCTAATCGCGTTTTGGACTTTATTTCACTTTGTAAAAATATAAGGTAATCCTGATTCTACATGAATTGCGTAGCTAGGTGTATCTAGATTGTGGAAGCCTAAAAATCCCTTTGAAAAAATATTTCTCTATGCATTGAAAACATGTCAGCAAATTCATTTCCTACATGGCTGGGAACCCAAATCAGCTTCAACTTGTTAGGCATGAGGCCGTCTCTGATTTTGTTAATGATTAAGGGGTGGTTATTAGGATTTTCAACAACATGTATTACAGATAAGCTATCTGTACCTATAACAAATTTACCATGCGCTTTTGAGGATAGTTCTATGATTTTTATGATAGTTTGGACTTGGGAGGTAAAAATGGAGGCGTTGGTTGATAGAAGCCCAATGGTGAGTATGTCACCATTTTTGTCTGTGGCGGCAAAAGATGTACTGTCCTTAGTTTTTGGCCCGCCTGTTAAAACCAAATTCCAGCCTTTAGATCTTAGATCGGAGGTAACTGCGGTAAAAGTCGCATTATGGAAAATTGATGGTGGCGTGTTAGTTTTAGGATATTGTGCCAAAACATTCCGCAAGGAATACTTTCCTAAGTATCGTAATCGGAAAATATTAAGGACCTCATTTAGCTCATTTAGTTCAGTAGGTGCCCTACTCTCTATTTCCTTCTGAAAGTCATTGTGGATTATTTTGTTTGTCGAGACTGGTTTTATTTCTTTTGAAATCTGCCAAATTTTAATGCTAACATTTGAATATTTCATTGCGCTTTTAATATAAAGAGTAGGTACCTATAACAAATTCGCGAACCAAATGCAGAGTAGGGCCTCTGATCTGTTGAAAAGACCCATAAGAAAAATACTCTGAGAATGAGTACCTATTGTATCTAATATACCTAAATGAAAAAAAATGGAAGCAAGAAATAGAAAGGAAACATGTAACACAACTATATTTGTAATTTTTGTAAAAATTGCACCAACAAAAAAATAAGGAATTCGTTCGATTTTGGAATTTAACAGATGCCGAGAAACCTGTTTTGTACTGGAAGTTTGTTAATAAAAATACCGCCCACAGAAGATAGGTTAAAGTTAAAGAATCAAATGTTAAGAAAGATTCATATAAGTTCCTTCTTCAGTTTGATGATGAAAGAATTCATCGAGTTTTTAAAAACACATAATCTATTAGTTTACTATTATTTTGAAAATGTGCAAGCCTGACCTCAGTCATCTAAGAAACGATATTTGAAGAGTTATTTGACTATTAATAAAATGTGTCAGCTATACAAAGAGAATTCGACGAATCCTGTCAAAGAACAATGTAATTAATAAACCTAAAAAATATCGTGCAACTGGCGCCGAAATTAGTGAGTTTACAAGGACAAAACTGAAGTGACGTCCACGAAGGCAGAGCGAAATATTGATGGACAAAACATTGACAAAACATTGTTATCAGCTGTGAAAGCTGAGTAGGTACATTCGTTGGTGTGAAAAAACCTTCAAAACATACCGTACGAGTATATCGAAAAATCAAAATAGAAAACTAAACCTAAACAACGAGATTGAAAGCTGGTTACCGGCGTCAACAAGAATTAAAAATTCATTCCGGTAAAAGCTGGTAAAAGCAGCTTTAAGATTGTTAATGGAGGAAGCAGGTTCACTATAGAAGCGTCTATTCATCGCCAGCTTTATTTTCAACCAGCGTGAACAAGCGGATCTAAAGCGATAAAGTGAGATGCGAGAAGCTGGTCCACTATGGACGTACCCTAATGCAAGGAACCTATTTAAGGCAAATTGTAAGTTATTTCAGTCAAAATAAAAGTGACTTAGGTCGGTTTTTCAGAAATACAAATTTGTTCTCCTTTTATGGAACAATCGTTTTTATGAAATACATTTTTTAATTTAAAACAGCTCTCGTGAAAAATGTAAAAAACCAACTTAAGCCACTTTACCTTATTTGTAAAGATACCTACTCGTATATGGAGCGCAGGCACAACTTGTTGCCGAATAACGTTGGAGGGGCGATCTGAATGACCATCATTTTCAGATGTCAATAATATTGTATAATCATGGGGAAATCCGTTTGCTTCCTCAATGATATACATTTATTTACTATATCTTATCATTTATATATATATATAGTACCTAACTAGGTATTATTGCTATCAATCTCAATCTTCCATGCTAATGAGTTGAATGAGATCTAAATACATAAGTAAGCACTTTTTCTTAGCTTACGTTTTACAGACAACTTTATTCAACTAATAAAGGAATAAATTAAGTTAAGTACAAGATATACATGTACGATTTTGAATTCGTAAAATAGCAACGTACCTACCTACTCTCCAAAATAGAGTAAGACCAAAGACAGAGGTGTTCTTCTAAATAGTACGAGTTGATATTTAACCACCTTCGGTACCTAATTTATTCATAACACTAAATTTACAGAAAGTTTTCGGGTGTTGTGTAGTATTACAAGTAGTAAACAAAATAAAACATATTATTTCAAGTACCTACCTACACATTTTATGTTAAAGTTTCAAACAATCATTACTTGCACGCCGAATCATTTATTCGGATTGTTTTAACATTACAATTTACGATATTAAACTGTATTTAAAAACAAAACCTCCTTATTATTTCTATGGCTATATAGGTAGGTACCTGTAACTGTAATAGACATTTACCTGTGCACAAATGTACGTAAAAAAAAAGGAAGTCAAACTCACCTTTCTGTGATAAATAATCATCGTCATTCTCGTTTGCAAATTTTCCAGACGTTAATCCATAACTAAAAAATAAGCTTAAAATTGCAAAGAACTGACAGATTTGTACGAATTTTAACATTTTTGCAGGATATTCTTGTTGAGTTTCTTGTGTATAACTTTTTTATTTTCAATTTTTAACAAAATTGTTCGATTTTTTGGTCACTGTCCAGTTTGAGTAATATATAAAATTCCGGTTAAATTGTATTTTTACAACTGCAAAATTAAGAGAAAAACAATAAACAACATTTTAACAAACACTAAAGTAATGTTTTCAAATGAGTGTTGTTGTCGAACGCAATGACAATCATTGCGTTCATAATAAAACAAACTGAATAATTGGAAAAACAAACGACTTGGCGTAGTAGACTGAACGACTGCGCTACCAGGACAAGGACTCCTTCAATGATTCCCGTAAGTTCTTTTGCGCACACACAAAAACAAAACATTAAAAAAAAAAAAAAACAATCTCCAATTATTGGTACGGAATCACAGACACTCGTCGGAGAAGACGTAATAAAAACACAACACAAATTTTATGATCTCTTATTCTCGCCCAGATTCGACCCGTAACGAAAATCTTTTTCTCTGAAAAATATCCGTTATGCTATGCGACATGTCCTCAAAAACTACACCAAAACTAAATGATACAAAAAAAAATCTATAAAAGTTCTACACTGTGGTCTTAACACTCACGGCGAATTTCAACACATCAAAAAGTTTTTAATACGTATCCACAAAATCCAGCCAGAAACACTGTCGTAGCTTCATAGCTTGTTTAGATAGATATAGGAGTATCCATAATTTCTTTGCTTTGCTTTCTGCCCCAAGGAAGGTGTCAGTGTCATATAGAGAATGGAAATAACGCATCTACGAGTACAAGAAAAAAAATGCCGAAACACGTTTATATACAGAAGTATATGGCGTAGAGGTACATCTATCTATGGATTGTATATAAAATTGGTATCGAAAAACTATAACATCGATTCATATTAATTTTCCACCGATGAGGCAACAAACGAAAAAAAAAAAAAAAAACAAACAAAAACATTTCCATGAGAAAACCAGAATTGTCTCCTTTTCGATTGGCAGAAACCAAATTTACCACAAAAATTTCCCCTCCTCCTGAACACTTTTTTCACTATAAATTAAAAAAAATAGGGCAGCACACAAATGCAAAGAAATATGCAGAAAAAGGATTCCAGTCCCAGGTATCACTCTCATCACATTCCAAGTTTTCTGTTCGTCAAGACAGTAATAAAACGCACTCACACTTCGAATAAAATAGTCAATATCATAATCAATATGCATTCAGATTTATTAATGAATGTTTATCATATAATTAATTCATCAGATTAAAACAACGTTTGAGGGAAATAATATAACAAAACTGTTTAAAATCTTATACCGCAATCTATCCGAATTCATTGCGTACACTGTTGAGAATGTGATACCACGATACAATTCTACCAATCGCTCTCTCTATTATAAAATGTTATGTATCCACCTCTCAGTACAGCACTACCATCATCGGTTTTATTTATCTTGTTGTTTTGGGCAGATCCATCGCTACGCTAGATACATTTCGCACCCGCGCACAAAAGTAAGAGAGAGAAAGTAATAATGGATGCGCATATTCACAGCGGACAGCAATGCCAGACTGAAAGATTTCCTCATGTGTACAGTTCACAATAACGAAGATTATGGCGAAAATATTTGGCTATTCGATTATTGAGGTAAACGTATCGTGCGCGAGTTTTAGAGAATTTTTCCCCACACAATGCGTACAAATGAGATCGCGAGTCATCGCCTTGAGGTGACATTGAAGAACAACCCATAATTAAAGATAATATAAAACACTGGTTCCGTGAATAACATTTTTGTAATCAACTGAAAACATGTCATTAGTAATTTGATTAATTTTATTAATCATTTGTTAATAAATGAAATGAAATAAGCAACAGATTGTCCATTGGCCACTTCCGGAAGCCATTTTTAAACAAAAATTCGTAGGCCATTAAAATATCGAAACGCATATGACTTTCCTATAATTCCAATCACATTATTATCTAATGTGTGGTGGCCGACAAAAATACGTGTCACTCATCTTTGCAGTAGTTGTCAACTGTCGGTAATTGCAGTCTTCTATTTACATAGTATTCAGCATCCCATTCGTCTTAAGGTGGGTTTCCACCATGTCGGTTGATTGTCAAAGTTTGACAGCTCTCGTTATGTCATTGAACGACACCACCATCAGTTAATTTCCACTTATGTCAATTATTGGCAAAAAATCGTTTGTCAGTTCATTGACAAAGAAATTTTGACAGTTGTGTTTGTCAATTTACTGAAAGCTATTTTCACCTGCGCTACCAATTTGGAATTGTCATCTTTTTGTCAATTGTGAATTGTGGCGTCGCGTGAGCAAATGCATCCTTAGGTATAATCTACATAAAACAAATATTTATTTTTTAAAATATAAAATGAACAATTTTAAAAAAGAAATGAATCGCTCTCGCTGTTTGTGTTTTTTGTTTGTCGAATCTGAGTTGAAGCTGCAGGCAGAAGACGAAGAAAGTCGAAAATTTGCAAAATACGCAAAATGCGTAAGAAATGAAAAGAACTGACTCAAAATCTATTCTGCAAAGGGTTAAACTATCATTTATAAAAAAAAAAATAAACATTCATGCAAAAAGGTGTGGGCACTGTAAAATGATTGGCCTACCTTGTATATCAAAATGTGACCATATTGTCTGTCAATTAAAGACAAAGTGACATTTTGTTTGACAATTCAGCTATTTCCACTTGTCCAGTGGTTTCAGTTATTGATAAACGCTGTTAGTCAATTCATTGCCCGCGTTCCATTAACCTCTCATGCATGCCAAACTCAATACAAAAAAAACTGACATTTCACAATATGTGCTAGAGTTCTAGCGCTAATGCTAGAATAAAAGCATTCTTAATTGTTTGCAAAATTCTTGTTTTCCGCTACCACTTTATATATTTATCTATTTATAAAAATAAGGTTGAAATACGATCTTGTTCATAATTCATACACTTTTATTAGAATTGACTGCGAAGAAACAGATATTTCTCTCTAATCTCGTGTAAATGATCAGTCCAATTATATTGCCACATTTTCCAGTGAAAACAAAAAGTCTAGTACAATTTTAAAATTGAAAAAATAGGAATATAGGCATCACTGGGCCAAAACTAACGGATTTTTTACAATTTAAAATAAATTTGTTTTGCGCCGTGCAAAAAAACGTTTCTGAGTTTGGTTTTTCTTTAAATATGCGCTTAAATTATAATTTGTTTTTAATAATAAATATATTCAGTGATTTACAATATAAAATACATTTTGCATCGATACGCCGATACACGACAAGCAGCTTTTTTCAGAATTTTTGATTCAATAAATTTCCTATTTGCAGAGTTTGATTTTTCTTTCAACAGGCTCCTAAGTTATAGCTCTTTTATAATAACAAATACCTATATTCAGTGATTTACCCTTTTTACATCAAAAATTTGAAAATTAAAATGGAAATGCAGCCGCCTGTACCTTCGTCCACCACTCGAGTGATGAGGAAAGTCAAACTAAATGGTTTTTCTCTAACGCAAGTAAATGGAACGAAAGTGCATGGTCCATCGGAAGACTGGATTGGGCCACCACCAAGTAGCTCGTGCGAGCTGTTTATTTATGGTATCCCCAAAAATACAAACGAGTACAGACTCTTGGAACTTTGTATGCAATTTGGGAGAGTCTATTATTTCCGAGTCCCCATTAATGTAGGGGTTAATGGAATCCGCGGATTTGCATTCGTCCGCTACACCAACGAACAGGACGCAGAATGTGCAATGACGGTACTGAACCACTGCTTTGTCGCGCCGAAGAAACTACTGAATGTCGTCAACTCCTGCGAGAAATGCAGTCTGTTTGTAAGAAATATTCCCAAACATTTGAATGAAGAGGAAATTGAGAAAGGGCTGAGAACAGTCTATCCCAACATGAGTCGAATATACTCGAATTCTCCGAATAGCAACCTGGGCAATAGGCAGAGCGTGTTTGTCGTCTTTGCAACACACCAAGAAGCATTAGAAGCGAAAAAGAGAAGTTCCCCAGGGATTTTACGACTCTGGAACGAGTACATAGAAGTAGTTTGGGCCATTACAGACGGGGCTAAAAATTCTACATTTTTTGTAAGTTATAGACTGCAGTGAGGGTGATATTTTTCAAACATTTGTTAAATTTTCAGAATAAGACACTATTCTTTCTGAACGCCAATCTTTGTCTGCGCAACAACGAACTGTACAATTTGATAGGACAGTATGTTGATCGCACAACCATTTATAAAATGTCAGTGGCACAAGCAAATACATTTGTTGAATTTACTTGCCGTCAGTCAGCAGAGACTGTTTTGCATCAGATGAATGGTGTTCGGATTGGTGATTCGCGATTGATGGTTAAATGGGCTCAACGTTCGGTGCGGTAAGTCCACTAATACTACGTTTTGTGTTATACCTATACCCAATGCTCACTCACTATGTATTTGTTTTCAGACAACGTATCTTGGACGAGCGCAATAAGGATTTTGATGCATTGCTTCGATTGAAATGTATAGCTAACTCCTGGAAGAAACCCATAACTGTGTTTGGATCATTCTTCGAGACTGAAGAAATTCAGTATGGTGCAGTGCTCCTTCGTAACGACAAGTGTGATTTCCGATTGATAATAGTTAGTCTGCAATGCAGCGAGCTTGTCGACATCCACTCACGCCTCTGCGAGGTAGTGGTAACTTTAATTGACACTAATGGTATATTTCCTGACTGTAATTACGTTTTTTGCGCCGAAAAGGATGTCGCACACTTACGTAGGCCCATAATTCAACGTAGTACACATAAGTAATACTAATCGGATTTAATTTCAGTTGGAGTAATGGTATTCGAACCGCAACTGACATTCATCGCATCACATAGGGTACCCGACAGATTTGCCATCGATCTCATGGAAGTAATTGATATTAGCCGTTCGTGTGCCTTGCTTTCGAAGTTCCCGGAAGAGCACCTTTTAGAAATTTACCAGAAGAGCTGCATGGTCAACGAAATTCACCCTTACCCGAATGATTGGAAATTCAAACATCGCCTCATCGGAGCAATCATGCCAAATTACAGGAAAAAACCTCCACTAAGACACAACCTAGACAACACTCAAATCGTTTTGGCGTTGTGCTACCTGAGAAATGGTAGAAATTTTTCTGTGGAAGCCAACAAACAATACGCTGCTTCTTCATTTGACCGTAATCAAATATTATTACCGTATGTTAAAATGCCACTGTCGATATCGCAATGCAATTTAGCCACACATCGCAGCGGCAGTCACTGTTCGGCGGTATTGCTTTCTATTTGCCCATTGCATCAGGCAATAATTCCGCGACATATTCCCAAAAAGATGTCGAAGGCAGGGGTTGCCATTCCGGTGAACCAAATGATCATATCAGATACCTACATTGAGGGAGTTACAAGTTGAGTTCATTTCATCATATTTTACTAAAGTTTTTTATTTCTTAAATTTGATTTGATTTGGTTTATTCACAGAATAAAAGTGTTTACGTACCATACATACTTTATATGATGTTATAAATTAATTTATATTTATTTTGTTTTAACTAAATTTGTGTTCCCATGTTAAAGTTTGCTTCTTTTATTTACAGAAGTTCAAACTTTCAAACTCATTGTTCTTTTATCGTTTATGTTACATAGAATAAAATGTATATATACTTTTTTATCCAATAAAGCTTGATTTATAAAGAGAATGTATGTATTCTTTTGTATAGGTACTTAGAGAGGTGACAGAACTCATAGTTGTTGGTTAACGTTTGTGCCGGAATTTCTTTATCTCTCTCCTCACGGGTTCCTCAATGTAGGAGAATGTATACAGCGTTCAAACAAAATTGTTTGTTTGGCAAAAGTCTGTCATATTAACTCAACTGTGACAACATACTTGGACTAACAATAATTCAGTTCCATATTAGCAACAATACGGAACCAGAATCTCTTTGCTCAGGCCGGCAAGGAGTCTGGTGCACGGGACTTCGTGGAAGCGAAACATACTTCTTTCAAAGAAGTAAGCAATCTGTATTTTCATTGGCCATGTTGTGGGAAATAGGTGAAGGAGAAGCAGGTAATTATGCATCAGCCAAGCTGTACTTAAGGCGTAACTTAACCCCTTGCAAATTGGGGTATGAACTTAAGAACTCCCTAAATTTTGTCGCAAGGTTTGGGTTCCAGGTCACAGTAGCATCCAAGGGAACTAATTTGACAATGAGCTTAAAAGACACGGTTCGGAGGAGGTTTTCAGAGGTCACAAACCTGCGGTGGAGTTTTCAGGTACTTAAGGCCGACGGCAGCTTAATTATACAAACGCAAATAACATTTCCTGTTTCTTCTCTCTAATTTAACAAAAATAATTTCAGTTTGTACATATATTTATTAATTTTTATATTTAAACTTACTGTTCTCTAGTTTATAAACAATCACAACATTGTCAAGCAGAATGCAAGATATATATACCTATATATACATACAGAATAGTAATTGTAAGTAAATGGTCGGCAGGATCCACACTACCATTAATACTTCTCATCAATGGTGATGATCGAAGGTTATTACTAATGGCAGTAACGCCCCAAATATCATAATAATCAACTCGCTATTTCGTAACCCCTTGGGTCGGTTAACTACAGTGTTACTATTGCTGGAATCTTCTAACGATGTGTAGACCACTCCGGGACTGCTGTCGAAGCCACCATGGCTGTGACCTCCTTGTGTTAGTTCTGGTAAGACATGCACTGTTGCCACATACAAGAATGTGCCGGCTGAAAAGAGCATCGCAATGCCAGTCGCATTCACTGAGTTCAATGTCTCCTTCTGTTCCTGGCCAATACCAAAGTAGGTTAGTATAGTGAGCAATGGCGCTGAAAGTGAAAATATTGCCAAATGCTTGCGTATCTGCTGACGTTCAATTTTTTCATGCAATAAAAAGCTAACTAAACCGAATGCGGCGGGTGCTTTGTGCAACATAATGGCAAAGAATACAATCATCTCGACGTCCTGGTGACTCGTTGTTGCTGCAGCACCAAGAGCAACACCATCAGCTGTAAAATAAAAGAAAATTTTTTCCATCGCTAAATTGTAATGTATGTATACACAAAGGGGAAAACAACTAAATAAAAATAAATACGTAATCTTCTTATTAAAGTAAATGGCACTTATAAATCACGTTTATAAGAAACCTCAACAAAAGCGCATGCACATAAAAACACCGGTCCGATCCGATACTACTCAAAAAGGCTGAACAATTTGCAATTCAACTTGGAGTTCTAGACGTCAACGGCAATAGTGGCTAGAACGTTGGAAAAAGCGTTCCAATATAGCATTTAGAAAAATTCACGGAGAAAGTGGTTCCACCGACACCGAGGCCGCCGGTAATTTTTTTTTTTTTTTTTTTTTTTTGATATTACGTCCATCACTAAGCCGTCTTAAAAGCGCCATGAACAGTTTTGAGCGTTTGAGATCGCCCAATCGGTGATAATAGAAACATTTTAGTGGGTGATACGTAACAAAATTATGCACTCAACAACAAAGATAGTAGAACATAGATAGCACTAACCTGCTGCATGTACAACCAGTCCTAGAGTAGCAGTAATGTTCTTATCATTAGCAGCACTTTTTCGTTGAGATATTTGATCGATTAGCATCATAAATACAAAACCTATAAAAAATGTAAGCAAAACATTATTTTCATGTGAAAATGTTGCATCTACCTACCTAAAACTAATGATAGCCCAATTGTGAAGGAATGATCAACTTCATCTTTGTGGAATGTTTGGATAGGTGCAACAACTGAAGGATTAGTCGAGTCTTCAGAAGTTGAAACGAGTGGCTTTGGGATATTTTGATGATCAACTGTGGGTAGTGAATCAGACGAATACAGAGACCGTATACCCTCAGGAATTATCACTGTTAATGCCGTACCAACCAAAAGGCCTGCACCAAGAACTGTTACGATCTTTAATTTTTCCTGCAAAAGAATGATAGCATTTGAATACAATTTACAAACAATTCGATACGATTCTTACTGCAATATAAATCTGAACTACTTACTTCGGATAACTTCACCACAAGTGGAATACTTCCAGCCAGATATGAACCGACTAGCATAACCACGACCAGGAGTATTAGCATAAATGTCTCCTCCATGATAATGTTTATCTCCCGCTGAATGAGTGGAATTTAGCTATTAGTTCACTTTTTGTTTAAATAATTATCTACGAATTGGGTGAAAGTAATTCCTTACAGAAATATCATCTTACCACTCTAATAACATATATATGGAAGTGCTTTTATCACAAATCGTTTTGTAGTATCTTATTTGGTTTATTTTGCGTTATGCATAAAAAAAAAAATCAAGTCAAGTTTGTGAAATCTTAAGCAGTATGAATTTTGAGACCGTGGTTTTTGTCGTCCGACAGCAACAAAAACAAAGCTCGAGGCAAGGCAAGACGTGTCAAGTTATTCTTTCTTGTTTTCTGGTGCTAGCAAATAATAAGTCTCTGGACATATAAGAGCGACTCTAGCGTCTTACGACCGAACACACAGAAGCAAATAAGCCGCGAGCACTAGCGACTTAATGAGAATGAACACAACACAGTAACAGATGTAGACCGATCAGCCGAAGTACACATTATATTCATTGAGCGACTAGAGTCCTTTTGGCCTTCTCTAAAAACGAAAAATAAAACCAAATGATTCTCACTTATTTGCTTGAATGAAAATTGTAATTGGTGTGGCGCTGCTGAGCGCTGTTATGTCCTATCCTAATAATAAAAACATTCGTTTTGCTTAATCGTTTGACTTTTTTAATTAAAATCTTCCCTTTCATTCGAGAAATCGAGATAGTATGGAAAGTGGCAATGGTAGCGGTATCGGTATGTATACGAATTAAAGCAAAACAAAAAGAAGAAAAACTGCATTCTCTAAATGAGAAAAAGGTAAATAGTAAATACATTTTTGCTCATCCAATGTCTCTTATTGGCTTTCCAGTGGAAATGCAGTTGCACATACTAATGTGCACGCATTCTCTTCCAACTTATGGTTTGTTTTACACCGTATGGGTATATAAAGGCCCCGATTTATAGAATCCGTCGCATCCGTTGCGGCAACGTATTCGACTGACAAGTTGGTAGAATACACAGTAGATTATGGAAGGTGACCCATAAGCAACGCACGTGCCGGATGCGACGGATAAAGTAGGTTTACATTCTACTTTTCTGTCAATCGGATCCGTTGACAGCTGACAGCGAGAGGAAGCACTTTCACTGCTGGAAATATTGAGATAAAGAGATAAACTGTCAAATGCTGCAGAAAACAACGTATGCTGTCCGCCGAATACGTCAATCCGTCGACGCAACGGATGCAACGGATTCTATGGGAAAAGTTCAGTTGATGCAGTTTTTGTCTGTCTGGATTTGTGTTTTCTTAGACCCCTTTTACACGAACGGTTTTTTCACTTTAGTGTCGAGAATGTGTTGGTAAAGGGGATGTGAAAAGTGCAGGGGATAGCCGAACACGGATGGGCCGCGAATTCCCATCCGATTCTTGTGTTCTCTTTCGCTCTCTTTCGTTATTTTCAGCGTTGCTTTATTCTCAAACCGTACTCGGTCGCGATAGACGTCTGCATTTTGCCCTATTCGAATTGTGTGCAGTCTGCGTTTCGAAAATACAACTACCACCGCGAACGACGAATGAGAAGACAATTTGACAATCAAGGCACTAAAGTGAAAACACTGAACGTATAAATGCACCATAAGTGCCCAAAAGAGAATTAAGAAGATTCCTAAGTGAAAAAACAGTGCGTGTAAAACGGGTCTTACATTTTATGTATCTATAACTATGGGTTGTTCCTGTTCGTCCATTACAGACGATTAGCGATCAGGAACATACCTATCACGTATAGTATTATATAATATGTTTAATTTTCTGAGCCCTATATCATAAAAATTGACAGTTGCGGTGACAATGTTTAAACTAACAACTCAATTGTAAAATTTGTGTTTCAGAAATAATTGACAATTTTGTAGAATTGTCGGAAAATAATTAGCATTTTGTCAAGTTTTCGTTTCATAAAAAATTGTCACGAATTTTCCGATAATTGTCATTAATTTTCTGACAAATTTGTATCGAAATTTCTTTTTTGGGACAGAGAAAAATTTACAATTTGCAAGTTTTTCACAATCTTATTTTCAATTCTGACAGACGATTGAGTTTTGGTCAAGTGACAAGTACGACTAAAAATGTCAAAAATTATAGGAATTCATGTATCGTTGTAAGACCGTCGTAAAGTTCGTAAGTTTACGATGTGGTAAATGGCCAGTTAAAATTTCTATTTAAAAATCATTTACGACACGAAAACGTGGTAAGCCTACGATAAGGTTATTGTGACATTTCACACTTGAAATAAAGGCACGTAATCGGAAAAAAACTAGCAAATCAACATATTTTTATAAAAATTGCTAAGGTGAGAATTAATGGAAAATAATACACTGAAATAACATTTTAAAACATTTTTTCATAACTTCGAACATAGAGCAAATAAACGCCGTCGGATAAATTAAATACAGTTGGACGGAAAATGATGACGATAATGCAAACAAATGTTGAGGAAGCTAAAATTCTTGGTACCTATATAACACAGATTGTATGCAAATGAAATAATTCAAATCATATTATAGTAAGTTATAAACCGTTTTATGTATGACTTTTAACGAACAGCTGATTTGGTTTACCATCATTTACACAATCAGTTATGTGGGACATGTTTCGTAAACTTGCCATTTTACGCAAATGTAAACGACGTTCAATGAATACCTTGGTATTGTAAAGCCAGGATTAATGATTTTATTGCAGTCATTGACATACTATACATGGACTGCTAATATCAGTTTCATACAGACCTGCCCTTTGGGTTCAGTGCGGCGAAAGTATGAAACCTCTTCGCGCCATTGCTATTTTTACATAGAATACAGTGCCATCCATTGTAGAAACGTTGCAACTACGGAAAATAACGATTTATTAAAATTATTTCGAACGTTCTATACCAGATGGCACACTCAGCTCAAACAAAATGGCACGAATTGCTCGATGTCATTTGCGTGTTTTTGCTTCTCTCCATCGTGAACCAAAAGAGCTAGTGCTTCAACGAAAAATGTCCCACCTTACATGGGAACTAAGTCCACTTCACGAAAGTGGTTTTATTTCCCACTAGGTGGGAACTAGGTCCCTCAGTGGACTTAGGGCCATTTTATTCACTTCAAGTTGAACACAACTTGGGGATTTTTATTCTCAACTTGAGAAATTGCTTTTATTCACTCGAAGTTGACTCACTCAACTTTGGATATTCCGAAGTTGAGAAAACCAGGAGTTGATTAACTTTGGATTCGCTCAACTCCCCGAAAAAGTAGAAGTTATGAAGCAAACTTGGGGTTTTATGTCAAACTTCCGATTTTTTTTTATTTTTTATTTCTATGTTTGGCAGTTCAGTTCTGAAAGTGACGAAAATAATTATTAATTCATTTTTAAAATTGAAATAATGTAGCGTGCAAACTATTTTTAGGAGAATTGGCCATCGTCTTCGAGCAGGGAAGATGATGAGGAGATAGATAATTTGGTACGTGAGTGTGAGAGGCGGTAATACAAGATGCTACAACGTGTTGGACTGGAAAAATGGGTTGACCGTGATTTCATCTATCGTTTTCGTCTCTCAAAGCGGACGACAATGTCAATATATGTATTTATTCGTATTAAGTTCATATGTTTTCATCGACACGACAAACGAAAACAATTTGCCCAGCTGATGTACTGTCTAATAACGCACTAATAATAACTTATATATTTACAAAAGTACGAATAATCTGAGATCTGAAATTCAAATTTGATCTGTCCAATGGAAAATAACGTTAAAACAAAATTGAAATTACGCGCGAAATGCAAATCTAAGGTTGAACTGACATATTGTGTGTCATTTGTCACAAATATCCCAGGGATATTTTACAAACTGCAGGTAGGCCAACTTTAGGATTTCAACTTCGGAGTTGCAAATTAATGTAGTGAATAAAAGCAATTTTCAACTTGCCGTTCAACTCTCGATTTAAGATCAACTTCGAAGTTGGCTAACTTTGGAGTTTTCGGCAAGTTGAACAATAGTGAATAAAACGGCCCTTAGTTCCCGGGGATTTATTTCCCTGCACCGAATTAGTCTACCTATTTTCACAGATAATAAATGTTCTTGCAAACAAAGTTGAATGCTGTCAAAAGAACAATCCTTAGATGGACAAGTGCTACAATATGTCTAGCGCAAAATCAGATTTGGCCAAAACTGTATCTGAAGCGCTATGAGAGTTGGATTTCTCTCGACAGACTACATTTCAGCGCTATAATAGTGTCATCACTAAACACTTCCTATAGGCAAACATTCAACAAGGCTTGGGGTATTTTAATTATTTGTAGAAACTATTTGAATGAGGACAAATTATCCACTTTCTATTTCAACTTGTCCAGTTTGTCTTCCAAAAATGAAAACTCCTGCTATAAACTCCTAGATTCATATTACCGTATACCCAAATATGTGATCCAATTGCCAAAAATGTCATCAAATGTGTTAGATCATTAAACCTAGTACGCTGCTCTTGTGGAACGAAAAATCCCACACAACAGTGCCAAAACGAAATCATTCGCTCTCTTTTGCGTTTTGCAATACATACGCTGCAGCGAAATTATGGCGAAAAGTGGGTAATTGTAGTAGATTGCTTGGTACAATTCTCCACACAATTTATTTTCCGGGACATTAATTGCTTGCAAAAAATTACGTGCTCATTGTCATTAGATCACTTGAGATTTATGCTGGGTTTCCACTTGTCGATTTGAAATTGACAATTGACGTATTTTTATGTCAATTAAAAATTTGGCAAGTGGAAATAGCGAAAAATTGCTTGTCAATGAATTGACTAACAGCGTTTGTCAATAACTGACAAAGAAACCACTGGAAAAGTGGAAATAGCTGAATTGTCAAACAAAATGTCACTTTGTCTATAATTGACAGGGAAAATTAATTGGCATCGAGTTCATAAGTTGGTCAATCAACTGACTTTCTGATTTTTTACCAATAATTGATATAAGTGGAACTGAACTGACGGCGGTTTAGTTCAATGACATAAACGCGAGAGCTGTCAAACTTTGTCAATCAACCGACATGTGGAAACGCACCTTTATCCACGACATATAACATGACAGCGGGATCTCCAAAAAATTGTCAATATATGGACAATTTAGTAAAAATGTAAAATCTAGTCCAGACAAATCTATTGATATGACTAGACTACTACTGTGTTTTCCTCGTTCGCCCTTTCCACTGGAAAGTCATGCTGCTGTTATAAAATCAATGGAAAGTTTTCCATCTCTTTAAACCATTCCAGCTGCTGTGGAAAAAACTGAAATCAACAAAATCTAAACGCGTATTTGCCACAGTTTCACTCCGATTGAAGTCGTCCATAGAAGCTTCGGTACTTCTGTCTTTTTCGTTGTTTTCTTTAACAAGGAGGTAAACCGTGTTTTTTTTTTGTTTCTTTTCATAGTTCATTGTTTGGCTTAGTGAATAATAAATATTTTCATATATATAGTTATATATATATATCTTCTGCTCGAATGTGTATCTTTATTTGTACAAATAATTTTTTCCTTTTAAAGATTTCTAAACAAAATAAACAATGGCACCACCACAGAGAATGCGAATTGCTAACGAGAAAGCCAGCAAGAATGTGGTAATGCGGGGAAATGTTCCAAAATCATCGGTAAGTCGATTAACTTTTCAATTCTATGAAGATTTTTGTATTTTCTAAATAAAACAAGGAACACAAGTGTATTAAAAAGTGCCACGTTAGCTTTTTAGATTTACAAAATACCTGCTCAGTTAATTTTCTTCTACTTCGCACGCGACTGGAATTACTATATGGCAATCGCAATACGAATGTAAATTGAAGACGTGTCAAATTTTCTTACACGTCGGAATGTTTTGCTTTTGCAAATGTGGCAGTTTTGGGACGTCATTTCCATATCTATAGCAATATGTTTGAATTTATTATAATAATAGTTTTAGATAAGTAAAGATTGGATTGATTTGTTAACAAGGCGATCGATGCCTAATTTCAAGTTCTTGTTAATACAATGGGCTGAGTCAATTTGGATTTTTTAGATACACATTTCGATAAACAAATCTTAAGCTTGAGTTGATTCGAGTGGACACAATAATTATGAGTTAATGAGGGATAGTTACTAAGTGAGATTTGATTGCAGTTCACGTTTAATATTAATTGCGTCTTAAGTGAATTATAATAATATTCGGAAAAGAACGTGCTAATTGCTGCAATGCAAGAGAAGATTTGTGTTTGTACAAATTCTGCAAGGAAAGGGAAAGTCTCTTCCAGCGTTGAAATTTTTGGAAAATTTTGTTTGTCTTCTTGGTACGAAAGTAGGTAAAAATATTTTCAAACAAATCGTTTTGAAAATTTTGTCAATTGGTTCCCATGCAAATTTTTTTTATATTACATCCCCAGAAATCTGCAAAGATGTGGATTGCTAAGATCAAGCAGTAACACTATTAAATTAAATAATATTACAAAGGATGGCCAACTGCTCCCTCAGCGAGAATTGAAGCGTTTAAGCCCTTTGTTTGTTTGCGAATTTCAAAGAAGTAAAAGTAACTGCTCCTCGACATTGAGACTTGAGTGCATCCCTCAAGTATTCTTATGTTCCGTATACGATCTCTGCGGCTCACTACAGCCATACAACGAAGAAATCTCATTTTGGCATGTTGTGGAGTGAACCACACGCGGCTATAGATCAAAAGAGAGTGGCATATTTAATTATGTTAATTGGTCGCACACTGTGTGCTGTGATATCAATAATCTAGATTTTGGGATCATACTAATAATAGCTTTGCAATTATTGAAGAAAGTTCAATGAAAAATATATTTTTAAACTTCAAAGCTGATTTCCAAGCTAATCGCTATTACAATCAAAATTATTTTAAACCTTAATTCGTTTGATAAGAGTTTGTTTTCCAATTCTTGTTGATCGTCTCTAACGCCCAGTTGCACAGTCAGAGTTTAAACTGGAGTGTAATTAAACTTTAGGTTTAACTTGTTCAGTTTCACAGCAAAAATAATCTTCCAGCTAAACGTAGTTCAGGAAGCGCAGAACAATTTCGCTTAAGGGTATATTTTTCTACTAGCGCACTTTTGATCAAATAAATGGTTACTGCTTTTCTCTACTTTATCTATTTTACCATTTGCAAATAAAAGAACATTTTTGTAATATCATTACAGTATTTTAGTATGAAAGAAGAGAATTGCTTTATTTCTGATGCATGTTTGAACTGTCATCTAGTTTCGACAACTAATTACTGCAGTAACTCGTTTTATTTCATAAATAATAATAGGTATAATGTAGTACGCTGTTTGAGTGAAGTGAAATTTGTAACTTGTCTCCAAAGAGTGTGAAATAGTGCAAGCCAATATGCGGCTTCAGGCTTCGGATCGACTTTAGATCGTAAATATTTTTATGTTTGGGCGCCGCCCAAGTAAAAGTTTCAGTGGCGTTTGACGACTTTGACATTTAATTTTCGGTTTGGTTTGTTCGGTTTGATAATATTTAAAGTGATAGAGCATAATGCCGTTCATTGTTGGAGTTGCATGGATTCACTTAGGTATATACGTACCTACTCGTTTTTAGTAGCCTATGAGGTATTTTCAATACAAATTAATTATTTTACTGTGTGGAAATGACGAATATTATTTTTCTTGTAGTATATATGTATGTATATTTTATTTAGTAAATATTACTATTATAAAATCATAAATAAGTATAAATAAATAATTAATTAAATTACTTATAAACTAGTATACAATGTAAAACTAAAGATCTATTCATTTTCTTTTCTTATGCAACTGTATCTCTAATATGGGATATGAGTAGGGTTTTAAATCTCCTTAAGATTCTTTCATTCTTTATTTCAGGAGGCAATTCATTAAATAATTTAAGGCCACTATAATTAATCATATTTTGTGTTCTAGAGTCTCTAAACAATTGTACTACTAGTGTTATTTAGATTGTTTTATGTGTTTTGTACACTCTTTTGACATTTCAATTTTGTCTGAAACTACTCTATGCTTTACACAATTTATTAAAGAAACAAACATTTTTGTTTGGAAAATTTATAGTTTCTTTTTCTAGTCTAGGATAAATCTAATTTCATGCGATGTTCAATTCATAGGTACTAATTTATTACTTGTACCCGCCTAGGTTTCTTCGTGCCAATGAATTGCATTGCTTAGATATATTTTTTATTGTCTATCGGGACAATGCACATGAATATGGGCACCTTTGTCCGACTTTGACATAACTTCACGGGAATTCTCCGGCCAATATCGAATATCCCTCAGCTGGAGGGTTTTTAAGCCCATACGTCGAAACCTAAAAAAAATGTCTGGACAAGACAGCGAAGATCTTCGCGGAAATATAGCAACAAAATTGTTCGCGTACTTAATTAATACCAGGAAATGACCCTAATTAGACGGTCATAAAATCCTTTCATTATGCATTGTCATTACTGGCGATGGGTGACCGGATGTGGTAAAAACCCAGCGAGCGAACAGAAGCAATACCATAGAAACCAACGAAGCCAAAATATCCGAAGAGTGCAAAAATTGAATAATCAAGTAGATCGAGTGATCGGTATCCATCATATTTGAGAATTTATTCATAGGGTTTCTATTTAAAATTGCACCTCTGTATTTTAGTGACTGAAATTCTTTCCACAGTGTAGATAGATGCTGGCCATTCATTTGGTAATCTTGCTCACTTAAATCGTTTTTCAAGTATTCCACAAAGTAATCAATTCACAATTTTAATGGAAGGGATTTTCGATGTAATTTACCCGTATTTTCTCAACTAAACTAAAAATCGACCTGGCTCGCCTGAAACGACTTTCATGGGAAGGCATGCACCTGTGTACCAGACAATTCTTCCACAAAAATCTCCAAAAAAATATTCCACAAAGTGAAAATACCATATTGTTATTTATTTATGAATTTTTTTTTTACTATTTTGAACAAATTTCCTCTTAATTCGTGCATTAAAAATAACAATTATGAGCAAAAAGAAGTCGATTTGCATTCTGCTCTGAATTCGGGTATATTATGCAATGTTCCCACAAAACTGAAATCGCGAGGTTTCAATGAACTTTTACCGAAACCTTGTGAAACGTTCCCACTGAGTTGAAGTGAGTTTTGCAAGTCATAAGATGTCAATTTTGAAGTTGCTGTCAAAACAACTGTTTGTTGACGCAAAATAATAGTGTTGGAAAGAGGAATCACTAAAAATTTATAAATATTTCCCTTTTTTTTTATTCAGATTAAAATTTTGATTTAGATTCTTTTTTTTGTTTCGTTTGTATTGTCACATTTGTTTCGGCGTTTAATATTTTGACATCCACAAATGAACATAAATAAACCAAAGTTGTAGGGTAGACTTGTTCGAGACTTGATAATCTCTCACGGGCGTATGAACTCAGAGGGGTTTCAAATACTACGTTTCGCTGAAAACCCCAGGTTTCGACACCTCAACCTCGTGGTGGGAACATGGAATTAAAATAAACCAAGCAATCCGAACGCTTCTGAAAGCCCCAGCTTTCGTTCGAACTTTATTAAAAATCTTCTCATAATCAAGAAACCATATCTATTTCTATATGTCTTGTCGGCCCAATTTGTCTTTATTCATCAATTTTATTTTGCTTATTTTTCTTTTCAGAAAACAAAGGAAAATCAGTACCCGGTTGGACCATGGCTATTGGCTTTGTTCATCTTTGTCGTTTG